>JABSTR010001040.1:600000-1092500 GCA_013339765.2 Haemaphysalis longicornis | reverse complement strand
ATCGCAACACAGAAAGAATGCACCCACCGTGCACACCTTCGGGCGGTATATATTTGCCCAGTGAGACCACATACGTATACAGGATCAGTGCCTGACAGGGTGCCCGTGCACTTAGAAGTATGTTGACCGCCATTTTCTCCTCGGCGGCTCACAGGGGTCCACAGACGCCGCGCTATTAGACGTTATATCTAAATTCGTAAAGCCGATCTGCGTGCATACCTTTTCATTTTCCAAAGAACCGGGCCGTTTAAGTAGCCGTCCCCCAGATTCCTTTGCGCGAGGGTGGTTGACCCTCTTTACACCGGTGTTCCGCTACACCGGCAGTTCATAAGGAGTAAATTTTAACCCCTCTGTTTCCTGGCATCTTCAAATAGCACTTCAAGGGATGCAGGGGGTGTCGAACTCCCAGGCAAGGATAATTGGACAAGGTCTCAAAACAAGGACGATGGATAATTTTTCTGTTGCGAGACACTCAGTGATATTAGACTGCATCGACCCCACCACGGCTATCACCATGCGATATGTTATTACCCCCGGAGAAAAGAAAAAAAAAGAGAAAAACGTATAGGTCGGGCGCGTGCACGGTACCGCAAAGCTTGTATTTTAAAATTTATTCCTTGTTAAGGGCTTCTTGTCCCTTCGTTTTTTTGTGCGTTTTCTTGAACTCCTCTCCCACCCCCCTTTATCTTTCCTTTATTCAGATCAGCCCCCCACGTGACCCCGAAATGATCTGCTACGGCGTCGAAGCGGTTCAACCAGGACAATTAATCTCGGCGATAACTCCAAGCCCTAGTAGAATACTCAGCCCAAACCGTCAGTAAACGAGGGAAAATGCGCTTGACGCCGCCGCAACGCGCACTCTTTCCCCACCACGAGCTTTTGCCCCCTTTTTTCAGATAAGAGCTTTACTCACTGACTCACTCTCAACTTAACTGCTGAATTTAGCAGCTGATTGCACTATAATTAATTTTTACATTGCAAACAATCGTAAACTATCTGCTTTTCCGTCGTTTTCGGTGTACCCGTATCGATATCGACGTAAGTGCCAAGCACTTTCTCCATGGTGCCAAGCACATGATATCAGACAAAGACATCACCGCTGGAACTGCGGGAGGTCGTCTTCAAAGCTAACGGGTGTACGATGTAGCAAAACGCCATTTTATACCTTCGGGCTTCGCACTGCCGTCTAAACATGGACAGCAAGGGACCGTGCTAGCCGCGGGGGCCGAGGCGACCTTTATGCGGCGGCGCCCGTTGTAACCGGCGCGTGTGACCGGTCAGGTTACATTGCGGCGGGGGCCATTGGTATTCCGCCGCTTAGGCCGCCCAGAATTCGCGCAACCGTTTCGCGAGATCCGGTTTTGTTTTGCAAAGGATGTCGGCTCCTGAAGGTCGCGCTGCGAACGCTTTTTCCGGTCGCCCCGGCCATCTCACTGCCTCCGCTGCCCTTGTGCTTCCGATCGTGCACTGCCTGCCGAATTACCAGCCCCGCGGTGTGCAGGCAGGTAAATGACCACTCGAGAGACAATTATAACTCGCCCCGGAGCACCAACCCGAGATGAACACGGCGCCTGCAAATGAACCGTGCGTGTTCCCGTCGATCGCTTCATCGTAAATATGTACCAACGTGCTGCCTAGGAAACGACATATTGAGCAGACACAAGTCTAATGGACCAATTTCACTGCTAGGCTATTGTTTTGTCATGCTCAAACGGGTTATATGAAAACAATCGCCTCAGGAGCATTATTGGCCTTGCAAACACGGCCTGTTTTATACGTTTTTAAAGCCAGCAATTCTTGGTTGGTATTTGGTGGTCAATCATTATGGGGTCTAAGTGCCCACAAAACTCTACAAAGTGATATGGATGCATGACAGGGAATAATCTTCGATTTTTTTTTAATGAGAAAGGCATCACTTCTCTAATCACATTGAGTGAAATATTCCACACATAAAATATGACAAGCTTGTGCGTTTATTTACAGAATCCACAGATCACAAGTCCATGACAAAGTAGCAACTTTGAATGTGTTATTTTGCAAATAATGGCGACACGCATCAGTGCCTCATAGCCCCGGTTCCAGCACAAAAAGCCCCCTAAATTTTTTATTTGGCGATTTGCATCGACAACACATTGTGCGATGCAAGCAAGAAGAGTATCCTAAGAGCATCTAAGCAATAAACTTGTTGGTACTTTAACTCTCAATGACCACACAAAAATAGACACTACAATACAATCATACCATGCCAGTTGATATCACAGTTGTACAAGTCATTGTAAACAGAACCGCAGATATGAGTTCACATGACAATGCTTCTGGCAAGACCACCTAACACAACAATAATAAAGTACGAATAAAATGACAATTGTGGGTACGTGCAGTGCAAGTCAAACTAACCTCGAAAAAACTGAACAAACTTGAGCTGCTCTTCTTCCAAGTACAAAGCATGACCTAATGAGTAGCACTCTGATTAGCAAGCAGTTCTGAAGCCAGACAGCAGTGCACTGACTAGAAGACCAGCGTGAAAGGTAAACGCCCAATTTTAACACGGGTTTAACCACAGAAAAAGTAGTGCCATCACATCCTTGGTTCTGGTCCACAATAGGAGAAAGAAGGCAGTGAAAAACTTCAGACATGCACAATATGTATAACAATTCACCTTGGTACAATTTCTGGGGCATACCCTGTTCTGTGCCATGCTTCCAATGTCACAACCAGGGCAATAAAAGACATCCATGCAAACAGTCATTTTAATGATCCCGGGATGTCCCTATACAGGGGCATAGCCAGGGGGGTGATGTGGTGTCGGAACGCCCCCCGAAAACTTCCGAGCGCTACATCCCCTCCTCCCCTCTTTCAGACTTTTTTCATCCTGGTGTCGGAACGCCCCCGAAACTTCCGAGCGCTACATCCCCTCCTCCCCTCTTTCAGACTTTTTTCATCCATGTTATTTACACTCCACATCGATATATCAAAATGAAAAACGAAGCTTAAAATGACTATGATGAAAACAAAAATGACTAACGTATTGTTTGGGCACGTCTTTCTACAGTTTTATGTATTTACCGCGATATGAAGCACCCTCCCTCCAAAAAAATATTTCTGGCTACGCCACTGTCCCTAGAATATCTTGGTAGCCCGGTCAGGATCTGAAAAACCCACGAATATCATGGGGATGTCGTTGCAATATCACAACAGACACCTAGAATGTCTTTGCTATGCACCTGACGACATTTATATGACGTCACAATCCAGTATCAACCTCATGTGTAAACCCAAACATTCAAACTGGAAACCGTAGTTTCAATTTCCACATTCAAAATATATTTACAATGAAAACAATGATTTTAAAAAATGTTTATATAATATTTACAATTACGTATAGTCAAAATTTTCTGGCAGCTCCTTCACGCCTGGCCTTAAAGCTACCAGGAAAAACAACAAACACGCTGAAAGCGATGTCTTTTGGACGTCACATTTCCCCCTACATTCTGTTAGCATGGTGCAGCTCATTTGAACCGGGAATTCCTGGCACTGTTGACTGATTCGATTGATTGATTGTAGGGTTTAACGTGCCGATGCAACGCAGGCGATGAGGCACGCCGCAGTGGAGGGCTCCGGATTAATTTTGCCACCTGGGGATCTTTGTAACGTGCGCCGAAATCTTGTACACACGGGCGTTTTCGCTTTTTACCTCCATCAGAAAAGCAGCTGCTGCGGCTGGCAATCGAACCTGTGTCCTCGTGCTCAGCAGCGCAACGCCTTAGCCACTGAGCCACCGCAGCATTTCCTGGCACTGTTAAATCGCCACGGCTGTGTGGCCTTTAGCATATCGCTGCAGCATCATGGGTTCTGGTCTACCATTTCCCACCATTTATGCCTGACAAATGCAAGTGAAAAACACTTCATGCTGGCTTCCCTGTGGGCTGAAATTGATTGTTTTGCCGGCTGCCGTTGATTACTTGTCATAGTTCGTGGATAGGTGTACAGCCATGAGCCACTGCATGGGTGCCACTGACAATGGGATACCAGCCCTGTGGAAAGGGTCAAGAGGCAAAGGAACTTCGTTCTAGAAGTAAGCATTAATTGTTTGGTTCTTGATTTATTGATTGTAGGGTTTAACGTGCCGACACAATGCAGGCAATGAGGTGCACCGTAGTGGAGGGCTCCGGGTTAATTTTGACTACCTGGGGATCTTTAACGTGCGCTGAAATCTTCTACATGTGGGCGTTTTTGCTATCCACCTCCATCAGAAAAGTGGCCGCTGCGGCCGGGATTTGAACCTGTGTCCTCGTGCTCAGCAAATTGTTTGGCTGTTCCATTACAAACCACACAGGTGTAGGCTTGACCAGCATAAGGAATGTTCAATGTCATAAGTAAGGCCCGTTTTTGTAAGCCAGGCAGCTCCTTTTCTTTTTTTAAGCGTGCAGGGGTGAGACAGCTGAATCAAATTTGGGAGCAGTTTTTGGAGCAGCGAAATCTCGATTTTGGAGCAGAAGAACCTAGATTTGGAGCAGAAGAAAAAAATTTATTATGTCACCTTAGGAGCCTAAAAAATCAAATTTTAGGCTACTCCGGGGAGAAAAGTGCACTTTTTAATCGGTTTTGAGCGTACATAACACTGAAACAGCATTTCAATACAGTTTTTTCTACTGCACTACCTTTTCACAAACCATTTTTAAATTGCTTGATGCATATATAGCGTGGAGCGCCGTTGAAAATATCGAATCGAAAAACTAAGCAATCGTAAGGCATTTTTGTTATCATGTGAATGCCAAAATTATTATTTTTGTAATCCCAGACGCGGCTTAACACACAAGTGTAGAGTCATGGCAAAAGTTGTGCAAAGCGAGGTGACAGTCGTCCCACCCCACCAGCCCTCCCATTTCAATCCCCAAGGTGCACATTCACTACAATCGTAATTTGAGTAACGCTGTTTAGCCGCTCCCTTTGGGCATTAAATTTCACTTCAGATAGATGAACCATTATTACTAGCGTGCAATAATAGCCTGTCCCGCTATCATACACTGCTTGAACATTTTCGGTGATGTAGCCTGCGCCTTCACTTCCGCAGTGTCGATCGTCCCATTCCCGCCGCTCACAAGCTCGCTGTCAAAGGCAGCAATAACAGCGTTTTATAACACCGCAATGAGTTCGAAAGTTCACTTCAAGCACGCACCGCGCCTCATACTCAAGGCCGAAACACGGCGGATATGCGGGCACCACGTTGTTTTTGATGAACTCCAGTCTTTCGAGTCACGCAACTTCCAGCAGCAGATCAAATGACTAAATGAAAACCCAGCCACCCCCATAACCAAAAACCACGGTAGAAATCGGCGAAGAGCACTCTGCCTGCACCAGGAACAAGTGCTTCGCCCCGGCGGCCATGTTTTCCAATCTTCACCACACCAAGATGGCGGCGCCCAGTAATGTCGTTCTGGAGAAACGGCGCTCCGAAAATTGCTGTTTTTTCATCAACTTGCACAACTAATTTGTCACCTCAGTACACATACGTATTTTTTCTACAGGACTTTGCAATGGTTTTCGATGGGAAAACTTTAAAAACTCGCAGAATATAACATGTGCAACCCTACATTGCGACTTTTGAAAACACTAAACTATCTCGGGGACAATTTTATGCCGGTTTTTTATTGAATGATCAATCAATTACAAACAAACCTTTACAAACAGTATCACCTTGGAGGTGCTGGAAAATTATGCTGCCAGTAAGCATTTCTCCCCACTGAAACAGACGGGAGCGTTAAAATCCTTCACTCTTAGACTGTTTTGGAGCAGTTTGGCGCAATTTTTGCTATTTTCAAGCTTTTGGAGCAGCCTGGCACAAGAAAACAAATTTTTATCAAAACTGAGCAATATGCGCAGCTGTCTCACCCCTGAGCGTGTTGTGGAAGCTTAATTAAAGGGGCCCTGAAAGGCATTTTGAGCCACCTAAATGAGAGTAGCGCAATCGTTAGATTGGGTCGTCAAGGTCATCTGGGCCAAGTATTACTCTTTTACGCGCAGCGGAAAGCTCACACTTTTGTTGCAAAGTTTTGTCGCTTTTTTCTCACCCTTTCCTTCGTGTTTTTGGACGCCGCCATCTTCACATGTCTACATCATCGATTCCCCGATGTTCGTCATGAGCTAGACATCCTGCTATTGGGCGGCTTTTTCACGCACTTCCGGCAAAGAGATGAGTCGTCTGCTCTCAGCGTCGACTCGCCGGCTGATCTGCCAGCGTAGTGCCGGAGTGCTTGGACATTTTACTGACAAACGAACAAGTGTAAACAAACGCTTTAACCGTTCGTATTGAATGCAACACGGCCATAACACGACATGGATATTCTCTTACCGGAGTACGTCCCATAAAGAAAGCGTTGAAGCCCCGTGGCACTTCTTTCGTGCAATCGCAGAGATACGCCCTGAGCCGAATGCCCCAGGTTTGACGGATACATTTTTTCCACTTCAAAACAATCCAGAGATGCGTTTCGAACGAACACAACGTCACAACATGCGTTGCAAGTCTGAACCGCGATTGACAGACGATGGGATGCTCCTCCTGCCCCTCGTAAATTCGGCAACTCACCTCGCGCGCGGTTTTGCGGGGACGAACAGCAAGTCACTTAACTCTGGCGCGCAAGCCGAGATGGCTTTTAGCCACGCACACTGCACATACCCCATGCGAGGTTGAGTCGTACGTCGCTCGAGAAAGATAATCCATGCCATGGGAAGCACTATCCACCCGCAGAAGCACAACGTCGCATTCCATCGCGAAACAAAGGCGTCCACAACACACACACCATCGCATCCTGTAATGCCAAACGCATCTCGCACTTCCAAATGAGAGTGAGTAGTATGCCTGCAGTGCCCATATGCCGCGAGGTGGGGCCCCCAAGCTGAACCGGGATCACGCAACCGTAACTGACCTCTGGGGCGGTTGTGCCTTGTTGCCAAGGCAACCGATGTTTGAGATCGTCAAAGAAAGGCGCTCGCTCCAGCGCTAGAAAGCTCAGAGCCGCGCCGGAGCATGTTTAGCCAACGTTGCCGCTCTCCACCACGCGTCGCCCCAAGCTGAACTGGTCACATGATTGAAGCGTTTTGTGCACGGGTTCTGTATCGGCTTAAAATGTCTTTTTCACATGGCGCCGGCAGGAATTACCACCACCGCAAAATAAGACCCGGCACCAGCGGGGCCACATCTGATACGGCGCTTTTTGGATAAACAGTGCGCGGTGCATGAAAGGGACCGAGCGCAAGATCCTCCCCAGCGTCCGCGAGTTCGCCGCCGATTAAAAGTCACGTGCTGCACTGCAGCAACGCACACCGCGAAAGGGCAAGGCCAGGCCACCGCACACATGCGGCCAGATGAATGCACTTTATAAGCGACCCAAAACCATCCACCGCCGGCGTCGGCGGCGTCGGCGTCCGCAGTGCTCCTCTATAAAGAAACAGCATCCGGCGCCAGGTTTCGATCCGCGGACTTTGCGGCCGCAGCGCGACGCTCTACCGACCAAGCCACGGACGCGACGTGAAATCAGCGTTAGTGACGCGCCTTATATCTTTAATCTTTAACGCATTCAAACTACGTCGTCAGCGGTGTGCGTTGGCGACTCAGCGGCGTTATAGCGGCTTGATAACTGCGTGGTGTACACGTGATACTACAAACCCGATGGAAGAGATGGAAGAGAAGGCGGCGAGGCGGTTGGCTGCGGTGGCCCGAGCGCAAAGCGCCGCAAGCGGGCCGACAACCGTGCATTCGCACTTTCACATTCTCCCCCTCGGGAAATGCGGGGGGAATTTTTCGTTCGCTACCATCCTTGAACGGAGTGCGGAATTCATGGTGTCAACAAAACTTGCCCGTAGGCAGACGGCAGTCGGAGGAGCGTAATGCGGAAGTACGTCACCGCTGACTAGCGCAGCATCATGGGAGGGAGTTGCTCGCGCGCCGTCAACAGTTGAAAGAGGAGGCAAAACGCGGCGCGACGATAATGCGCGGTTTTTGATTTACGATTTCTCAGCTCATACTCATCGCTAAAATTCTTGGGAGGAGCTTGTGTAATACATTTGTCTTATTTGGTTACATGTAGATCCATGCATCGGCGGAAGGTATTTCAGGACCCCTTTAAGGGCGTGACGAAACACAAATGCTATACTGCAGTGACACTGCATCGCAGTGTTGAAGAAAGCCTGTGAGAGCAAGCTCACTCATGTCATCCCAAAAACTTTTGCACACTGATGTTGAAAGTGTCACAACTGCTTGTACTGCGTGCCGCTCTAACGGTAGCTGGAAAATATGACGTCCACCACAAGCACGAACGGCGCCTGTGGATATTTTGTGTCACTAACCTTTTTCTGTGTAACTAGACGTTAATTATTTTATGACTTCACAATCAAGCAGCTTGTACCAATAGTGGAGTCTCCGTCTTAAAGGTAACCTCACAGAAAAAAATATAGCCAGAACTTGAGTTGGCTGGGAAGACATGTCTTTGCCTAGGTTTCGTAAAGCACGGTTACTTGTAACCGTGCTTTACCTGAACTTTTTGATTATCAGTCCTGAACTGCACTGCTGCAATCCAGCATTTAACCCTACCAGCTCCTGTTCAAGAAAACTTTCTGCCGATCTACTAATCACTGGTAACTTGATACATCAAGGTTAGTTAAAAAAAAAGAAAGAGGAAAAGAAAGAAAGGAAAGAAATAAAAAAGAAAACCTACTTTTGGTGTTGCACTTCTAACAATTTTACAATAAGAAGGATTCGAAATACCACCCTGTTTTCATGTTTCATGTTAACCACCGTGCTGTCATTAGGGTGTGGTTTGCAGCCCCACCTTCTGTGGTTGATCATGATCGGCCAGTTAGGAAAACAAACAGCGACTGCAACAGGAAATAGAAATCCTATAAGGTACACAACTCTGATGAGGAACTGACCTAAATGTGATATATGCAAACACCGACTGACGGGGAAATGACCGCCTACAAGAAGTTGGGCATGGGAAGTTGCGCTTTACGTTGTGAGAGAATAAGTACTTACTAACAAAAAAGGACACAACACTCATGGAAGTTCCCTTTTTCATATTGCTGTGCAGTGTACCTTGGCATACATGCTTTTAGCAGAAAATGTAGATAGAAATGTGGTGCTTAGGGGCCCTTTCGCACTCTGAATAAAATCTTGGGCGACATCACCCATACGTCACATTTGCCACACCCAAGCTTCCCAGAGTTGTCAGGTATCATTACAAGTTGATCAAGGTCTACCCGTACAAACCTCGAACTCTGGTGTGCTACAAGTGCCGCCAGACAGGACACATGCTTCACCATTGCCCCAATCCCAGAGTTTGCAAATCTTGCGGCAAGAAGCACGACGTGATTGACAACGCGGACTGTGAAGAACGTAGTTTCTGAGGCTACGAAGGCAGCACGCATGCCGTCCGTAATGCCGCGAGACGACATCAAGATAATCATAAGACCGCGAGGAGGTTTGAACATTGCTAGGACCGAAGCTCGTATGCTAATGTCCGCCATTCTGACAGGGACCGGAATTAGAAAAGAAAAGCCATACAGGATACGGTCTGCCCCAACCCCGTGCAGAACATCATAGTGGTGAGCACACCGGACGAACACAGAGCAAGGCTATACGCAAGACTAACCCCCGTATTCACAAACCTATCTTAAGTATCACTTTTCTTTCCGGACACTTTTCAGCGCTTTAACGTGTTTCAAGAACTGAACTTATGCTGAAAGGGCGCCTTTTCGCGTACTTATCGGCCCGAAAAGTAAGGTCTGCTTGAGGTAGCTCCCAACCTCACTTAAGAGCACCTTGTGAGGATAAGCAAGATGGCCGACTACGACGACAGCTTAGCCGATGTAGTCGATTTCATCGAGTTTTTGAACCGTGCGAACAAGATCAACGCTTACGCGTTGGCGCATAGACCACTGCGAGTGGTAAAGGATCGAGGCAACCCCATGGAGAAATACAACGACGTCGATTTTCTCCGTCGCTATCGTTTTTCGAAGCGAGCCGTGCAGCAGCTGCTTGCTAAGTTGCCGCTTCGCGAGAATACGGACGCACGCGGCTGCCCGCTGCCACCGCTGCTTCAGCTGCTCGTGGCGCTCCGGTTTTACGGAGCGGGAATCTTTCAAGTTGTGACCGGGAACTTGGTGAACGTTTTGCAGCCCACAGTATCAAGAGTCATCGCCCGGTTGTCAATGATGATCGCTGCTACTTTGTACCCGGCCCTGTGTAAACTGCCTACTGCGACAGAAGCCTTTGGAGTGATGCGGCAGTTCTACGCCATCGCCGGGTTCCCCGGAGTGACAGGCTGCATCAACTGCACTCATGTGCCAATCCGGAGCCCAGGGGGAGACGACGCTGAAGTCTTCCGTAATAGAAAAGGATACTTTTCTGTAAATGTTCAGGTGAGTCCAAAACCGCCCAGTGCAGTTCCCGCATGAAAAGAGTGCAAGCATATAGCCACCTGAACGGCAACTTGGCGGCGTGCCATTCACTTGTCAGTGCAGGCATTCACTCGCTGTGTGTAGAGATGGACGGGAGGGGGGGTAGGGTACCCGGTTATTTGCAGCATGGGACAAATTCCCTTTCAACATTAGATAAATGTTGCAGCTGACAACCACCTATGTCAGTCACGTGTGCTTACATACCACACCCAAAAAGAATTTCAACTCGGGGCTACATCATTGCTTGCCCACCTGTTCATGGGCCCATGGGCACCTGTTCATGGGCACCTGTTCATTGCTTGTTCATGGTGCCCACCTCACCCTGCATCAAAAGCACCATTCCACAATGACCCCTACCCCTCTCCATAGCTAACTCAGGGAAAATGCCTGCACCTGCATATTGACTGCAAAGTAGCTCCAGATTTCTGGCTTTTTTTACTCAACGCTAAGCACACTGTGCTTGTGTTTCATACTTCCCACTTTTTATTTCCAGGCAATAACTGGGCCACAACTGCAGTTTTTTGATCTTGTGGCAAGCTGGCCTGGCTCAGCCCATGACAGCCGAATCTTCGACAGCAGCAATGCCTGTGCTCAATACAAGGACGGAAGTGTGCCCGGTGTACTCCTAGGTGATCAAGGGTACGCTTGCCGGGCGTACATGCTGACCCCGCTGAGGGACCCCAGACGGCCAGGCAGCCCGCAGTACAAGTAAGCTCGTATTCTCAAGTGATGCAGAATGTGCAAGTAAGAGCATAATCAAGATCAAGACACCAGTACGACTTCGATGCCGCAATCAAGGATGCGATGAGACTAGCCAATGGCCGCACGCTCCTGGTTATGGGCGACTTTAATGCACTTCACCCCACATGGGGCTACAAGATCGCCTCCAAAAGAGGAAAGGCATTGGTCCAAGTCATGGGGAAATATTAATTGAATCTCATCAATGAAACTGGAGTCCTCACGAGGACAGGCAACAGCGTAACGAGCGACACCACCCCGTACCTCACCTGGTCCTCCGGGCCCCTGAAAACAGATTGGAAATGCGAAGACGCGGATCTCGGGTCTGACCATAAGATAATCCGGATCAGCGTCCTCGGACCCCAGTACCGGACGGTTCTCGGCAAAGCCAGAATAACGGACTGGGGCAAGGAAACACACACAGGAAAGGAACGAAGAGGAAGTGAACGAGGCCATCGAAACCCTGAAAGAATCGTACGAGGAGTGGGCCCAGCGACAACGGAAGACGCTTAAGAAGTACACCCAGGAAATCAACACCACAGTTGACACACCGTTCGTGGACGCAAGACTCTCCAACCTGTGGGTGCTTCGGCACTCCCTTACCCGCAGGTGGAAAAGACAACGGAGAAACAGAAAGCTGGTGCGCAGGATTGCCCTACTAAACAAAGAAATTGCAGAGTATGCAGCCAAACTGTGTCGAGAAAATTGGCACAAAATGTGCAAGAGCATACAGGGACAACTATCTGCAGGCAAAACATGGAAATTACTACGGCATCTAATTGACCCCATGCAAAGCAAATCAACCACCTACCACAACCTGACCAAAGTCCTAAATAACTACAAGGGGAGTAGCGATGAACTACTCAGAGATCTTCAAGACCGATACCTACAGACTGAAAAAGACCAGCACCCACCACCGCAAGAGTACGAGCGGCCCCCAAACAAAGAATTGGATAGACCTTTCACCCCCTCTCAGTTATGGGCCGCCATTGACGAAAGTAATAGGAAAAGTGCTCCTGGAGAAGACAACATTACCTACAAGTTCCTCTCTAACATGTGCGCCAGAACGGCCAACGAGCTCCTATGCTAAATCAATGAAGCCTGGGAAACATGGCGCATACCGAAGGAATGGAAAACGGCCAAGGTCCGCTTCATCCCGAAGCCAGGCAAGCCCCCGTCCATCGAGAGCCTTTGGCCCATTTCGCTCACGTCATGCGTGGGCAAAGTTATGGAAAGAATGGTCCTGCACAGTCTACAACGATACCTCAAAGAGACAGACCAAATGCTGGCAACCATGTTCGGTTTCCGCAAACACCTCGGAACACAGGACGTCATGGCACAACTACATGAACTTGTCATCAAGCAGGCCACCAGAGCCAGCCCGAGAGCCATCCTCGCCCTCGACCTTAAGGGGGCGTTTGATAACGTCACCCACGCCAACATCCTGCGGAATTTGACCGGAACCGGATGTGGAGCCAGGGCCTTCCTTTACGTCCGCAATTTCCTTGAGGACAGGGCTGCAATACTCACCATCGGGGATGCCGAGATGAAGCCAATCACATTGGGAGAACAGGGGACGCCGCAGGGATCCGTCATATCGCCCCTGCTGTTCAACCTGGCGCTACTAGGTACCCCTACCCAAACTGCTGAATCAGATCGACGGCCTAGACCACGCTCTCTATGCCGACGACATCACGATCTGGACAAACAGGGCCAGATCGGAGGGGTGGATGGAAGAAACTTTACAGAAAGCAGCAATGACGGTCTACGAATACACTATATCATGTGGCCTGAGCTGCGCCCCTGAAAAATCCGAGCTCCTGATAGTCCAGCCGGGTGCAGGCAAGAAATCCAGATGCAGTGTAACAATCAACATCAATGGCGTCCAAGTTGAACCCACCCGACTATGCCGGATCCTAGGCCTTATTCTCAGGAACGACGGGAAGGCGGACGTAGCCGTGAACAAGATCAGCTTAACGTCCGAACAAGTCTTGGGAATGTTGCGGCGCGTGGCAAAGAAGAACAGAGGGATTAAAGAAAACGACGCACTACGCCTCGTACAGGCCTTCGTGATCACAAGGATCACATACTCTGCACCAGACTTGCATCTATCAAGAGCACAAAAGGAAAAGCTTAACACCATCGTGAGAAAGGCAACCAAACAAGCCCTCGGACTGCCCGTATATACGTCAACAAAACGACTGTATGAGATGGGAGTCCATAATACCGTGGACGAACTCCTGGAGGCACACCTTTCGAACCAAAGAGTGCACCTAAGCGATACTAAACACGGGAGAAAAGTCCTAAGAAAGATTGGATGGAAACCAGAGCCAACACAGGCAATGGATCGGGTCCCAGAACAATGGCGGGCCAACATCACTACAAAACCCCTCCCCCGTAACATGGCGCCTGGAGAAGACAACGCCAGAAGAGAGGCACGTGCCCAAGCTCTGGAAACACAACTGGGCAACAACCCCAACGTCATATATGCTGACGCGGCTCTGACCAAAGGCTGCAACAGGGCCGCCATAGCCGTAACGACCAGGGACAGACTCATCGCCACGGCATCTGTGAGAACTACGAACACCACCACTGCCGAGGAAGTGGCAATCGCCTTGGCACTATCCCAACCCGGAGTCTCGCACGTACCGTATTTACAAGATTGTAGGTCGACCCTTTTTTCAAATTTGACAATCCAATGTTGGGGGGTCGACTTAGAATCGAAGTCTATCTACCGCTAGTAATGGCAAGAGAAACAAGAAGTCGGGGGTCTACGAGGTGGGGACAAAGCTGTCCCCACCTCGTAGACCCCCGTCCATGGTTATGGTCTAAAGTGTGAACCGCATGGAGCGTTTTCTGCTCGCGAAAATGCGCCGCGCTGACGCTGCCGCGAATTCCACCTGCATGCTGCGCGCTACGCGATCTGCGGCGGCAACATGGCGGCGTCACCAGCCGCGAAGAGGTACGCGACCGCTTTTAACCGCTCTTTAAGATATCAGTGAAGGCACAAACGAAGACGTTTGTGCAGGAAAGGAGCTGATAATGTGGTCGAAAACGACACTATAAAGCATTATCCGCGCCGCTAGGGGAAGCGCCAAACAAATATCCGCCACCGTGGTAAGCAAACATCTCCGGCGGCGCCAGCCGGCTGGGGCAAGTCGTCAGGTTCCTCCCACTACAGAGCTCGTCACGCGTCATACCGAGGTAGAACGGTAGAGCTTAAAAGCAGCAGAAGCTGCCGCGCGCGCGGAATCGTCGACGCTGGCGTGAAAAAGTCTCCCGCGCGACGCCGACGCGCACGAATCGCGTGCAAAAACGCGTCAAGAAGCGTTTTATTCGTCTCTAATAAACAAAATGAGTATTATTAGCGAATCACTTGATTCAATGCGTGGCGCTGAAGTAGCCCAAATCATATCACATTGTTCAGTACACTTCCGAACACGATGGTGGGAGGTTAGTCGCTCAAAAGTAAATCGCGCGCGGCCGCTTCCGTCAGTTGCCATGTTGTTTGTTTTGGTATCGCGCGGCAGTGGCCGCTGCCGGTTGCTTCGATGGTTGTCATCTCGCAGCGAATGTGCTCTTCCCGCTCAACCCACAGCGCATGGTTATTCCGGGTGCTTATACAAAAGCTTTTCTTTTTTAACATCTACCGCGCATACTGCGAGCGCTCGGCTCTTGTGGGAGCATCGATCATTAGGGCCGCCGTGTGGGTTGACGGAAGAGCTTCTCTTTGTGATACGATTTTCTAAGCGGCGCTCGCATTTTTTTTTGGGGGGGGGGGGGGGGGGGGGAAGACGCAATTTTAGGGGGTCGACCTACATGCGAGTCGACTTACAATCGTGTAAATACGGTAGTCACGAACAGCAAAAGGGCCTACGCAGGCTACCGCAGGGGGGTGATTTCCTCCGAGGCAGCAAGAATCATAACTAAGCACAGAACGACACCGGACACGGAGATTGAGTTAGCCTGGACACCCGCACATTCCACGCTTGTCGGCAACAACATCGCTGACTATTACGCCCGAGACATGTCCCGCCGAGTACAGGAAGGAGTGGGGAAAGACTTACCAATAAAGACAGAAACTGCCAGAGCCACATCACACCCTTAACTGCAGGGATCAGCCTCTATATTAAGAAGAATAGAAGCGGGATACTCAGCACACCCGACGCTACTACATAAAATGTATCCCCAACAATACTCGACACATGCCCTTTTTGTACCACAGCGGCAGGAACCTTAAGACATATAATATCGGAATGCACAGCACTAAAGACACCAACACCACAACTACCCATACACCTCCCCACCCCCCCAACCCCCAACCCCAAAGAGCGATGGGAGATCCTTCGGTACAGCCCCTCCAGTAACGTCCACGCGGACCTAGCGGCCCGTGGGCAGGAGGTGCTGGCCAAGATTGGGGCCTGCGAATAAGGCCCCACTCCATCGACGGCCCCACAAGGCCACTCTTCTCTCAATAAAAGTTATTGCTACTACTACTTCAACTCACAGCAGCAGCACAAAAACCACCATTATGGAAGAAGACACCCCTGCACCCGACCACCATCTCATCAACCTTTGGACAACGCATCACCAGCTCCTGCACCGCTACATAACCAGAGGCAAGCACTACCATGACCTCGAAAAACTTAGATTGAAACATAAGGAAAGCAAAAGGTATGAGAGGGAACTTGCCAACACAAGATGGCTGGAGCACTGTGAAAGTTTTAACAAGCATACGACCAACCGTAAACTCTGGAAAACGTTTCGCGCTCCGAACGGTAAGAAGAAATCCTCGTCAAACCTCGACAAAATTGCCCTCGCAACTGGCTTGCTACTTGAACAATTAGAAAAACTCACAGCCAAAACATTTTCCCCAAAATCCTTCGAAATCACTCCGTCTACGCCTCGCAGTAAATACCCGAGGAAAGCCATCATCAATGAAGACGGACCTGAATACCTCTTTATTATGGCGGAAATGGAAGTAGCACTTTCACAGGTGAAAGCCAACAGGCCCCCGGCAAGGATAGAGTAACGTGGGACATGCTCCGTTAACATGAACGTTGCAAGTAAAGAGCACCTTCTCAGCCTTCTCAACGATATATGTAAATCCGGAAACCTACCTGCATGTCTCAAACACTCTGTGGTATATCCAATGCCCAAACCACACAAGCCTTCAGGCCGCACTGAAAACCTACGGCCTATATCTGTAACGCCCACAATTGGCAAGTTGCTCGAACGGATGGCCACTGACCAACTCAACCATCATTTAGACGGGACTTTACAACACATCTTTAGGACTTTACAACCCATCATTTAGAGGGGACTTTTTCTAGCCCACATTACCTTGAATTCAATGGACGTGAGCAGGACTGGTAAGCACACAAGCCTATTAAGACTAACATATGCAAATAGTGTTTATATGTTATCCTGTATGATACACAGTACAGGATAACATGCAGGATCAGATAACATACAGGATAACATACCGCACAGGATAATCCTGTCCAGTACACAGTAGGTAACCAGCATGGCTGTTTACAGATATTTTGTTTACAGATATTTTGGCTGTTTACAGATATTTTGTTGTGTTTACAGATAATTTTGTTTACAGATATATGTCGTTTTACGTCGTGTGGCTCCTTTTTTTTTTTTTAAAGTTTTCAACCCGTGTGGTGACATTCTCACAGGAAATGACCCAGCCACAAATATTTTTTGCAAACAAAAAGGGCACGATTATGGTTCACGACACAGCGCAGGCCGTTCGGGGCCTTTACGTCCTTGCACAACAAAGTGTTGCGGAAGCTCACTCCCACCAAGCAAAGTGAGCGAGAGTGTAGCATTCAGGCAGCTCACACCAGCCAAGGTCGACGTCATCTACGGTCAGGACCTTACTCTCAAACAGTAGCATACAGTGCTGGTGATCTTGTTCCTAACGAAAATGTTTTTGCGGTTCTATATCTTTCAGCCTGCCTTGAACACTGGGCAATGCTGCACAGCGAAGATGTGGCTGTCCTGAAGAGCTCTGTGCCAAGAATCCTTGTGAGCAAAACACAGGACATGCAGAAAAAGCTGCAACTTCAATCGGCAACCCCAAGCGCTGCACCCTCAAGCGCTCTATCTCCAAGTGCCACCCCAAATCTGCGAATGGAGGCAGAGTCTGTCAAGGACAAATAAAGAAGGATCCAACCAGTCACTTCGAGCTTGGAGTTTTAGTGCAGCTAGGCTTTAACAAGCTAAGCTGTACTGTGATGTCTTATTTGGCTGCAAAGATTTTATGGTAAGCTGGAAAATATTTCCAGCCAGGATCGAGGCAGGAAAGCCAACAATGTCTAGCTAGGAACTGTACTAATTCCAGCTGGAAAGTAAAAAATTTCTATCTAGAAATCGTGAAATTCCAGCTGGAAAAAAAGGAATTTCTTCCTAGAAATATTAATATTTCAGCTGGAAAATAACAAATGTCTACCTAGGAACTGTGAAATTCCAGCTGGAAATTAGATGGAATGAGGCTAGAAATTTGGGTAATTCCAGCTAGAAAAAGGATTTCAAGCTAGAATTTATAAAGTGGGAAATGGGGAGTTGCAGCTAGCTTTTAAGCTGGTTATGCATGCTTGTTCTAACAAGAAAACGTGTGCTTCTAACCAGAAAGGCAGCTGAAAATTTCACCAATCCAGCGTGACTTTTGAAGCTAGAAAAATTCTACCATTTCCAAGCTAGAAATATTTCTAGCTAGCAGAAATTTCTGGTTCAATAATCCAGCTAGCTAGAAAAAAATATTATTTTCACCCAGGCTGTTATCATTATCAGCCTATTTGTATCTACTGCAGGACAAAAGCCTGCTGTGAATGGCAGGGTTTGGCCAAATACTAACACTATTTGGCCAAATGAGGGAAACCTCACTAATGTCCAATACTTTTGTTTCTGCCAGGCCAGGCAGCACTCCAGGCCCGAGTACCCTCCTGCTTTCTGCCCAGGCCTGGGATTGGCCAGTGACATATTGGACAGGTACCCTAATCACTGAGCGGAAATCCCTATTGCTGCCAAAAACAAAGACATTACGGGGAGATGCCAACTAATCAAGAATTGGCTTTTTCGAGGAAATTTTTTCTTTTGTGTTTTATACTGCATTATCAGCTTTTAACATTCCGATGTGCAAGTATAAAAATCCAAACCAAAATTCTAACCAGAAGTTATCAAAAAATGTGTCTCAGTTACTTGCGGCAACATAAGAAAATCTTGAAAGTCCGTGAAAATAGGTGTCCGTTCAAACGCCATGTATCTCAAGGCAGTGGCACTGTCGCCCTCTGCAATTACTCAGGCGAGTAAAGCAGTCTGTGCCCTGTTCAATGCGCTCTCCGATAGGCATGTCTACAGTGTCTCAACATGCTGTTTGAATCGTGCAAAACGTAAAGTGGTGCTGTAGCAAGCCAGTGCAGCACCCACCCGCTGCTTCAGTGCCATGCAGTATCACTGACCGAGTTGCATTACCACTCCTTAGATCATTTGCGCAATGAATTCCACTGGAAAACATGCCTGCAAGGTCTGGAAGCACTGAATCACGCAAGTGGAAAGCGACGTAAAGTGCGTCGGAATAAGGCAGCAACCAAAAACTTAACCATTCCTGTCGGGCGCTTCGACGCACTAACTGGCGCGGGCCCTGGGAAGATCAGCGCGGAAGTATAAAGAACGTGTTGCGCGGCGCTTTCGAACGGCGCGCATTCCGAGAATGGCCGCGCTTGCTCGCGTCGGATGTCCTAACGGCCACCACATGGGGATGGACCCCGACGAAGGGGACTCGCTTTTCCCCCTTCCCCAGCCCTGAGCGGCATGATGAATGGAAGATGAAGACAGACAGACGAGGTCTGGGCACCGGAGCTCTCGGGCCGTCGTCTGCGGGCTCCAGTCGAGCACTGTTTCTTAGCCGCCCGCTGGGCTGTAAATAAATGTACAGTTTTTGCATTGGAAGCTGAGTTTGTCGGTTGAGGATACCCGGGGTAAGATCATCAGCGCTGCTGCGGCTTAGAGGAGAAGCCCCGGGGAAAAGAACATCGCAAAGATAACTACTATTCCTTTCTAAATAAAGTTGAGAAAGAAGCGCAAAAGCTTTCCGACATCAAACCTGCTCCAAAAGTGCATCGAAACCTTCACTGAAATTGTGTCCAACTGATCGCCCAAAGTGCAAGGACCCAAATCGCAAATGAAGAGTGAACCCACGCGAAAATTTTTCATGCACTACGAACGATCTACAAGTATTCTGAAATTCTGTAGTTTATGAAGTTTATGTAGTTTATGAATTCTGTAGTTTATGAAATAAAGGTATACCACTATTGCACTCCTTCTTCCTGATCAATGCATGTACAGTCTTATCTAGAACCATTCCTTTTTCGCGATTTTCAAGCAACCGTTTGGACACAATGGAAGCCCGGTTTCACGCACGTGTTGTGTGTCCAGAGATCTTAGCAGAGCTTTTCGGTCAACCAACCAGTCTAGGGGGAAATGCAGTAGTTTTTTGACGGGACGCCATCGGTCCCACTAAGCAGGCTCTCACTTTAAAAACGACGACCTGACGGCCACTGGGCCTAACCAGAGCATCGGCAGCAATCGCAAATTTGGTGAGGAGGTAAACTATGCTACATACTTCATCAACACTTCACAAAATAATAGGGAGCTGGCACCCAACACTGCAACCGCAACGAGGAGGCGGATGCCGCGGCTCGTGGTCTCGCCACGTGCCGGGCCGCGGCCGATCGTCCGCCACACCTCGTCGACGACGGTGAGGAAGACGAAGAAGAAGAAGCGGAGCCCCTCGTCGACTACGGCGGGGTGCTCCGCTGGCACCGCGACCAAAGAAGAACTTTCCCACCTCCGCATAGGGAATTATCCCGGGCCGAGGCAACGAAGTTCCGGCAACTGCAAACGGAGACCGTGCTCACGCCGGCGCTTGCGCGTCACGTGCGCCCGGAACTCTATGAGAGTGCTACGTGTAGCGTCTGTGAACTGGAGACAGCGACGCTCGCCCATATAATGTGGGGATGCAACAGTGCTGTGCGCGATGGGGGGGACAATGTGCTGTGCCCGACGGACACATACCCTCCGGAAGTGCGCGTGTGCGTGGGTTCCGTGGAACTCCAAGAACAGCGACGGGCGATCCAGCGGCTCGAAGACGCCCTGGCGAAGCAAAGGCGAAAGGGGATCTCCAATCCGCCTACCCCTCCCGGCAGCGATGCCAGGGACGGTGGGAAGGACGGAGGAACCCAAGTAGCCGGAGCTAAGCCGGGCCCAAGTCTCCGAGGTCTACGTCCAAGACATTAGGACTCTTACCTAAGTCTACGACAGGGGTGAAACCGAGCCCTGCGTGGCCAGTGTAACCCTGCACGCCGGTTTCGTTCAATAAAGTCTTTTCTCTCTCTCTCTTCACAAAATAAGGATAGAGTTATTGAGAAACAATGAAAGACAAATCAGTACTCGCCATTCCTGTACAGGGCTGTGTAACATCGACACTGTGATGTTATACTTGTGGCTGATGCAGCCAAAAACTTGCCCTTCAAGAGCTGGCTCAACCGTGCAAGGGATTCGTCCTTTCTCAAAATTGGAAGAAAATTACCTAGAATGTCACAAGAGTATTGCGTGTGACGTCTGGACATTCCACCGGTGTATGTGGCCCAATTATAAGTGTCTTCAGGAGCGTTTCAATCATAAAACATGCCTAAAACTTTAAAATGCATTTTTCTCTTTTTGGCACTTTTGGAGGTTGTCACCCCTTCCCTTCTCTCCCTCTTCTTACAAGCATGCAAGTGAAGAGGAAGCAGAACCTGGATTTTGCAGATTTGACGCTAATCAGAGTTAAGATCCTAGAGTGGGCAGTGAGGAAGAGGGAGAGAAGCCGTTTCTTGAATGGTTTTCCTCAGTTGTAACGCAAAAAGTTGTACTTTCGAAGGGTGATATTTTTTTAATGCTTCTCAAGTACTCAGTTCGACACCAGCTAACTTTTTGTGCGTTAAGTAACCTCATTGAATTGATCAACCTCTGTAATGATGACAGCGCCGATGAACCCCATCGGGACGATGACCCCCCTCCCTTCTTGTGGCCTTGTGTCCCCCTCCTTGGGCGGAAGCAATGGGCGGCCTCCGCAGACGCCAGCGAGTCGCAACCTTTTGTTTGGGCCTCGCCGGCGGCTTTTTACGCGGCATCGGGGAAGGCTTTCCTGTCCTCCTGACCTTCAGGGACGGACAGGGGCGGAGCGGAGGTCAAAACCCTAATTGGCAGGTGCGCTGCTCTGAGCAGGCGGCTTTGCTTGCGCCCTGTTCGCACATCCTGCAACGAGTTTGTCAAGAGCTGCGACTGTGAGCGGTCGCACGAAGACTCGCTCCCGTGGCGGTTTCTGGGCGCCAGAACCCCACGCACCTTTAAGCCAACAGTACGCGGTTTGGCACCTTTTTAGCCTCCGGGCCCCCACCAGGGATCGGGCCGCGATACCCCCCTTTGTGCACTGCGCCGCCTCTTAATTGTAATCCAGTTTTCCGTTTGTCTTATGTATGCTTCATCGTCTGTGTAAATAAGTGTAAATAGACTTCTTTTTCTTTTTCATCTACTTGCCTCGTCTCATCATCGGGTCCTTCACCACCCTCCACGACGACACCAACCACCCTCAACAACGAATTAAACTTTACTATCTCTGAGATCCAATTGTGTCCACTTCCCAGTACTCGCTGGAGAAAGTTTTTGATGAAACAGGCAAGCCCATGAGGCCTCACTATTACTGTTCAGAGACTGATCACTTTGTGTGTATTGGCGACATTGGGAGTAGAAAACAGTTTGAATGCCCGAAATGCAAAAAGAAATGGCAAATGTCCGCAGCTTCGTTTTTTATCTTGCTTGATGTTCTGCCCCAGATGAGGAAAGTTTTAAAAGGGTGCAATTTGCAGGACCTGACAAAGCCATTGCAGCATTCAGAGGTGCTGTCAGACATCTCTGATGGAACGATGTACAGAGACTTTGTTGAGGCCACCGGATCAGCTTTACACTTAATGCAAATGGGGCTTCATTGTTTAAATCTAGCAACACCTCAAGTTGGACCATTCAGCTTATTGTAACTGAAATTCCAGCTGCAGAAAGAATGAAAAGACTTGTGTTGGCTGTACTGTGGTTCGGCCGAGAGAAGCCACATATGGAGATGTTTCAAGAGGCCTTTGTTGAAGACATGAAGAAACTCTCCACATGTGGCTTCTCTTTGAACTGCAAAGGTACACTACAAGTTTTCTGTGCCTTTTGCACTTGTTGTGCAGTCGATTCCATCGCAAGGTCACCAATGCAGGGGGTGGCCCAATTCAATAGATTTTAAGACTGTAACTGGTGCCTCCAGGAGTGTGAAAGGGTGGGAAGGAATCACGAGTACCCCGTGGTCCTCCACTGCCCAGAGAGGTCAGAGGAGCAGATGATTGTGGACATGGAGACTGCAGTAAGAGATGGAGGCCGGCCGAATGGCATGACAACAGTCTCACCACTCATCAATATGCCAAAGTTCAATATAGTCTGGGGCTTTGTCCCTGACTATATGCATTACATGCTATTGGCTGTGGGGAGGCAGTTTTTAACTATGTGGCTAAAGTTGTGCTTTACTCCTGACAAACGGAAAGAGGTGGACAAGAGGATAAAAATGCTTGCACCACCAAAAGAAGTGAGAAGGATGCCAAGGCCTACAAGCCAAAAGTTGTTCTGGAAGGCAAAAGTATGGGAAAATTGGATTTTGTTTTTCAGCCTTCCAGTGCTCGAAGGACTTCTTGAAAACAAGTACTTGCACCATTGGGTATATTTCGTTGATGCCTTAAACATACTGCTACAAGAGAAAGTGTCGCTATCAGATCTTGACGTTGTAGAAGAGCAACTCGCCCATTTCTATGGTCATGCGAAAATTCTGCATGGTGCAGAATGCATGACGTCCTGGAATGCAGAACGGTCCACTGAACGATTGAATCCACTCCTTTCTCTCTCTACGTCCTTTTCATCCCTCTACCCTCCCTCCTTTTCTTGCACTGTAAAAGTGGGTGTGCTGGGCCTTTCGGTATGAGCCTTTGGCCTTTCCAGCACACCCCAGCCCTCCTGGGTTGAAATAAAGTACTGTTGTTGTTGTTAGTGTTCAACACGCACCAACTCCTCCATTTAAATCGAAAAGTGTGCGCCAGTGAAGTCCGGTATGGGCTCATTCTGCTTTCCCTTCTGAGGCTGGCAAGCAGCACTTTAAAAGAGGCAGCAAAAATGGCCAAAGGCATCCCACACCAAATATGACGGATGCTGCAAACAGATGAGGTGGTAAACAAGCTGTCAGAGATACTGAGAGCTCCCTGCACTGTACGTTACATTGCCTCCCTGGATCTTGTTGTTAACACTTAAAAAAGCTTTTCAATCCATGGAGAGGATCGCTCCTTTGGAAGAAGCATTCCATTTTCGATGCCAGATAAGGTGGTGCAAACCTCAACTTTCCTGCCTCGAGTGCTGTTCAGCACTCCCGAATGTTGAGAAATGGATGCATTTTTACAAGCTCTAAGTATGCTTCAGGAAAATGTACAAACAACTCTGTAGTTTTGTGTGCACATGGGTCATATGCCATGCTCATGAACATACTTTGTGTGAACAACAGCGCATTTCTAGTTCTGCAAAAACTGAAATGCATGCCGTTCAAGTTAGGTTCCCTGTTTTTGAAGCACATGGTTAAGGTAGCAGGGCATAGAAGAAAATTAATGCTTCTGCCATTGTCTGAACTCAAACACGTGTGTATTTATCAAGCTGGACCGTTTTCAGTTTGCAGAATCCTTTCAATCCTTTCAAGAAAACTTCAATTCTAGAATTTGTGTAGATTCAAACCATAAATTTTTACTGTATCTTGAGAAGCTAAAACAACTCTAATGATTTTCCCACTGCAACCGTTTTTCTGCAATGCTCAGTGATGACATTTTTTTTACTCTAGTACATCTATGCTACTATTTCAATTATGTTGCGGACTTAGTGCACTCATTAGTGTGTCTCCTGCTTTGCATATTCTTTCTATATTTATTACTTTTTGAAAGATGAATCATGTTCTTAATGGATTGTGGGAAACCTTCCACCTATTTGTGGTTTTTGTCGCACTGCAACCATTTTTCTACAACAATGAGCGGTCCTTTTCTTTCTGTTTTATTATTACCGGTATACTTGTATATGTGTTAGTTTTTGAGTGACAGCAGCATTAATGAACACTGTCTGGCACTTTTATCATAGTGTATTGCATTTATAAACTGTGTTTCCTTATTGGTTGATGTACATCATTGTCAGCCTATTCTGTCCACTACAGGACGAAAGCCTTTCTTATACACTTCCAACTTCTAACCTGTGCAATCAGAATCTATTGTCATCAAGTTATCTGCTCCAGTTTCTAGTCCCATTGAAAAGCTCATTGAGGCCTGCCATAGTGGAAGGGGAGGCCTTTGGAATAATTCGAACTACCAGAGAATCTTTAATATGTGCCGCTGTTTGGACACATTCGCAGTTTTGAACTTGCAGGAAAACAGTGCTAAAGATAGGACAAGAGGGAAGGCAAATGCACAACAAATGCTTTGCAACGTATTTTCCTTCACTCGTCTACTCTTCAGCATTGTTCTCATTGGACCACAGATATCCGCAGGACGTCCGTTTTACAGCCGAATGTCCAAGTCCCGTGCTCGACGTCTGGCAGACGTACTTCGAATGTATTTTTCTGGGAAACGTTCAATTTGGTCCGACGGACGTCCGAGCTAAGTTTGTGCATGGACGTTTACTATGGTCCCGTCAATAAAGTGCGCTGGACGCCCACCGTACGTCTGTATGGTTGAAGCGATATTCCTCGATCATGTTGGTAACTTATCGTAATTAGCCTCAAGTTAATTATGTTTTCTATATTCTTGCTGCCTGCAGCGGGAGGCAAACAATTTGTCAGCTCAGAATTGTAACAGCTGTAACCCTCGCGCCTTTCTGGCTTGCGCACAAAACACTCGTTGCGGGCTGAACGAGTCAACTTTATGCAGTTATGTTTGAATTCAAAACAAGAAAGACAGCAGATCTCGTAAAGCTTCATAAAAACAGTTGGGTTGATATACAATGTTGTATTGTTTGATATGCTGATAATTAGGCAAAAACGTATTTTTTTTGTAACTGAAGTTTTTCATTGCTTTTGTTTTGCGTGATGCAAAGCCAACACTGGTCAAGCCACATCAAGACGTTGAGCCATAGCCATTCACTTTTGTGTGCGAGTTGTGAAGCGCCAACGAACTTCGATTATCGTAGAGAAAGAAACCAAGAAACCCTGCTGCTTTCTTCTAGACATCTTTTTGCATCCTCAACGAAAGGTAAGACATTTTTATAAGTTCCAGTGAGTGGGGAGGGGGCGGGGAAATCGTCTTTAGCTTTCCGTGTACTGCAAACGCCGTACGCTGTGCCGAAGTTAGGCATAACTGGCTTAGCGCGTTTTGAATGACAGTGTAAAAACGTGCTCAGGGAATCATCTTTTTTTCACAAACATAGGCGTGATAAATTAGTTATACTGTTTCCTAAAAGCTATCAGCGGTACGTGCACGTACTCTCGTTGAAAGAGAAAGCTGTTGAGTATGCCAGCGTTCGCATTCAGCCCGGCACTACCTACGACGTAGTGTGCGCAGTGGCTACTTTTACGTTCACTCAAGTTTGCGGAAAGGGTTGTAAGAATTTTTACTGTGCGAGCTCGTGGAGATGCGTTATGCATTTGCCTTGAGGTGAAATGTAGGCGCGGTGTCACGAAACGTGTAAAAAGCCGTACAGTGCTTTTTAGGTAGGGGTGTGATTTCACGACCCCAGAAGAGAGGATGCGGCCGTAGTGTTTACGCCGAGGTGCCCTATAGTGTGGCTTATGCCGGCGAACGCGGAGAAGTAAACGCATTTTGCTGACGTGCGCATGGAGCGCGTACTAATATATTAGCCGTGCTTGCTGTATGCGCTTGTAGACGCACGTATCCACGGTGCTCAGTGGCTGGGGCGTAGTGCTGCTGAGCCCAAGGACGCGGGTTCGATTTTTGGCCGCAGTGGCCGCTTTTCTGATGGAGGCGAAAAGAGAAAACGCCCGTGTGTATGACATTTAGGCGCACGTTAAAGATACCCAGGTGGTCGAAATTAATCCGGCACCCTCACTACGGCGTGCACACCTCATAATTGATAGACGCCGTTGAAGCACGTAGGTGAAAACGTATGTTTATATCGTAGGATATTCGGCGGGCATAGAACAGCTTTGCTCGATGCAACCGAGGTATGCAGTTTTTCTTTTTTAAAATTAGGCTGGGCCTTTGTTCTGCAGTACCCTATCCGCAAACTGCTTATGCTAGTGCGCAAGACAGTGCAGCTTGTCAGCTAGTGAGATCAAGGGAATCTAGCGAAGCACTGCGAATCCTACCAGTTTCAGCTATCATTTGGCTTTGTACAAGTTTTGAAGAGTCAAAAATTTAGTTCGCCATGAAGTGATGACAGAAGCATGTTCCGACATAAAACTACTACAACAGTAAGGATCCCCAATGTCTCGTAAAAATTTTTTTTGAAGGGTGCAGTCAAAATTACTTCAAACATCATTGGTATTTGTTGGCATGCCACTACATTAGCTGTAGATTCGAGCCAACCAAACAGTTCAAAAGCAGGCTAAAATTCTTTTTGTGTGTCTAATAATGTAGCCGTATATAGGACAAAATAAACCATGCAGTTTGAATTTACATGTATTTGACTTCTTCTGTAGGGTGGCTTCAAAAAGAAACATGTAATTGTTGTTTTTGATTTTGCAGGTGCTGACAGAGGAGTTGGGGAAAAATTTACCTCATCTTCCCACGAGGGGAACCATGGGGTAGATGCGACGCATTGAGGGTTTCCGTTGCGTTTCCGTTATGTTAGCGTGTCCATTGTTGTTGTGTGTCCATATTTTACGCAGCATGTTCATCCCCGATGCGTCGCATCTACCCCATGGTTCCCCTCGCGGGAAGATGGTGCAAATTTTTTACGGTTGCGCCGACCATCACGATAGCAGGCCTGTTAGTCTCCATTCAAATCATCGGTGGTCATCGGAGGATGTCATCGGCGGAGCGGCGGCGGAACGACTGAGCGGAGCGGCGCAGTTACCAGTTTATATGCAGCAGAATGAGAGAGAGCAGCGCATAGCAGCGCATGCGTTAACCGAGCGTAAGCTGCGCGCTAACCCGCACCCACGCACAGCTGGCACGGCGACGAAGCGAGCGCCGGCGAGCGCTACACGCAGATGGCGCTGCGGTGAGAGCGGCGCTAGCGCACAGCTGGCGCGGCGAGGAGAATGGGGGAGGGATGCGGACTACGCCGGAGGGACAAGGTGAGTGAAAGAGATGCGTCGCATCTAAAATTTTGAGCCAAGGTTTTCCTGGCATGAAGCGCGATGGGCACGTGAAAGGTTGTACATACATTGGAGGTTATAAAGCATTAAAGGGACCCTGCAACACTCTTTGAGCAGTGCAAGTAAACCTGCGCGACGTTTAGATTACACTGTCAGGAATACCTGAGCAAAATATTACACGTGCACGTGAAGCGGTGAGCGCGCAAATCGATGTGAAAGACACGGAAAAACCGACCACTATCTCTTCAGTTGTCCTCATTATGCAACCCCTGGCATGGCCTAAGGGACGTCACATCGGCCATGGCTGCCGGATTGGCTGTCACTGGTCAACTTCGCGGCTAGATTCTCCCATTTCCGTCGTCGTCATCGCTGTGTACGAACCTCTTCTATGCCTGAACCTGTAGGCACAGTTTTGCCGTTTCTTTTGTGTTTTGAGTGCGCGCGGAGTTTGAGTGATGAGCTCAATACTTCCCTTTCAACGGGACCACTCGACTACAAACGTTTATTGCTTCAAAAACACCCTACCTGCCCGAGCGCGCACTTGCGAGCAGGCACCCATGCCTGCTTTTTTGTGGCACCAGACCGGAAATAGGCCCCTCCGCGTTGCGGAGAAAAGGAGAAAACTACCCGGCATGTGATATGTCGAAGGCCGCCGAAGAGAACGCCGCGAGCCGCCCCCCTCTCCGGGAGAGAGCACACAGCTTTCGTCGTGTTGTCCGCGGTCGAGTTGAGAGGGAACGATTATGCGCGAATTTCTCATCGCGCGTAGTTTCGTTAATTGTGAACGGATTTTCATCATTCTTGCGGGAGGAAATTTCTGGGACAATAGACTTTATCCCAAAATACATTACTAGTAGTCGATGGCAAGTGTTGCAGGGTCCCTTTAAATAAACAATTTTCAAGCTTTGCAACTTCGTTTCATCTGGTTTGCATGCCATACTTTGCGACATGTAATCTGCAGTGTGCTAGATCTATTTCATTCAGCATATTTGTTTTCAGCAGCCTCCTTAACTGTTCAATACTTCTTTATCAAGCTAACTCTTTGTTCTTTAGCATGCGTTGCTGGAAGTTTCGTCTTACCAATTTAATGGAAATATCCCAAACATACTCGGTATAGATTCATAAAGCTTAATAGTGTAGGTTTCAGTTTTCTCGTAAACTTGAGAACCTGTACTTACTGTAAATTTCAGTGCTTTATTGATAACATGCCTTGAAGCACTACTCCAGCTTTAAGAATACTCGATACAAAAGCCCTGTTTGAAAATGTCCGCTTTTGAACATCTGGCGGATGTCGGAAAATCCGGCTGGGACGTCTGTCGGACATTCATAAGATGAGCAATGCCTTTGCATCGGACCATCCCACAAACCTTTGTAAAGCGTCCGCTGGCTTTCTGCATATGTCTGACGGACGTCCAAATGTCACACACCGGATGTCCTACGGGTGTTCAATGGACGTCTGTGGTTTAATGAGTTATCATTCAAGTTCAAAAATGTACCATCTATGTAGTAGCCCGTCACCAAACCCTTCTACAGAGGAATTTTCATTTCTCACCACTGTTATGTATGCCTACTGGCGCCCCCTACACTCCCTTGGCTTTTTGTGAATAAACGCCACTCCTAGACGGTGGTGTCGCAGACTTCAACAACCATAACATGGCGTCCACATTGTCTCGGTATCTTATGGAACTGATAACAATCACACAACATCAGACCATAACATGGTGTCAGAAATGGGATTACGAGTGGGGTAATGCAACGTAGCAGCTATTCGATGCATCAGCAATGGCATTTCTGCTCATTCAACCACTCAACACTTCGAGCCGGGCAGCAATCCCGCTGAAGCGTGGTCAGACTGGAAATTGGCATTTCCAATTTCCAGACGAGAGATACGTTCCGAACAAAAATGTGACGCAAGCGACAGCCGTTTTTAACACTATGTGTCAAAAAGAGAACTAGCCGATTGACGAGTTCATCGCTGAGCTCCAGCATGAAGCAGCAAAGTGCAACTTCGGTGACAAGCACGACAGCCTTCTAGGTGACAGGATCATCGTCGGCATTTGTGACGAAGCTTTACGAGAGAGGCTGTTCCGCGAGAGAGATTTAACGCTGGAGAAAATCATCGCTACATGCAGAGTGGCCGAAATTTCAAAGCAGCACATGTCTTCGCTCGTAATGACTGCACATCAACAAGAACCGACTGTGAACTACCTGAACAGAAAAAGCAAACACGATCGACAACAACAAGCTCGCAAGAAACAACCGAGAGGGCAACCAACGGCTCAGCAAAGAACAGTCAGCCCAACGAAACAGCGCCTCAGTGTACAAGCGGCAGGTGCGGCAGGTGTAGAACCATACATCAACCCCGACAGTGTCCCGCGTACGGCTCCACCTGCTATGCATGTGGAAATTTCGGACACTACGCGAGTGTTTGCCGTCAGATGCACAAAACAACACAGACAAAAGTCCACATGCTCGGTGTCGACCAAGGTGATAACTCCGAACAGGAATTATTCTTGGGAACCCTCACAGTGAACGCTGTAGAAGATTCATCAACAGACTGGTTCGAAACCATCGACGTGAATGGGCACGACGTGAACTTTAAGTTGGACACAGGCCCCGATGTGAACATTCTTCCTGAGCAACTATAGTAGATGGAGACCACAACCAACCCTGAAATCAACAAAGGCGAAGGTCGCAACATACCTGGGTGAGCAACTCAACATTGAGTATGAATGTGAGCTCCCTTGCTCAGTAAAAGACAAGCAGAATTGCCTCAAATTCTTGTTAGTAAAAGGAAGCCTCACGCCTATACTTGGAGCAGCTGCATGCACAAGGCTAAACTTGGTGCGCAGAGTAACTAGCACCAAACCAGTGGAAGAAGCATGTCCTCCAGCTGCACAGAGACTTCAAGTTGTGCTTCAAGAATTTAGTGATGTGTTTGAAGGCATTGGTAGGCTACCAGGAGAGTACACCATACACCTCCAGCCAGATGCAAAGCCTACAGTAACTGCCCCTCGCCGTGTGCCAAGTGCCCTGGAAAAGACTGTCAAGGCTGAACTCAGTCGAATGGAACAGAATGGCATTATTGTGCGTGTGACAGAACCAACAGACTGGGTGCATCCTATTGTCATTGTTACCAAGAAAGATGGAAGTGTACGAATTTGCCTGGACCCAAGAAACTTAAATGCAACAATGAAGCGACATCATTGTAACTGTTTGCACGACTAAGTGGATGTACTGTCTTCTCAGTTTTGAATGCTAAAAGTGCTTTTTGGCAGCTAGTCCTTGACGAAAGCAGCTCGTACTTGTGCACTTTTGCCACTCCTTGGGGATGCTACAGATTCCTAAGGGTGCCATTTGGCCTCAAAACAGCCCCAGAACTTTTTCAGCAAGCAGTAGACAGTATCTTTGAGCGTCAAGGTATTGTAACTCCATACTTTGACGATATTCTGGTCGCATCAAGAACACTTAATGAACATGTGGTTCACATGCGTGAAGTTCTCAGCGTAGCACGAGCTAACAACCTCAAGCTGAACTATGACAAACTCAAACTGGGTTTGTCCTCTGTCACCTACCGAGGACATCAGCTGACACAACAGGGCATCACCCCTGATCCTAGCAAGGTGAAGGCTATCGAAGCTATTCCAGCACCAACTAGCAAAGCTGAGCTTCTTCGCTTCCTTGGCATGGCAACTTACCGTATTTGCACGAATATAACGCGAGTTTTTTTTTTCAAAATTACGTGCTCCAAAACGCACCTCGCGTTATATTCGGAATCGAGTTCAGCCACGAGGCGCGCGAGTCTGGAGAAAGGGGAGAAAGCCATCCCAGTTGAAGAAAACGAGGAACGGGAACATCGCGCCAAGTGAAAGGAGGAAAACCGAATCTGGAAAGAACTCGTCGCCCTTGTGACGCACACGCAAAAACGCAAAAACACGGCGCGAGAGGAGCGCGAGGGCGAAGCGCGAGCGGGATGAGGGAGAGGGCGGGAGCGAAGGTCACCCGGTCGCCCCTCGCCGCTGCCGCCGAGTTGAGGTGGTGTATCGTGTTCTGCACATCGTCAGCGTCGCGCCAAACGGAACTCGAATTCCTTTGTTCCGCGTCTGTTGAAGTGCTTTTTTTCCCCGTCTTCTCGTCTCGAGAGTCGTTCGCGTTTCGTGTGTTACGCGCACCCACGGACCTCACATGGAGAAGAGGACTCAGTACGACGCATCCTTTAAGAAGAAGGCAATCCTCCTGTCCGAAGACGTCGGCAACTCGTGTGCGGCGCGACGCCTCGGAGTGAACGAATTGACGATCCGGGGATGGAGGAAAAACCGCGATCGGATCTTCCGTGCCGCGCCTACTCGGAAGGCCTTCCGTGGACCGAAGAGCGGTCGTTACCCTAATCTAGAAAAGACACCTATAATCCCAAAGGTTTCCAACAGGGTTTAGGGAAGTCTCAATAGAGTACAATTGGGTCCCACTGTTGTGTTTCATTGGAATTTATGATGTCTATACATAATGACTGTAAGAATACCGAATAATTTTTTAAGGGCCCCTGACATATAGCTGCTGGGCATCGTTATTCGTTCTTTATAGTAAAAACTATTTCTCGCAACTTTAAGCTCGTAAGTGCATGATGTGGTGCATAACGAGCATAATGAGCTATTGCATGATGCTGTACATAAATTATGATGTTGAAAGAGCAAGTAAAAATCCTGTTTTGCAATTGCATTTATGATAATTAAAAACTAACAAGGCTATGTAAAGACTAATAGCAGTTCTGGAATCTTCAAGAAAAAGTCTCTCTGCAATGAAAATTTTAAAGCCACAACTTTATAAATAAAGAAAAAGTTTTTTCGAGTAGTGTCTCCCCTTCGGCAAGTGTTCACAATACCAACTGTTACTGCGGTCTAAGAAACCAACAACATGTGAGCTGCCTGCATTTGTAGTGCCATGACACTGGATTCAGCCGCTGCCCATTAACCTGCGCTCCATGCAGGCCATCAAGAGCATTGGCAAGGGCCAGGCTGCTCTTAACGACTTTTGGGCCACAATGAATGTTTGTTACCGTGGGCTGCACCACAATACTTACCAGGAGCACCTAAAGAAAACTTTCAGCCCGGCTGCTGCCTCAGCTGCCGAGAATATAACTTTGCTGATGCTGTGAGCACAGTGAAGGACGTGTACCGGGAAACGGAGGTGACCTTCTCCAAAAACATCACCGTGGTGTATGATGGAACATGGCTAACGCGTGGCCACTCCTCCCACATTGGTGTGGGCTGTGTGATTGAATTTTATACAGGCCTGGTCCTAGACTGCACAGTTCTTTCAAACTTTTGTCTTGGGTGCAGTCTAGGAACAAAAGAGACTGAAGATAGCTACCAGGAGTGGAGGAAGAACCACCAATGCCAAAAGAATACAAATGTCGGTGCCGGGCGCATGGAAGTGGAAGCCGCCCTGGAGCTTTTCAGGCGGTCTCTCAGCAAAAGTGACTTAAGATACACCACCATTGTTTGCAACGGAGACTGCCGTACGTATTTGACGCTCTGTGCGGACGAGACGTACGGCTTCATGCGCCTCACCAAAGAAGATTGTGTGAATCACGTACAAAAAAGAATGGGCACAATTCTTCGCGGCATTTTTACGAAGTCAAGAAAGAAGGGGAATTTCTAGGTGGGAGAGGGGGCTTGACCCAGGATCTCATCAAGAAATTGACAAATTTCAATGGACTGGCTCTGCGGAATAACACCCAGGTGGATGACATGCAACGAGCAGTCATGGCCACCTACTACCACGTCACATCAACGGATGCCGAGGCCCACCATGAGCTCTGCCCACCCGGCCCTCTCAGCTGGTGCAAGCACCGGTCGGCCGGGCAGAAGGCAAGCCCCAGCCCCCACACAAGTACAAGCTATCCCGGCGAGTGGCAGAAGCATTGCTGCCAGTGTATCAGCGCCTTTCGGACCCCCAGCTCCTGGAACGATGCAAGGGCAACAAGACACAAAATGCCGCTGAGAGCTTGCACTCAGTCATTTGGGACAGTCCTTTCCAAGGATGAGCACGCTTCTCTTTTTGCCGTGGAGACTGCAGTGCATGACGCTGTTGCGAGATATAATGCTGGCAACCGACGAGCGTATGTGGAATTCTGTTCCTCACTGGGCATCCAACCTGGTGCTCATGCCCTCCGGAGGGCCTCGGAGAAAGACCTGCGAAGGTCAAGAAAGGCTGCCCATGCTCACCAGGTCAAAGGGCAGAGGACCAAGAAGGCAACTGCACCCAAGGACATCAAAGATTATGCCCCTGGTGCATTTTAGGAGGCACGAACTGCGGTCAAAACTTTGAACACTGTTTTCTCAACTGTGCTTTTTCTTGACTATACTACGACGGTGGAAGGCATTACACGATAACAACTGGACATATTTCGATGCGGTTTTTTTTTGTTTCAATCACTGATGTGTGGTTGAGGTCGAGACAGTCTTACAATTTCTATTTATGTTTGTGTTATTTTATTGTGTGATTATTCTTATGCTGTGGTATGTGTCCCGTTGTACAAAGACAAATATAATGTTCTGCAAAAAAAAAAAAAACTGTCTTGCCCTAAAATATACTTCTGACTATGAATAGACACAATCTGCAGCTTCCTAGCACGTTTCGTTGCCTTGCTAAACTTTCCACGAGCCGCCAACATGTAAATGTTTATAACACAACAACTACTGAAGATATCTTGCTGAAACTTCGTATTTGCCTCTTTGAGGCCACTCTCAATAAGCATGCCAAATTTCATTACTCTAAGTTGAAAAACAAAAAAATTTGCTCCCATCCCCACGTCCCCCCTTAAGCAGCCGTGCTGAACTCAAGCCCTTTAACTTGCCCTGGTGTCTGAAAAAATAAATAAATAAATAAAAAAACACGAGGGCTTTACGTTCATTTCAATTTTTGATGTAGCATAAATATGAGAGGACCACCCCAAGGACCACTTGTTCGAGCTAAAATGTGACGAGGAGTCCCTTGCTGCATGGTGCATGCTGTGAACAATGCGATCATGCCAAAGGAGGATGGCAACAGGAAGGAAATCAGGACTCATGAATATCAGCAAAGCCATTTTGAATGCCCCATAGAGCGACCTTTGCCAAGCAACCACTCCCGATCTGACATTAGAGACAGCCTTGAGTGCTGCACACCTGCCACTGGAATACACTTGCTCCAAATGGAGCAGAAGAATTTGGTTCCACAGGATTCCAACATTAGCTTAACGAGATTCAAGCAAGTTGTGATTGACCCTATAGGTGGTATTCATTGAAAAGTTTAGCTGTCAATTTCTTCGCTTGGCAACACTGGAAAACGGCCACAGACATCTCCACAGGCCACAGTGGCTTGTGCCACTGCGCCCGCACGCCGAAGAGAGAAAAAAATAAAAAAAAAGAAACGGCGTGCGTCATTCTGCTGTGTTTCAACCCGATTCTCAACGGTGGTGTCAACAGAGATGTTATTAATCGCACTCACATTGGAGTCGAGGCATACTTTGCGATCCGTGGGGTAGAGTTTGGAACATCTGACACACGTCATGTGCTTAGCACGGACAAGTTCCGCCTTCCCACGGAGCCTGACATAACCGGTAACGGCGCACTCACATGGTTGCCTGCATGCGTGCCTCACCAGTGAATACAAAGCTATTAGGCTACACAGGGCAGAATGACTGAGAAAGCCCTGGATGGAGGCCCTGCTCGCCATGGTGGTCTAGGGGTTGTACCCAAGGTTGCAGGCTTGATGGCAAGGGTGTACATTTTTCCAGTGGAGGCCAGCTACAAAAATGCTCCAGTGTACAAGATGCATACGTGGTGTTTCGCTATAGTGTCTGTCATAGCCAGGTTAACTTCAGCACGTCATGCTCCAAATTTGTTGTTTCTCATCCTCTTGCTTTCCCCATGAGGCAAGAAAAACTAGAGCTTCAAGGTGGGGTGGGAATCGGCTGCATCTTCTTTTCACCCTTATTATTAAGCCTCAAATCAAGCATGCTTCTTACATAGAAAGCCTTACATTAAAAAGTGCCTATAAAATGTGGCGCCTAGACTCAGATTTTCCTTCACCTGACACGGGCTACACCGGGATTTGACTTATGAAGTCGCCAAATGGGCACACAGCCAAACAAAAGCCACACAGGTTTGCCTTCCACTTTCGTCCTTTCCCAGCGTTCCACGACTGAGATATGTAACTGATCCCCCCCCCCCCAACACACACAGGGATGCACACAGTAATTGGCTTTGCCAATGACTTTGGCCCCCTTATCTCTCTTCACGATTTCATAAATAACAAAGTAAATGCCTTTGCAAGGAAAGAAGGCACGTTTGTACGGCACTCAGTCTCACTGTCAACCCCTAGAAGCCCGAAGCGGCTGCCAGCAGGTCCATTGCCGACAGCTCGGGCGTGTGGCTTGCGCTGGCAGCGTCGGTGGCTGAAGAGGAAGTGGGAGATGGCACGGCTGCTTCCCTGCCAGTGGGCACCGGTGGTCCACTTCCCGCCCGAGGTGTGGATGTCCTGTTGGGCTCCGGAATCGCAGTTGCAGCCTCCGACTGCAAGACAGTGCCAGACAAAGAAAGAATGCGAGACCCATCCTGTTCACGACCTATGAGGTGTTGTGTCCTGCCACTGCCAGCTGCAGCATCAACCGGAATGACACTGTCCCCCCCACTGCGTGTTGGGAGTGCGTGTGTTGCCCATGCTCCCTTAGGCTCAACTCCGGCACAAAGACAGCCACTAACTGTACTTCCCTTTTGTGTAAAAGAGCACAGTATATCCGCATATTCCCCGAGTAATTTGTTACTCACATGACCTGAAGAAAAAGAAGAATTTGTCTACACCTCCCCAGGAAACATTCCAAACCCCCACATGTCAGCTGCCACCTTGCACAGGCATCATGCTATCTCTTCACTGCACTGATTTCCTGCCGGACAAGGCCTGTGAACCACTGACACAGGCAGTGGGCAGGTAGCCCTATTCTCATGACACTGGCTATGGCTTTCAACCTCCACGTGCTTACAGTTCAACTGTGGCAAACACACAGCAATGCCATACCGTTTTAAGGGCACTTTGGGCACCTCCGGTGTTCTCCCCATTCCTGGAATGAAGCTTCATGTGCTGCAAGGTAGAAAATGATAACATCCCTGTCAGCAGGATGTGCCAGCGTCACTGCCAAGTGGTCAAAGCGGTAGCTAGATAATGAAATGAGAGTGCTAGTGTAGCATTTCTTTGTTTTTCATAATAAAACCAAAGCAACACTTGCACCTGCATGTGAAACCTGTATAAAGCTGCCAGTAGGAAACAGGCCTCCAGCTCTTCCTTTTTTCTATATTATTATTGCTTTTATTATTACACAGGTTTCCTCATTCATAATACAGTTGAACCGCTTTATAAGAGACACGTACCGGGGAGCAGTTTCTGTCTCTTATATGAGATGTCTCTTATAAGCAGGGAACCATGTTTTCACTTACTAATCAGACCCTAGTTCAATGTGGGCACCGTATGACTAAAATAAGCTCAAAAGAACACTACAGCGTGTTTCAAAAGATTCATTCTAATTTATGTTTGGCCCCCAGAATTTATGAAACAGTTCTGAATCTTTGTTTGCTTCATGACTGTATTTAAACTGTTTTTTTACAACAGATTCTAGAAGCTTTTTTTCCTTTCCTTGTTTGTGGAAGATGAATCGTAGATGTTGAGTTCACAAGCCTGATGAATAGCCAGAGCGCACAGCTTCTTCCGCTGTGTGCTCAGGCTATTCATTACGCTTGCAGGATTCAACATCTGCGATGCTTCTTGATTGGGAGCTACGCGAGTGGGAGAGCCTGCATGTGCGCTCGCGCTCCATCCAATGGATGGCAGTAAGCTTCAACCACTTCTCTAAGTTGCATTTCCATTGGCAGGGCTTCTCATCGTCATTTCATAGCTGACTGAACCACTTTGTGCTTGCTGAAGTTATAATAAATAGCGACTGCAGGCGTCTGTCACCCACCTGTGTTTCCACAATGGAAGCAACTGCAATTAGTGACTGGTGGCACTGCATCTGAAGTTAAAATGTCTGTTACAAGCGAGACTGTTGATTAAACTTCAAGGATGACTTGTCCCTTATAACCAACTGTCTTCTACATCCGATGTCTGTTATAAAAGAGGTCAATTCAATGGGAAAGATAGGGCAGCCAACCATGTGGGTGAATCGTGTCTCTTATACCCATTTGTCTCTTACAACCATGTCTCTTATAACGAGGTTCAACTGTACCAGTTCTCATACAACCTATATTCAGCACATTCAATACCCAGGCTTTAAAAACGTCATCCTTTTTTTTTTCCTGTGGCACACAGAGTAAGCACATGCTGGTGCTACAGATAACACAACACAATTTATCTGACCAAACAATTTTCAAGACATGTACGACCAAGCAAGTCCTGTAAGACCTGTTCATTTAAAGGACGTTAAAAGCATAAGACCTGCACTCTTAAAATGCTAGGTGCAACCAAGCAAGATTTGTTGTGGGTAAGGCAAGGCCCACTAGGCTCTGTTAAGGTTCTGTACTCGTTCATTTTACCTCTAAATAACATTACATTACACATAATTACAATACAAACTAGTCAGCTTTTAGGTATGTAGCCATGTTAGCCATAAAACACCCTGCAGACAAATATCTGTGACAGCGTTGGATGGGCATCATAAAGCCAAAGTATATAAACAAGAATTCTTGAGCAGAGGTGCAATGTTTTTCACAAACACACCTTGAACCCAGGCATAACTCTGACACATAACACAGAAAATGACAACTTTGAGCACTCGTGATGTGAGTGACAACAGCCAAACGTGAGGTACAATATTTCATTCACTCAAGCAAATTAATACGTACCACATACTTTACAACATGCATCCTGGAAACTACAAGTACAGCAAAACATTTTGTATTTAGACAATTTTCAAGCAAACACCAACCAACCCAGCCCGCAGCTTGACTGAGCACCGACTCAGCTGGCCAAGTGCCCCCAAGTGTGTTTCGTGATATTCATAAAAAGTAGTCAAGGCCAGAGTTAACAAAAGCTGGAAAGCCGCAGTAAATTGTCAGCTGAAATAACAATCAAGGCGAAACTTCCCGGGTGCACAAGAGTAAGCACTAAACAAGGAACCGATGTGCCCACCTTGTAGCAGGCGGACATCTCGGCGAAGCTCTTGTCGCAGTGCTTGCACTCGAAGGGCTTGATGCCGTAGTGGCGGTTGGTGTGCTCGTTGAGCGACTGCTGCCGGGTGAACTTCTTGCCGCACAGGTCGCACCCAAAGGGACGCTCGCCCGTGTGGGTCCGCTCGTGCCGCAGCATGTCGGCTGCACCGCCACCGTACACTCAACATCACTCAGTGCACCCTGGGCCTTACACCATTTTTTTTGCTCTCAACTAGATAAAGTATGGCGCTCAAGATATATGTCTTGCAGCCAGTTAGGCATTATTGAGAAGATATGGAAAGAGAGAGCATAATAGATGAACAGAGAGAGAAAAAAATAAAACCTCATGATTCAGTAGGTACAATCTATGCACTAAAGCTTGACTTTGGGCTAGTTGGGTACACATGACACCTTGGGAAACGGCACAGAAACAATCTATGCAATTTTTCATTTTTCCTGTCTTTTCCTTTTTTCTATTTCTGCAGGGGCAGTGCAAAATGCCGGAGCATTGTGGTGGGGGCACAAGCTTAAAAGCAGTCACTCATAACTGAGAAATAATTATGGATACCGTTTATGTGAAGGTGGGCAGAGTCGGTGGCCCAGAGTTACTTGATATAGGAGTTGTGAAACTCCCCATAGGTGCCATGTATCAAAAAGTGGCCCTACGATTGGTCCACTGCTTTGGATCTTGTTTTACAGTGGCGGCATCTTTTGGTGACAAAATAAACTATACAACTTGCTTCCCCGCTCGACGAACTGGGCGAAAAAAGATATTTGAGTGCTTACGCAAATTTGCTATGCCAAAGGAGCCCAATGTCCTCAACTATGCAAGTGTTTTGTATATATACGAAGCAAAAGTAGTAAAAAGAAATGTGACCATGGGGTCAACCGTTGCTTGAGCAAGTGTCGTCTGCTGCGCGTCCTCTTCGGTCTTCTGGTGGCTAAAAAAAATAAATAAGTCGCTTCGACGCTTTATGCAAGCTGAAATGATTATTTAGAGCCGCTTGATCGACTATAGATTAGTTTTTGCATACAATGACGTATGCCAACGATAACTGCAAATTTAGTACTTCAGTTTCGGGAACCCCTATGGGGGGTTATGCCAGAGTGCCCCGGCCCCCACCCCAAAAGGCGCCAATTGGTCGAGGCAGATGCGCGGACGCAGAAACAATCGCAACATAAAAACCGGAGTTAAGATAGCAATTAATAACTTACAAAAGCACAAAAATGAAGAATTATGCACTTTAAAACAAAATTTAACGTTAAATTGTCAGTTTGAATAATTAGTTTGTTTTTTGGATAGTGCATGCGTTGGCCGCAGTGGCGCCACGGTACGCACGATCCAAATCGGGGGGGTCCAGGTGCGGGCCATTTTTTGAGGCGGAGTTTCGCAACTGCCTACATCGAAGAGTTCTGTCGGTGGCCTTGTCAGCCCGCGTGTACCAATGCCTCCCAGTGCCCTTCTGCCACTAATCTGTCCATATTAACTCATACCTCGTGAATGGATAAAGCCCTTTACCAGAGCAACTTGCAAGCCAGAATTAAGGCGCCATCTTGGCAGCAACAGCACGGTGAAAGAACGACAAACCGAACGCTGCGTCCCTGTTGCCACCAGGATTCTGCCCCATCAACCCACCCAAATATCTACCCTCCTGCACTAGGACACCAACTGCCAGCCAAACAGCAGCTGAGAATGCCAGCCAGCACAGGACTCGGAAGAGCAGAGATAGAGTGAAGAGGCTTTGGAAAGAAAGCAAGACATTTCGGCAGCCAAGAAAGCGACCGAAAGCAGCAAGCTTATAAAATAGCGGAATAGGGGACCAAAACAGTAATCCCCCATAACTCCTCCCGTCAATTGAGCACAAGGCCGGCCCCTCCTACCCTTGGTGAGGAAGCGGGCGGGGCAGAGGTCGCAGGAGTACCGCCGCAGCCCCTGGTGGCGCTGCATGTGCAGGTGCAGCTGCGAGCGCTGCCGGAAGGCCTTGCCGCAGTGCTCGCACAGGTGCGCCTTCTGGCCCAGGTGCACCGCCATGTGCGTCTGCAGCACGCCCGACTGGGTGAAGCACCGCTGGCAAACCTCGCACCTGGGCAGGGGGCAGAGGGACCTCTTGGCACGGCCTCTCAACAACCACCAGTGCTGAAGAAGAAGAAGAAGAAGCTACAGGCACCCTGTTCCTACAACAGTCCTTCCCGGCAGATGGGATCCTTAAAAACCACCCGTCATGCCTGGCCACCCGTCGTGGGTCACAAAGTCTCTGCATCTCGGCATTCCTTGGCTTGAGACGCAGTCCACCCTTCCTGTGGGCATAGTGGCTACGGCTAAAAGCATAGCAGACTTCTGGACCACTGCACAAGTCATTAGAGCGCCCCACTCATGCAGCCAGCATGTATATTTTAATAAGGAAGATTTTTATCATAGCCGCTACACTCTGTGTTTGACCAATCCCTTCCAACGAGGAACCAACCTCAAACTTTTGGCCAAGTCATTGGATTGGCACTTCCTGTTTTTCTGTTAATTGGAGCACTATGCAATGATCCCGAGCCCAGCACACACACACACACACAAAAAAGAGGAAAAAAAAAAGAACATACTCAGTGGGGCCCTGCAATAAGTAGCATGTCAAAATGGTAGGGTCCCCATGGAGACAAAGACAGGCAGAATTAAAATAAGATGAACTCAAACCCCATGATTTATCAGAAACATGTTTCCTGCACTGTGTCCATTTCAAGAGAGCAAAAGCGTGTCTTCAATCTGGACTTCTCTTAATAACGTAGCTTGTGGGGGTTCTGCCATAGTAGACCATTGCAGAAGAGTTTCTCAAGCAAAGATATCACACTGACAAGGTCAAGGAATTCCCATTACATCGGTCCGTGCCAACTGGACAAAGTTATCCCGCCTTCTGAGGCTCTGAATTAATTTTGCCCACAGGGATCTTTAGGGTGCCCGTTACCCCTAAACCAACGGTTATCTTGCTTTTAGCCTCCACTCAAACAAAGTCGTCCGCCGCGTGCGGAAATCTGCCCTAGGACACCTCTGCTCAGCAGCGACGTTTTAGCCCTGAGCCCCACGCGAGGCGACCGGTAAGACCTCAACACTGTCACTGAGACGAGGCTGCATCATATCGAGGTATTGCAACTGAATCCAAGTAGCGAGGCTTTAAAGTGGCCTTGGAAACAAAATATGTTTGGTTCAGTAAAAAGGACTGGTTTTTTTCTGTTAACAATGATACCAATCTCATTGTAAACTTCAAACAACAAATAGTGCAGATATTATTAAGAAAAATGGATGCAGCAGGATGCAGCCACTTTCAGGAAAGGCATCTATGACGTCACAGAATCTTGTTTGTGCAATGGGCGGCCCCCTACCAAAGCCACCACAAAGAAACATGACTGAGCGACTATAGAAGGTGCCTCTAGTTCCGGATGATCGCATCACATGAATCTGAACGTGCATATAATGGGATGATTACTATGTTTTTAGTGTTGCCTCTATTGCGTTTATGGCAAAATTCATAACCTTTTCAATATATATTACGTTTATTCATTTAAAACATGTCTTTTAGGGCTGGGATGAAGCTGAGTGTGTTACCGAAGGCTAGTTCTTTCGAATTAAAGAACACTGCATCTCGTCAGTTTTCTCGGGGGGAGGCGCCGCAGTCCGGCACTCACTGGTAGGGCTTCTCGCCCGTGTGCCGCCGCATGTGGGCCACCATGGTCTTCTTCTCGGTGAAGCACTGCTCGCAGTGGCTGCACTTCCAGGGCCGCACGCCCAGGTGGGTCTTCACGTGGCGCTTCAGGTTGCCCCGCGTCGAGAAGCAGGCCTTGCACTCGCCACACGCATACGGCTTCTCTCCCGAATGCGACCGCTCGTGCACTGCGTCCAGAGGTTCGCCCACGGCAAGGGGCCCACGCTTTCCAACCGATTCCTCTGACCGATCCAATACGCCAAACAAGCAAGCAGCACCAGGGTTACTCAATACCACCAGTTGCAACCGTCCCCATAGGCCCCATGTATCAAAAACCGGGCCGCGGTTGGCCCCTGCACTGGGCGAGTTGGTTAGCCTGCCATCTGTCGATAGAAAGTTGAAGTATGCAGTACTCAAGTGCTTGCAGCTGCTGCTGTAAGTCTTTTTAAATAGAAAAACCACAGAAACATCCTAATTTGAAGAGCAAGCTGTATTTTATTGAGTTGTTAAGTAAATGTTTAGCAAAGTTCAGTTTTTGACCCCAACATACTCCGCCAATACACTAGTCCCTCAGCTTCAACGAAGCAGGGGTGCTCGCAAGGCCCGGATTCCCAAGTGGAGTGCTGCAACTCGTGTATATTGAACAACTCTCAGCAGCACGGGAAACTTTCATTTGCTCTTGCACCGCTGATTTTGCATGGTACCCCACAAAGAGAACAGAATCATAGAAAAAAATAATCCAAAAGACCCAAGGAGAGGCCTGGCTAAGCTATGCGCATTCTGCCAAAGAATTAGGTCATAAAGCTTGCAAATGTTGCTACAGGAGCAAGCTAGAGTGGGTGCACTGACACCAGTGCGAAAAAAATGTAAAGCATTCGGAAACTAAACTAAGCTAAAACTAAAATGACTGCATAAAGATGTACTTGTCTGCCTCTATTTCAAGCAATGACAGCATTTATAAGTGACACAGGGGGTGTGCAACGCACTGGTATACATCAATTAGTTTAGCTTCATTAACTTATTTCATTGTTACAAAACTGAGAAAGAATACAAGGGGGATGGGAGGGGATCTATTTCACACAGGTCGGTACTCCAACCCCTCTGAAAAATTTTTCCCTATGCTCTAGTAACACACAAAGTAGTGCCTAAGAGCAATATAAAAAAACTACAAATGTATTATGTGCCCATGCGTGATGCAATCACCAATTATATGTGTTCTACTTGTGCATGCACTGAAAACCACAGCCCTTTCAAAATAACAACAAATAACCAGGCTTTCTTCAACTTGTCTACACAGCCCCCTCTGAAAAGAACAGGATCAACTCTTTTGGCTGGACAATGAATCTAAATGCTGCCAGTTTAGTGTGCCAACACGCCATACCACAAATGCGTGTGCTGTAAGGCAGTTAAAGCATATGGAAAAACAAAGCAGATGAAAGCACGTACCAACTAGGTTGTTCTTTGTAGAAAACCGTGCATTGCATTCAATGCATACAAAAGGCTTTTCGTGCGTCCACATGTGGGCTGAAAAGAGAGAGGGAGAGAGAGAAAAAAAAACAGTGGATATATTTTAAATACTACACATGCTGCATACCGGTAGAGCATGGAGAAAAGTTACCCATTTGACAACATTAGCAGGACCCCTTTGTCACGGTTAAAAAGGAGGTCAGGACAAACACAATTTGCCGGCACCGTTCTAGCTAATTGCGCGTATTCATTTTAGCACCATCACAATGGCATGGTCTTCCTTGTTTCTGTTACAACACCAACGACTTCCAGTTTTTCTGTGAGTGTGAGAAGTGTGCAGCCGTGTGTTTTCAGTAATTGAGTTTTCTTTAGTGCATTAAATGCACCCATCCTTGTAATCTGCCCTTTGAGAGCGACATGTGTGCATCCATAAAGAATCAGTGACTAGACGCCCGGGAGCCCTGGGCACATCACATTCTTATCATCCATCTTGTGCACATTAAGTTACAGATAATGCACCAGGACATTATTGCAAGGCATTGTAAAACACTGTAGTGGAGAGAGGTACGACAGACACTGTAGGCTTGGTAGTGCTGCTTTCTGGGATGCAACTGCACTCCCCTTCTTTCAATGCACCACTGATGCATGCCCTCGCACCATAAGTAACTTATTAATTTGTTTAAATGAAATCACTGACAGAATTGCAATGCTTGTCATCATCTGACCCTTGTGTGGGAGCAGTGCATGTATGCACACGATCAGCAACAGGAATTTTAGTATCAAGAAACAGTTCGCGCCGGGCAACATTCTTTATCCCGCACACTTTGACTTTCTCATACTAGGTCAACTTTTTTTTTTTTTTATACTTGAACATGTAACTTGGTGTATCCAATCACTTACAATCGCCGACCGTTTTTTCGGACTCGACGGGTACCCTCAATAAGTCTGAATAATCAGGAGTCCGAAAAAAAGGATTCACTGAAAAAAAAAAAAATCTTAATTGGCCCAATGGCTGCAAAAACGTATGTATTCTTCTGTACACACGCACGCCTATGCGCCTGTATATCTGCCAGCATTTGTTCGTCACTGTAGGCAGACAGTATTGTAAGGGCTCACACTAGATCAGTATTTGATGCCTCTAGCGTTGGTGGCACGTCATCATCGGAGTCCTGTCCACCTGCGCCTGTTCGAGGACCTGGCATACGATTTCGTCATCATCCAACTCGGCACACGGCAAGCAGCACTATCAATGTTGGTGAAATCTTCAAACGTAGCCGCTCCCACATCAACACCGCTAGCATGGAGGTCATTGAAAATGGAGGATGCTGCGGCAGGCGACATCTCAGCTGTGGTGTTCTGGACTGTGTCACTATCCTTGTCCTCACAGCCAACCACAAATCCTGCATGCCGAAAGCAGTTGCATATTGTGTCCTGCGTCACTGCCCTACAAGCATCAGGCAGGATGCTGACAGCCGACAGCACATCCACAATGTAGCTTTTGTCACAGTCTACACACAACAGCACATGATCCGGAATACGCGATCGGTAGTGCAGCGTCAAGTTTCTGATGACCCCTCGGTCCATGGGCTACAACACACTGGTGGTATTCGGTGACAAAAATTCCACGAGCATTGAAGATGGAGCCCGGATAATCGAACGGCGTGTTGTGCCGACCGTCCAAACTATCGGTCATGGATATACATGTACTTCAATGGGACAAATAGCCATGCCACGAAGGTGTCCGAATAAACAAGCGTGTCTGAATTTTTGGCGTCCGAATAAATGGTTGGCGACTGTATTCCTTTTTTGGAGCACACGTTCACTCAATTAGTAAGACAGTTTATGCCAAAGCAACACAAAGCCACTAAAATGACCGAAGCAAGCCCAGCAGCCACGGATCTTCTTCCCTCAGTCCAACCAGAGAGAAAGGCCACCTGCCTGTTAGCGAGGAATTGCTGGGCAGCACTTTCAAGCAGACCTTGCACTGCCTGTCTTTCTCTTCTTTGGTACGCTTGGATTTCTTCCGGGTCTGGATCACTATCACTTCGGTTGTTCCAATGCTCTGAAAGTACGGGTCAAAGCAGTGGTGGCGGTGATAAAGTGTGGCAGCTACACAATACAGAAAGGCAAACACATCACGATGATAAAAGCCACATACGAGCCTCATAACTGACAACTAACAAGGGCACCCCTGAACTGTGGGCCTGCATTCATTCTGTGGTGCAGCCATTGGTGCATACCTATGTAACGAATCGTCATTTATATTCAAAAGCATAAAGATCACGCTTAGCCAATGAGTTTGGGTAGAAAAGAGAGCTTTTGAAATCACCAACTGAAATTGTTCAGTAGAAGGCCCTCCAACTAAAAGTGACTTCCACGTTGAAGTGCCAGAGGTGAATTTGTAGCCAACCTCTCCAGCCATCTCATGAGGGAACTGTGCAATCTGAAGCTTTCCGAGGGCCCCTTAGGGGCAGTCAAAACAACAATCGCTCAAATAATAAACGGAATGTGACATGGTTACCTGTATGCACCTGTGTTCTTGAATCGGATCAAACCAAATCAAATGAAATCAATCGATCAAGAAATACCATTGTAGCCCAAGAAAGACTATAATCTATAAACATGCTAGGTGATCGCAGAAAACCTGCCTTACAGTGACACAGAAGAAGATAATGGCTAAAAGGAAACGGTGCTAGAAGTAAGAAGGATGGCACAGATGCTCTTTCCTTTTAGTTGCAATGCACCAACTTGGCCAAGAGCGCATTTCATTGAGGGAAGAGACAGCCCTGACGTCCACAACTCCCCAAAGATGCTTGCCAACTCTCAACTCCGCTTAGCCCCAACAGCTGCGGCAGAAAGGTTATCACTCAAGATTGGCCAAGCCCGTGTCGACAGCAGCCCCAGAGCCCTGCACTCACCCCCGTGCATTCCAAGAGGACCTCGGGCACAGTGTCAGCATGCTTGGGCTCGGCGGCCTTGGCTGCCCCTGCAGCCTGTCTGCCACCCACTGTGGTGGCCTTCTTGGAGGAACCACTCCTAGCGGCTGCCTTCCTGGCCGCAGGACGCCTCTTGCTCTGGGCCTTGGGCTTGGGAGTGCACTCCTCGCACGGCTGCCAGTTGCCCGCCTCTTTCTTCACCTGGTCTTGGTTTGCTGTCCCCACAGGCATCTGGGGACAAGAGACGGCAGCTGACGTCAGTGCAGGGCAGCTTGAAGGGGCCATGGAGACAAAATACAACTTTGCTCCATTTGAAAAAACTAGCCTTCGGCAAGTTACTCGGCTCCATTGCAACTGCGAAAGATGTTTTTTCTAATCGAAAAAATGCAAGAAATATTGCCAATCTTTCAAATTTTGTGCTGCAGTGACATATTACAGCACGAGTGACGTAATGTCGGCCAGCACTATTAACTGCGTGCTAGAATAGAAGTGCTTCCATCAAATGTAAACTCGAGGTCCCACTACAACTGCCCTGTCACGCTTCCTGGCAGTGGCTCAGGTCGGCGGCCACCAATCACACCAACAAGATTCGGTGACGTCATAGAGACGTCACCAGAAAGTCGCTAGGGAGTTGCCACTGGTTTATATATGTTTTCCCTAGCATCTCCATTATGTGTTCGACGTTCGCAATAAAATTTTTATCATTGCAAAGCAGTCCTTTTAATAAACCGCACTTGTATTTTGTCTTCACGGCCCTTTTAAGTGTTGAGATGTGCATATGCACAAATGTTAAAGGAGTACTGACACGAAATTTTCATGTTACGTTTTTTTCGCTGCTATGCGTGCCTACCAGCCCACTAATCATAGAATGACAGATTAGACGGTCGAGCGCAGCATAAACATTCATTTACAGCGTCGTTTATTCGTGCCAGTTTCGGTTTCGACAAAAAAACGCCGAGCGGCCGCAAAGACAGGATGTATCACATGGCGTCACCATTCTTGCCGTATCGCTGCCTCTCTGGAAGCGCGCGCGAGCGAGCGCACGCGCGCGCCCAGACCGGCCGAGGTCTTCGCCGTCCCCACAGGCCCGGACAGCATGACGTCAGTCCCAAAACCATGACGTGTACACACGCCCGAGCAGCGCGCGCCAACCACAGCCAGCGCGTCGGCTTCGTCACGGGAGCCCCGACGTCGGCAGTTTGGGGCAAGTAGCAGATGATGTCACGTCGGCCCGCTCTGGGCTTTCTCGTGCGGGCGCAGATTAAAATGGATTTTAAATATGTTCCGCTGAACGGTTGCTGTTGAAACTTGCTGGGAGATATCTCCTGATAAAAGGAAGCGTTTTACATAGTTATCTCAGCTTTGAAATTTCGTGTCAGTACTCCTTTAAGAACATATTTCCAGTATCGACCCCTTCACAGTCACACCATCATGTGAGTCTTCTTTTCTTATCACATCTCTTGAACAGAAGGATGGTTTATTACAGCAAATAAGATTAAAATAAAAAAAAATATAAGCTTGCAGCACACTTAGAGGATTCAGCACTAGCACTCGTATTGTGTCATTTCTCTCAGTCCTTTTCTGATGTTTGTGCTATGAATTCAGAGATGTGCTACCAACACGCCTGAGTTCACATACACAGAATACAACTTCGTTTCCATTAAAAGAGTGCCGTGATGGAACAACAATATGTCACATTTCCCGCAAACTACACCCATTCAGGCCAGATAATTGGGGAAGAAGAAGATGGGGTGGTGATCTTTGAGGTAATTTTAAAAGCCTCGCAACATATACACCCCACAGCAAAATAAGTTAGGGCATGCGAGCACATGTCAAAATGTATTATCGCGCCATCTTACGTTGCACTTCTGGTGTCGACATCGTTGTGCACGTGTGCACCCCACCCCCCTATACTACCTTGTCTTTTCCTTTGTTTCAAGCGGAAAAGCTGATATCATTGAGCGCTTGGTGCTGGGGGTCACTTTTTCTGTTCAACACATCTCTCTGGCACACACTTCGGCGGTGAACAGTAAGGGGGAAGCGTGCTTTGCTCTACCTGTCTGGCTCTGACAAAGGACACACTGCAACAGGATTTCAGTATCTTAGTTTGGCGATAGTGTTTGTTTGACTGTCTAAAAGAGAAAATTTGGTCTGTGTCTATGTCAATCATTTCAACGCGTATTGCAACCTATTACTTCTTTTTGTTCTTTTTTGTCAAACCCACGACCCTGCTAATCTCTGCTCGTGTTTTTTCCCCGTCAATACCTGTTTTAGTACATGTGTGATGTGCTTCTCATCACACTTTATTCAAATAAACGATTTCTTGCCTCAATTTCTTCCCGTTTTGGAGTGGCCATTTTTAGTTACCAATCCACTGCTTGTTTTCGGCAAAAAATACCAAGACGCGATTGAATATATATGAGGCACGAATTCGTCACCGAGACGGGCAAGATATGTTACTTGTCAGATTGGGGCAGAGCGAGCAACACACACTTCACCCTTGCTGTTCGCCGCTGAAGCGTGTGGCAGCGAGGCCTCTTAGCGAAGAAAGTGACCCCTATCACCACCTGGAGTGAAGGGAAAGACAGGATAGCGAGCGTGGTTGGACGCGCACGCGCACATGGATGTCTCGACACCAGAAGTGTAATGTCTGTTAAAATGGTTGCAGCGCAGAAACGACGACGGACGAGTAAGGAACAGACGGGACGAGCGCTAAGTCCTTCGTCCGTCGTCGTTTCTGCGCTGCAACCATTTTAACTATGTACCAACAAGCCCAACTGGTTCTCAATGTAATGTCTGATCGCGCGGCGATGCATTTTGCCACACGCTCGTGTGCCTCGGCTTAGTTTGCCGCTGGGTATACATGATAAAAAACCAGGAGGACACTTGCTCAAGACACTGCCAAAAAGACACAAGATGCATGCTAGTGCTTTCTTGCCTAGGCTGTAAAGAAAAAATGCTCCATGTTGTGGTACAGTGATGCTGGCAGCCTGAGCAGCATGGTTCAATGCCTTTTCCAAATGCTTTGACAAAGACATTGTCTCAAATGCTCATCCTGCGATGCCTCCTTTCTTCCTCCTTTTTCCATCTGCACAGCTCAACGTGAACTGAAACTGCTGAGCTCTCCCAATTGGTGCCCCACTGGATAATCGTGAAAAGCTAACGTGGGGCACCCAGGCTGCCAGTTCCACAGACACAACTTTCACTACAACAAAGGGAGCAAAGCAGAACATGGGCTGGCGTGCATGGGTACTGTACCGTAGCATGCAGCCGTACAGGGTCATACTAGCAAGATAAGCAGCTCTTCCCTGCTGCACGCAGCTGAAGCAACGAGGCGTTAGCCCAGCAACTAGTCTATTCGGAATTTAAATTTTGGGGTATTTATTTGCTAAAGTGACCACCTTGAAGCATTGTCACACGCCGAAAATCTTGACACACAGGCGTTTTTGTTTTTCCCCTCCATCAGAAAAACAGCCACGACAGCTGGGATTGGGCCCGCATCTTTGTACCCAGCGTCACAACGAACTGAGCTGCTGAGCCACTGCGGCAGGTTGGGCAACTACTCGAACACTGTCCAATCGCCCTAGCCACTACCGGCCAAACAGAGCACAACTTCAATGGTTCCAACTCCACACCTGGAGGGTCAGATCTATGCTGTGACCCTGCTCAGACGAAACGGGGAATGGTGCGGCCTCTCCCTGGTGGTCCCCTTCAACTTGCGTGGAAATTAGCAGCACCGTGGAGTCCTTGGGCAGCACTTCTTGCGTCACCACCAGCTCGTTGCCAGGCTCCAACGCCACACCATGGAAGGTTCCTTGGGCAGCAGCCGACTGCGTGGCCCCCACCTGTTCGAGCTCTGCCGACAGTGCCAGCAGCTCTTGCTGGTGGCCCTCGGCGGTGGCTGCCACGCTGAACTCCTCAACAGCTTCTGCAAACAGCGAGCAACATCTTGAAATGAAATGGATGCATGACAAGTTCCACAAGCAGACAAGTTCCATAAATTCAAAGTTTAACTAAAATGCAAGGTGCTCGAGTGTTTCTTTTTTCCTTTTTGTACACTTTAGATCTATTCTGAGCCTGAAGAAGCACAACGTTCACTGCGATTGTCACAGCTTTTTGGGCGATTACTGCATTTGCAAAAGTATTTGGAGGACTGGTTTGAAGTGTGCAATTTAACAGCAGGGATAAGGAACGTTGATGCTGTGTATGCTTGGCATTTTGTAGCACAGCAAAAAGCAACAGTTGTTGGTTTGTGCTCTATGCTCAGACTGGTGCACGTTTAATGGGCCTCCGCTAAACTGGCCAATTGCAGGAGCTTACTAACCAGTGGACTGTTCCATATTACTCATGCTCATTCACAAGTCACAGCATAAATGGTCCAAGACTTTTTTTTTTTGATTCACTGATGAGCAAGTTACGATCTGAGTCAAGTCAAAGAACGCATCTGTGTGGAGCCAGTGGTGGTCCTTGACACAATGTCTGAGCAAAGTGGGTATATTACAACTTGGCTACTATTTTTTTCTTTAGGTCAGAGGGCTTTTTTAGTTGGTTGCCTTCACATTTAATTTCTCCCTGAATGCTACTTGATCATTCTATACAACTAAGGTACAGCACGAGATGCTGAGTCAATGTCCCCATAAAACGCAGCATCTTTTAGCAGGCAGCTTAGGCACAAAGACAATCAGCTAAGACGGCCTAATGATGCTACTACTAAACCTGCCTTCACAAATTGCATTGTTAGTGCACTCTACAGAAACAAGGCACCACGAATATGAATTCTTAACAAAAAAAAATAAGAAAGGGAGTTGCATTAGCAGTGGATACAATTGCAAATTAGCTTGGAATGAGTGTACTTAAAACTATAGCCTGTAAAATTTTGAGTGAGTGAGCACGCTAGTAAACCCATGAGCCAATGCGAGGGCTCACATCTAGGAAGTTATGATGAAAGCTTCCCAAACGTGAGCGATCTCGTGTTTGCGCATAAAAACGTTCCCATGAGCAGAAACTACCTGAATATAATCAGATCATCAATGGATCCTCAGAAAGCACCAAAGGAAAATAGCGACCCATTCTCGTTAGAACATATTCAGTGTGAGCAAGTTCGAAGCAGTTGTGTTGTTTGCTGGTTTGTATGCAGCCTTGCTGTAGAGAGCGAACATGAATTAGCAAAAAAGTTTAGTCAATGAATTCAACCTTCCTCACCAGTATACAAGTTTTCAGATCTGTAGGCATGTTCTTCCATGTAGGGATGTGCCATTTTTGCCTGGGAGCACTGGTCATCACCCAGTGGGGCCTTTAATTACAAACACACACTGTTAGGTGATAAGAACAATAAATGAACATTACCACATTTTTTTTTTTCACGAGGCAGCACACCTACCATTATGCTTTACTTCACGTGTACAATACACGCAAAGGGCAGCACAGATGGGAGGTACAATGAAAAGCCGGAATGCATTTGGTCATGGACACAAAATATTGCACTACTGCAGGAATGCATTTAGGTAATGAAGAAAAAGGAAGGAAGTACAAGTACAGTAAAACCTCGTTAGTCTTTATATCCTTATATGTGAGGATATAAGGATATATATCCAAATTTGAGTAAACTAGACCTTTGCATTCAGTGAATTAAATACTGAAAATCTCATTTCAATTTCACAGGTTCAACATTGCACACTAAACAGCAAAGCAGAAACCGTGCTAATAGATCTTTTTTGTGTGTGTGACCGAAGCACAGCTACACTCCTGTTAAAGGTAAAATTTTTATTTGTATGCAGGGCAGCCAAAAATTTTCAGGGGCACTTAGACTCCTTAAATGTGATAGCATTGTATGTTTATTTCATGTATGATTTGGCCGTGAGCTTCGGATGGGAACTGTCATCATTGCTGGCCAATTCTCTCAAGTGGGTATGCACGATTTGTGGGTGGGCATGTTGACAACACAGCCAGACGGGGATTGGCAAATCGGCCATGAACTTCTGACGGGAACTGTCATCATTGCTGGCCAATTCCCTCGATGTGGGTATGCACGAATTGTGGGTGGGCATGTTAACAGCACAGCCAGATGGGAATTGGCAAATCATCAGTGAGCTTTTGACAAGCAACTGCCACTGTAACTGGCAATCCACCCAAGTAGGCATGTGATGGGCAGCTACGTTGACGTCGCAGCCAATGGTATGACAATCGTCAGTGGGTTTTCAGTACCACCGCAATGGAACAGCTTTAGCTGTTTCATACGGTGGTTTGCAGTTTGCAGTTCCAGCACTGTTCGGTCAGAACAACGAAATTTCAAGCCCTACTGCTCGACTCACACCGGTAAGTGGAATTTTACATTTCATGGCAGAACAACGAACGTCGCTCCCATACACGTCGCACAACCTGTCCTGACTTTGTTGTTGTTATATACTCGTCGTTATTTGTGTGCCTTTCGTTTTTGATGCACTTATGAAGGTAGTTGTAAACACCATACCACATTGCCGTCTCCACTGTGCATGTTGAGGGCTAAAGCATTGATGTCAGCAGCGCTATCATTTACAATGTCTTGCAAGTTCTCAGAGACCACGTTCCAAAACTGAACAGCTTTGAGCTTCTCATCGGGAGCCATGCCGGGGACCAGCGCCACCGATTCTTCAATCTGAAACGACAACCCAGGGATACCCAAAACCATGTTCACAAGCTTCCTTGCAATTGAAGGTGATTACTCGTGAGCTTTCAAATTACGCCCCGCAAAATGCAATACGATGAATAAACGAGGGGGATACAGAGATTCGCATAATGCTCTTTCGCCGCGTTTCTTCCCCCCACCCTTCTTTTTTTTCAATCAGTGCCTGAACTGCAACGCTCGTTCTCCGACCAATGTTACGGAAGCGCTTTGCGAGTTCGCCGCATTTCGGAACTGCTTTGCGCGTTTCTAGCTCTCTGCGCTTTACGTGGTACCTGTGTAAAAAGAAAAAAAAAAAGGAACCGGCCGAAATAGCTTTTCAGAAGCATCAGATAACTGTGACGGCAAATTACACCTTCGGCAAGGTCCACTAGCACTTGAAAATACGCGGGTGCACGGCAAAAAACGCCGTACGCCGTGCTCAACCGTGCAACCAGGAGCAACTACCCCCCAACAACAGGCTAGGGCTAGGCGCCGTCCTACTGAGTGCTGCCCGACGCAGCATCAGTACGGTCCCTGCGTTTATCATTTTGAACGTCGCAAGTGCGTCAAATGTGTCTTTTTTTATGCATAAGCCAGTGACGGGCAAGCGAAGCTGGTTTGCGCAGGCTCTCGCCCCCGACGGTCGGCGAACGGTTGTTGATGGAGGGCAGCGGCCATCGCACTGAACATTGCTACCGATCACCACAAATCGGCGAGAGTAGGTGCTCATCTCACCTTTGCCTTGAAGGCGAGCAGCAACGACGACGGACGCTGCGCAGCCATCGTAAACACCTCCTAGTCGGCTCGCACGTCTCTTCGCGGCCTAATTTTTGTTGGACAGCACTTTCCCGAGCTTCGCCATGCAGCAGAGCGTATGCTAATCCACCTGGTGGGTTGTCCTTGCTAACAAACACCTGAAAATGTCGCCTGTACCGTGTGCCAGTGCTGTTCCGAAATCTTTTCAGGCGCTCTGAAAAGTGAATTTGTGCGATTGAATCTGTGCCGTTTTCGCTGCGCGTTTCGAATTTTGCCATCGGACGCCTGCACGTGAAGGTGACCGTGTTTTCGCCGGCTCGAAAAGGCCATGTCTGCGACGGCGAAGGCTTGTCTCGCGGGCTCCGTTGCGGTGTCCTTAGGAATTGTTTTCTACGTTCATTACAAGCAAGAAGTAGAACGCACTCAGCTGCACGAAGGGGTCATCAAGGACTTGGAGAGGCAAAGAATGCGACAAATCGAAAACATCACCATTCTCCAAAAGCAGTCGGACCTGGCCAAGCAACTATCGCGAAGTGGCAGTACTTGACGGTTGATCCCCCCAGGAACGGCTCGTCCGCCCGTGCGGTTGTTTGTTGAATGCGGTCGTGTGTACATAATCGGGCATTAAAGCGAGACAGACGCAACTGATTAACGAGGCTTTCTTTATTGTCAACAACGCAGTACAGCAACACGACAAAGGGTAACACCAGCTCGTGCACGCCGCACAAGCAGTACTGCTCGACATCTCAACAACGCATTTCGGTCAAATGCAATGACGCTGGCCGTTCAGACCACAGTTCTGTGCAAGAAAGCACATGCTAGCACTGCAGGATGCTAACTTAACAATTTCACACTGCGTCATACTTTTAACTCCAAGCTAGGTGATTGAACTGCCACAAAACCTGCATCGCGCAGTGCTTTGAATAACCACTACACTTCAAGCTCGGTGGTGAATGTTGATCAGCTTGACCTACTCCACTAGCCTGCGCATGGAATCGTGGGCATGTCTACATGGTCGCAAGGTAACTAGATTTGCCCAGCGGTGCCACCACAAAGCAACAATGCCAAAAGCGTAGCAATGAGGATGCGTATGTACAATGGGCTATACAGTAGCGATAAGAGTCGTGCCGTGTCTCAACTTCAAAGCTTCAAGTGCATATTGCCCTCCTCCTTTTTGTACTTCCATCTTCCCGCACACCAAAAAATTGTGTAGCTGACCTTAGTACTGCAGGGTTACCACATAAATGGAAAGCGCACAGGAAGCATAGAGGGAATCCTATATACATGTGCTGTACACGTACGCTCACGCATTTTTCTAAGTACAAGTTTGCTGAATCTGTACTGAACCAAGCGGTAACATCTGCTATGCATGCTTCTATTTGCAAGTGAGCAACAAACCACCATGCCGGTCTCAGGCATACGAACATTGAAACCATTGCCACTATTTTTTAAAAAAGTTTGCAAGACAGCGAGTGGAAAAAATACTGACATGAGAAATAAACAAATCACAAAAATGACATAAGCAGATTTGATCTTCAAACAGTGCCCTGCATAGCTTACACCTGCAACAAAATGCACACAGAAGGAACATTCGTGAAGCACATCATGTTCTTTTTGTGACACCGGTTGGGTTCCAAACTTTCACGTCATCAAATACAGCATTCCACAAATGCGACAACAGAGACTTTATTTCTGTACAAGACTTTTGTTGGTAGGGTTCCATCAAACGAAATGATTTTATTGCACTGTTCCACATAGTAATGAAAGGCCTCGAAGAAATACACACAGGTCTGGATAACAAGTTTGCAGCAGTGCTTTAGCAAAGCGATGAAGGTCACGAAGTTACCACTGTTCACTGTAGTTGCAATAAGTGACGTGCATTACAGCGCAAAATCACAGTGCCTGGATTGGCTGCATTTCATAAAATGGTGGTTTAACTTTCCCTTCATTGACAGGAAAGAAAAAAGAAAAATCCATGGTTGTCCCATTTGTGAAGCTGCCCGGACTAGCACTGCAGCCATGGGATGCAAAAAAAAAAGCACTGTGCTGTATGGTATAGTTACAAAGTCTCGAAAGCTTGTTTAGTAGCTCTTGCAACCACTGCACAATAAGAAATAATGAAAACACCACTAAACAACCTTTAAAAGGACACTGAATCGATTTGCAACCATTGCGAGATTACTAGCACGAATTGTAGTCTGGAGTCTTTAGGCCATGTTTCGACCACTCGCTGCGTTTACGAGACTTTATTCTGTAGAAAAATCAATTCGAAAATGCTGTCCTCCTCTCTGCATCCTCCTTGCCAATTTCCTATGACGCCAAAATGAGATGGCTTGGCTTGACTGTGCTACTGCACAGCTCACCAACCCTCTGACAGAACCAGTGGGCCCAGCGTTTAGTCGGCTGGCCACCGGCGGGTCGTCACAGTTCGTTCACTCAGTTAAAACTAAGCCACGAAACGTTTGTGCCTGGAAGAATGTGCCTTTGGTTTGCTAGTTTGTAGACTGTCTTAAGCTTCAGTCCAAGCCGCTCCACACGACGCTTCGCTGACTGGCACACGAGTAGCAGTACCGAAGGCCAACTGAAGGCAGGAGATGAGTCAGCGAAATTGATAGAGGTACCAAGGAAATAAAATCAACTGGAACTTTTATCGTACACCATAGAACCAAGGTGTGGGAGCACTTTTTGCACTGGGTGAACTAGCACAGCGGTCAGTAGCACGACTACACATCTGCGAACGCTTTTCCGCCTAAGGAATGCAGTCGCTAGAGGTGAGATATTTGTGGAAATTTGGGGGACGCTTACTGCACGAGCGTTATCCAAAAAATAATGTAAGCTTCTTGGAATGCTAAAACTAAATAAAAATGTAAACTGCCTATGCAGTATATACTTTATATTTCCTCCCCTGGCATCATTGGCTTATGGCTGAGTAGACAGGCGCATTAGGTATATTGCTTTGCAAGCCACAAGTTCACATCCCCGATGATAGTGCATGCTTTTTTGTCTGTTTTTTCTAAGTGGATTTATTTGTTTTTAGGACAATGTTTTCAAAACTGAATTCACCATTTTTGCTCTGTAACGTTCATTGCTCCACGAGTGAGTTCTTACAGCTGACAACATGGCAGAACTGCGTTGTGCCGATAACTGAGATATCAAGAATGCCCAGCCAGTGATGACGTCAGACACCAAGCATGTTGTTGAACAGAACCAAAACCGAAACTAGTTTGAATTCTAATCTTGGACATCGTCCCATCACGTAGCATCTCGTATGGATGTCACTGCTTTAGTTGGTACGGCTGCTGCAGACCGTGCATGGCAGTTTTTCTTCTTTCGGGCTTTATAAAATACCACCTTATCGAACGGATAAACGATGAAAAGTGCTTATTTGAGCCAGTCTACGCAGTGCAAGAACAGGAGCTTGACAAATTCACTTCAGCGTCCTTGAAAAACCGGTCATCATTGATATTTCTTTTCAGTAGTTGTTTGTGGCTAGAAAAGGTCAGGTGTTCTGTATCCGTAGTGCAGACCACACTGCTTGGTTGTTATTCATTAATTTGTACACTTAATTAAATAGAGCTAAATGCCAATAAAACCAATTTGTTGCCAAAAGCAAGAAGTTTGATTGTTAACTGGCGATTTGATCTGCCTCTGTATTGTGCGTGTAATTCCCCTGCTACACAGGCAATTTCAATTGCCATGTATGCAACTGTCACTAAATTTATACATGGTGAATAACAACCGAAAAGTTCAATGATAGACTCAATAATAACGTCACCATTCACACATCTGACAGATACCACATCTAAAACATTTAACATTCTACTTCTGGTACATAAAAAACAACAAACAATAAATAATTAAAACAGGTAATAAATGTAATCTATACAATTCTCATTAGAATGCCAAGAGAGGGTGGATAAACACACCACTTTCTACCTGCAGCAACAACGAATAGGCAGAACTGAAAATGCCAACACAATATGTATGCCCCCGTGACAAAACCTCTTCACGTGCGAACCAGTAATTCCCAAGTGAGCCATTGTACGACAACCATGAGTGCGCCATCGGAAAAAAATCAAAAACTTAAATTATGGTATTTCACTCACTGAACGTGGGCCTAGCACGAAACATTGGAATAGCTTTGGAGCGGATTTCCTTGGGCCTTTTTTCAACAAGGAGGCCGATTCGAAGGCTGCCGCACTGCGTGATGCTCTTACGAAAATATGTGTGCAAGCTGGTTTTCAAGACAACTGGCTCACCTCTCACGGCATCCGCTGTCTAGGCAACAAAAAGGAAGTGGGAGGGGGGTTATTTTTACCACGCGACACAGACAGACGAACACATAAAACACGAAAGCAGCCATAGCTCTAAATCTAGCTGCAGGTCCAACCAACAGCATGTTGCACATTTTCTAAATAGAACTTCCAGGGCGAAATCCCACATCCCAGACAGTTTTTGAAGGATGTTTTCACACAATAGCGCACCAGAAATATCTCAGAACGAGCAGTGCTGTGCAAAAATATTTCCTGTTCCAAACAACACACGTTCAACTCATTTCAGTGGGCTGTGCAGGCTTTCTTGGAAATGCCGATTTTCCTAACACTATTTTGCTAGCTTTGCATTACTTATTTGCATGAGCCATTCTATCATGAGTACTGTTAAAAAAAATGGCTCCCCACGTGAAATGGAAGCGGCACTAAACAATGTGTCACTTACCGCATATCTCGGAACGTGAAATTATTTGCAGCTGATTATATAAATTACCAAAGGTAACAAAATAAAAAGAAACTGGATGCTGCACACAAACATGAGCCGCACAACCCGACCTAAATTATCGAAAACTGTGAATGGCCAAGTACCTTCAAAGCAATTTCTCACAATAACAGCTTTGGGTTATAGAGGTCTAAGAGGGAATCGAAATTATAAACTTCCTGGTTTTGTTCTTCCTTTATAGTATATATATCTCCGTTTGTAATATACGGACTCGACAAGTGATCTATGTTACACAGTAAAAATAGATTCAGTACTGCCTTTTCAGCTTGGTAGACAGCAAAGTAAATACGGCAATGAAATTCTTAACCATTCTTTGCAAAATACAGGCTGTGCCAGGCCTGTCTGTTATTTTGTTATTGTGAAAAACTAGTAATTTGCCATTAAATTTCCACACCTATATTAACTTGACGCATATATAAATATCTGTACATCGATGTTGTGATTTCGGTACCTGACGCCTTAAAAAGTAAAGCATTTATGTTTAACTAATGCTTTATACCTGCAGAAAGAGGTGAATAAACTTTCACAAGGGCAATACCAGGTCCACAGAGTGTACAGAAAATATTCCTGATAACACTTAGGAACCTGGAATTCACATTTCTGACGCAATTTTTACACCCATTCCAACTAATCGTTTTAGCATTCAATTTCACAGATGTATTATACATGTATCGTGCATTGTAGAAGTTTATTAACTAAAAAAATGGGGGGGTCAATTTGACGCACTTATGGTCTTTCTAACGTTACCAATGAGAAGATGAAGAACTGCTGTAAGCAAGTTAATGTGTATGGCCCAGATTTCTCGGCCTCCAGCATAATCAATTTGTTAGATGCTTGATGTGTTTTTCCTTCAGTCAAGCATAATCTTTGCCTATAAATTTTGGTATCGTGTCACTCCAGCTAGCAATTTCTCTCTCTAGGCACATTATTTTGATCCTCGATCCTTTGTAACCACTCTGTTACTTGCGACATGTTTGTTGCCTGCCCTTTGAATTGCCCAAACCCACTCCTCATACATTTGAACCAGAAGTTTTTCAATTTCAGTTTGCTTTATACTTTATAACATCACTGTACCAGGTCCGAAGCAAGCACAGAAAGCTTGCTTCCGAACACGGAAGCGACATGCATCACTTAGCAGTCATGCGTGGTGCAAACTGCATGGTTTTTGTTCCTAATTCCACATTTACAATGAAACAACATACCTAACAAATGCAAGTCCTAAGTGGCGCAAAGCCAAAAATATAGCGCGTCATGTACATATAAAAAGAAAAACAAGATAAAAAAAAAAAAAGAGCTTATGCCTCAAACAAAAAGAGGGATAAAGAGGAACACAAACTAGCGAGGGATGTTCACTGAGAAACTAAGGTGTTTTGCAGAACCTTCATGTGCTCCCAAAGGTTCTGCTGACTACACTCCCTGTGCATAGGAACCAACCGGACCACAACAGAAGCTGGAGGTTTGCTGAGACATGCACGCTTGCACCTAGTCTTTACACCTCTAACACCACTATTTACATCACACGAATGCCCCGATGGAGTGCACCAGGTGGCGAGTTACCTCATGAGTGCCTCAAAGACGCGGCCGGCCTGAAAGCTGATGTCCTCGTCTGCCCTGAGAACGAGCGCACGCGTCCTAGCCTGCAGCTCCTCCTTGGAAGGGCTGCCCCAGAGCACCGCATACAGCGTGTCGGGTGCTGCCGCCCTGTACTGATGCGGGCAGGTCCAGCAGGCTGAGCTGCTTCTTGGCTGCACAGGTGGCAATGTTGGCCAGGTACGTGAGCACCCGCAGCATCACCTCCCGGTTCGAGTCCTCCAGCAGCGAGAACAGATTCTGCGGTGCCTGTCAAAGAAGAAATCCAGCATGTCAGAGTATCTCCCTGCACCTAGGTGGCAGCAGTAGAGGTGGTTCTGTGAATGCGCCTGGCTTCACAGAATTTTCCCTGATGTAGTATTACCGCACTGTCTGAAGCTGCACACTGCCAAGAGGAAGCAAATAAAGGATGCAACAGTGCTACACTAAGGAAATGCTGATACTGCGAATGCAATGCTTTTTGCTTACTTTAAACGGGCCATGCAGACAAAATACCAGTCTGTTTTATTCGAAAGATTTCGCTTTTTATAATTCCCCCAGCGCTTGCTTGGAAGCAAACGATGCTTTATTCGCTGCAAAATTAATCCATTTAAGTTAAAATTTTGACTCTTCCGCCAAATCGTGTGTTATAACGATGTCTCCAATGACATCATAAGAACGGGTCTTCAAGCTAAACTTGGCGTGAAGCGGAGACTTGTTTACCGTTAGTCAACCTAGATGGCGCCTTCATACCGCAACGGGCCGTTTTCTGCCTTTGCTTTGTTTTTGACCTATTTGTACCTGTCTTGTTTTTGTTCAGGGAGAAAATAATCGCTTCGTGAAACATGGTGCTCGCTTAGCAATTGTGGTCCGTAAGACACCGTCGCTGACGCCAATCGGCCAGTGTCGTCTGAGAAAACCTGAAAGAGCCGCAGTGCTGTGCAGCTAAAACAAGCATAGTTCGCGCAGCACTAGCAGCAGTACGCATCAGTACTTTTATGTTTACGTGTGCTTTCTTAACTTCCACTGTTTATCCCACCATTCTTAAAGGAGCCATGAAGAGAAAACACAAGTTTGGGTTCATTCAAAAGATTGTTCTCGTTAGAAATCATACTGACACCACTTTTATAACGTAAACTTCGCTCAAATAAGCTACATAATTAGGAAAACGGGAATCGGTCATGCGACCCAACCAGCTCATTTCCCGCAACAAGAACCTATGATGTCACATGAGCTAAGCTCTGCGATTGGCGGAGGCTGGCAGAAGCAGACGCAAATTAGGTAGAGCTTACAAACTAGCGAACGAGCGATTTGCGCTTAAATTTAGGGCACATTCTTTACAAAGCAATAAGAATGATGGGACAAAACAGTGGAAGTTACGAAAGCACATGTAAACATAGAAGTACTGATGCGTTCTGCTTGTTCGTACTGCGCACAGCATGCTTGGTTTAGCTGTCACAGCACTACGGGGCTTGGGGTTGTCGCAGACGACACTGGCCGATTGACGCAAGCAACAGGTTGTCTACGTGACCCCATTTGTCGAGCGAGCACTGTTTCAGGGAACGAATATTTTCTCCCAGAACAAAAACAAGCCAGGTTTAAATGCGGGCAAAACAAACCAAACGCTTGCCACGGTATGGTGGCGCCATCTAGGTTACGGAACGTAAAGAAACTTTGGGGGGGGGAGGGGGGGGGGGGAACAAACCACAACACCGCTGTTACAGGGTGGAGGACCCAACCTTTGAACGTCCCGTGCCGCCGCAATGGGGCCAACGGCTCACACTGCGTTCTTCTTTTCAGTTTTACACCACCGAGACCTAAGGCAACGCGAAACAGACAATATGTATTCAAATTCTTCAGTTAAACCCGCGTTTTTTGCTGCGATAATTTTAGCGCGGCTTTGCGGTTTTGACAACAATGACTTGCTTCGGCGGCGATTCGCGAGCAACCCGAAATTGGCGGCGCCCAGCGTATACGTGTCTCTACCACTGTTCCGGCGGGATGCGTGACATGAAGGTATTCTAGGCTGCAGAGCGGTCGGTCTCCTGTGATGTCATTGGGACCACGAAAACGCACGATTGAGCGGGAAAATCAAAATTTTAACCTAAATTGTTTAATTTCTCAGTGAATAAAAGCACCGTTTGTATCCGGACAAGCGCTGGGGGCACTATAAAACACGAAATCTTTCGAATAAAAACCAACTTGCATTTTCTCTTCATGGCTCTTTAAGGAGTACTGACACCAATTTTGACGCCTAACAAATGATATAATTGGCTTCATTAGTTTTGTACAGATGCCTCACAGAAATTTTTTGCAGCGATCCGAGGCCGGAATCACATCTGAAATCGATTTTAGAATTGTCCCGGCGCGCCCGAGCTTCCACAAATCGGGCAGGCCCTAACGAAATTGCTTTCGGCGTTGACGGACACAATCCAAGCCGGCCGTGTCCTGGCCCCGTGGATTCAGGGTGACGTCATATACCTAGTCGTTTTCGAACCGGAAACGATGTCCTGCGCTGCTGTTGTCGGTGGTATTCCTTTGGGCAGGAGACGTACAGGTGTAGCTGTGTGAGCAATGCTTGTAAACTTTGCTCACTTTGCCGTGCTTCGACGTCTTTGCTCTTCAGTTCGTGGATGGTGCATGGTGTTTCCCTTGCAACTGGTGCCAAAAAACTGCGCACGGGTACCCGGCGCCGCGCGGGTGCGCGATGTCGACCGCGCACCGCGGTGATGACGGCGGTGCACGTCGCCGAGCTCGCCCAAGTTGTGCTATGGCAAGCTCGCGGGAATGCGAAGTACTGCTCGTGGCAGCCTGTGCCGAGCAAATCGACGACGACGCCAAGATGCATTATTTTCCACGCGACGACATGAAGTGCCGCTAAACGTGGACTGAGTCCGTGCGCGGCGGCGGCCGCAAGAACTGTCGCCCAAGCCAGCGGGCTTGGCGTTGCTCGGGTCAGCTTGGGTGTTGGGAACTTCAGGCTTAGTATCGTGGCGAATATTTGATCGCCGGTATCTGTACAACTGCGAATGGACCATCCCTTACACAACTTTTTCACCACACTATCACATCCCCTTTTTCGCATACTGAGCTTTATTTTGGCGATAATTGCCGTTTCAGCGATCGGTGACCAAGACATCTGCCGTGGCCTGTTTTGATTCTAGCGCACAGGTGGCGCCATCTTTCCACCACTCGCCGCACCGCGGTGCTGGCAGTGCTGGGTCGGAGCGCCGAACCTCCGCTGCCAGACAGCGTAGGCTTACCATCGCGGCAAATATCTGAACACCGCTTTTAAATTGAGCGCTGGTAACTACCCCTAGCACAATTTTCACCACACTAACATCTACTTTCTCGCATGTGGAGCTTCTTTTTTGCGATCAGATTGATTATAAGATTGGCGACAAGCTGTTGCTATCACGGTTTGCGCCGGTTCGAGCCACAATGATATTAAAAAAGGGACGACGGCGAAGACATTGCCGGCCTAATCGCCTGGCCAAATAAAGTTGCTCTGTCTGTCGGGTGGCAGCGACTCATCCGAGTCTGACGATTCAGACGACATGTCGACTGCTCGGGCGAGTGCGGGCCATGTGCAATCGTAGCAGACGATGTGGCGAACGTCCCTGACATCACGGGTGAGACCGTGACGTCAGACTGGCCCGCTTGCAGGCTGGCCTTCGAATGGCCATTTTCCCGCGCGGCAGCCGAATTTGAAACTGGTTGCAATAAATGTGCTATAATAAATTCTGTGTTGGCGGCTGACGGCTTTCGGTCCGATTTTCATAATTACTGGGCCAATAGGTATTCTTTACAGCATAAAAACTGAAAGCGAGAAATTTAGTGTCAGTACTCCTTTAAGCGCAAATCGCTTATTCGGCTAGCTTCTAAGCTCTACCTAATTTGCGTCTGCTTGTGCCGGCCTCCGCCAATCGCAGAGCTGGCTCGAATGACATCATAGGTTCTGTTACGGGAAATGAGCCAGTGGGTCGCATGGCCATTCTCTTTTTTCCTAATTATGTAGCTCATTTGAGTGAAGTTTACGTTAAGAATGGCGTCAGTATGATTTTAGCGAGGCAATCTTTCGAATTAACCAAACGTGTGTTTTGTCTGCATGGCCCCTTTAAGGTGACTCGCATCCCATCACACTCCTATGGGGCTTACAAATTTGTGGTCCACGATTTTAAGAATGATCGTGCACCAATATTACTTTACCAAGTGCTTTACAGATGCATAAAAATGTTCCAAAAAACGGCCTCGTTTGCTTATTTTAGAGATACATCACTTCTGCACTGAAATAAAGAATAAAACTCTTGCTCGCCAGACAGCCAGCACCATCTAGTACAAGCTAGCTAAACTAAAAGTCATTTTTGTGTATTTTTTATTTCAGCACAGAAGTGATATGTTTCTAAACTATGAAGATTAACCGTCAGGAACATTTTCATGCATCTGTAAAGCTTTTCATATTGTGGACGATGCTTTTTAAGCCCAGTGGTCATGAACTACTAAGTCCCATATCAATGTGATGAGGTGAGGGCTCCTGAGAACAGAGTTTGGAGGCGTTCCTGGGAGGCAGCTTCACTGCTGTTTTTACAGGCACCTTGATAGCCATCTTCAACTCAAAATTTATGCTCACTGATAGTAGAAGTGCTCGACGTATTTTAGAAGTGGCCACCATAAACAAGAAAATCTCCTTAGAAATAAAGGTACCCCCTTTTTTTCCCTGTCATACAGTTTTTGCCATCTGGGAAGAGTTTTTTATGCATTTTTAGGCTCAGTGAATTCAGCATAACGAAGCACACCAGATCATTTAAGCTATTGGTTGGGTATGGCACGATGTCTGTGCAGTGATTTTCCATACTGAGGAAAAAATTCCCATTTATAGGTTCAGAAACTCCCTATTAGCATTTTCCCCCCCAGGTTTCTCAAGAATTCCCTACAGATTTCCCTGCATTCTCTTTCTACAGCTGATGTATCTTTACGTGGATTCCTGTTAGGTTTTGGGCACTGGCCAGTGCCACCTATTCTACTTTACGTAGCCTTCCGGATGCAGATGCTTTCCAGAGAATCACAGTTTCAGTGTGAACCAAATTCCACTACATCTGCCACTCAGCAGCATTTGACTACGCATTTCGCGTTTTGTACCAGACAGCATACTTACTTTGCAAGGTAAAGGTCTAAGTTAAAACTGCCCGTATGAAAACGAACAAAACATATTTTAGCTCAGCACCGGGACTGCTGGCGCCATCTCTTGTTGACAGTACGCGGACTAAGGCACACCCGATATAATTTTTTGTGTATTGCGCAGGAATACATGCGAACCAGCTTCAGCCCTTTAGTCGCAGTCGCTTTACACTATACTAGCTCTTTCTGATGGAGTATTCTTTCCCATCGATGTTCTTTCCTCTATGCTCCTCTAGTTTGATGAACTGGATTGGAAGTGGTCTTGGATGCTTGTGGCTTGTGGGAACGTGACTGCTGATATTTGAACGTAAATCCGACAACATGTTGGGGAACTTTTTAAAAGAAAACTAATAAATGAAGCGAGGTCCAGAATTACTGACATTATTTTTTATTTTTGCTCCACTACTTCTAAAATTCCCTGCATCTATTAAACATTTTTGCTTTCCCTATTGGTGAAAATTACAGCTGACAATTCCCCACACAGAACATCACTGGTTCTGTGTTTGATGAATGTACAAACCAAAAAGCTCGTAACCAAATTTTTAAATAGAAAAAAAAAAATGAAAGGATTCTACTAGACAGACCTATCTGAGAATTCCGGTTTCAGTAAGTTTGGATTAACTAAATTCTTCTGTAAACAGACAAAGCAATGAAAACCAGGCTTTCAGCTGGGCTAGAGAGGTAAACAACTGCAGGTTAGACAGGCTACAGCTGATACCCCCTGCAGAATGATGTTCACATTTCTTTTCACTAAGCAATGTTTCCCTTGCCAGGTCCTCTATTGTTATTTTGTACCGCATTAAACAGTACAGGACGCAGGCGAACTTTATATGAAACTTGGATATTTTAAATGATAGCTTATATCAAACAGTCTGAGCATCCATATGCAATGTGCATTTTGTATTTCGAATTATTGATTACATCAAACCACATTCTGGCACAGTTTGAGTTCAATATGCCTTTGAAATTGTAGTGAAAGACGTTACAGTACATGACAAGATTTACAGTCACTCGGGCAGGGGCTAGCATCCCACCCTCCTTTTACACTGTTTTCTATAGTGCCATCTGATATCACTAAAAGCATTCCATAATATGTCATCTGGCTCCATTTCTTTGTGTAATGCACCATCTGCACCTGTACTTCACTCTCTCTAACCAAACCTAACACAACCTAACCTATCCTAGCAAACACAACAATGAAAACTATAATTTCAATCGCTGGAAACTAAAGGCTAGCCTAAACCACCTAGAAGAAAAAAAAAAAAAAAAGAAACGCCGGTCTTGAACATTTGCTCTTTGTAACAGGAAGCTCTAACATGTTACCCGCCTAAACTATTACTGTGTCCCACATACCCAACGGTGCCCGCCCAGGCCTGAAAATGCGCATGCTGCCGGACGGCCCGTACCTTGGCGGCCAGCAGGAAGGGCACCATGCGGGTGTTGCAGGAGAGGTTGACAAGCAGCTTGAGGGTCTGCAGCCGCACGGCGTCGTCGGCCGTCTCCACCAGAAGGCCCAGGTGGTGCAGGCGGCCGCGGAAGGCCTCGTGCGTCTCGTCGCTCAGCGCCAGGTTGGTGAGGCACAGCAGCGACACCGTCTGCAGGTAGCGGCCCCCGTCCCGGGACACCGCCGCCGACAGCAGCAGCGGGATGCACGGCTGCAGTGGTCAATGAGATTCCCGCTTCTTGAGACACCAGATCTGTGCCGTAAATTCTCACGAGTACTGGTTTCGGGGTAGCCTGCACTCAGGCTCTCATGTAAACAACGCTGTCACCCGTAACCTGGTAGTTCTACAGCGGGGCAAGCACTTAATCACTACCTTTATTATGCACTCCAAAAAAAGTAACTCATACCGGGGAACACAGTTTTGCAATCTAAGAATCGTTGTGCTAGCGAGATCTTCTCGATAAACATAGATTTGAAGGGTCCCTTGGCTGCTTTAATGGGAGTACTGGCCAGCATCCAGGCGCTGGTGTGGTGTAGCTGGGCCTATCCACTAGAAGTGCAAAGCAAGAAACTCAATGTATCCATGTCCCCCTGAAGGAAAATAAGAACAAGAAAAGTGACTCCACAAGATATGTGGATGGTTTAAACCAATTTGATTGAACCAAGCTGATGACGCACGGCTATGTGAGTATAATGACTTTCAAAGTCCAATAATTCCCACAGCATGGCCTAAACCAATGGGAAAAAAGTCCAAAGCCCGGAAATGTACATGTCACACATGCAGATGTAGGTAATTGGCCAAAAGCAGATGAGCACCCTGACATACTTGTAGGGTACTGTCCTTGACATTGCGAGTGCAGATTATGTGTCGTGCAAGCATGGGCATACATCTGGAGCTACAAAGGCATGCGTTGTAATAGCGAAATGTTGTCCACTCTACAAGTTGACAAGGTGTGCAATTGTAGGCATTTGCTAAAATGAACTTTCGTGTTGTGTAAGTCAGGTGTAGCACAATAAACTCGCAAGGTGGCCGTTGGCAGCTATATTTTTTTCAGGAGCAAAGAAAAAAGCCAACGAACATAGCACAAATAAGGGAAGTCAAGTCCATCTGGCAGAGTATCCCAAAAATAAGTGAAATATAAATTTGCACAAGAGGGGCTCATTTGGAAAAGCCTTGCCTGCAAGAGCCTTTGGTTCCTCTCGTTGACAGCCATGTTGGCAATGGCTTGCGTGGCTGCCACTTGCACTGCGATGCAGTCGTGGTCCAGGAGGTCCTTCAGCAGCGGCAGGCAACCGACATCACACAGGTAGTCCTGGGGAGCGAAGAACAAAGAGCTCCTGACTTTGCACACTGTGTTCGCAGCACACTGACAGAACTGGACGTTTGGGCACTGACTATAGGTCCGTTAGTTACACCTGCACCCCGCGAACCAGTTCATGCGGTGCAGCACTTCACCGTTCGTTTCAGTGGTGCCGCTCACAGCACCTGAACTGCACCGTTCCATTCACCGGTGAAGCCGACGGGTGCAGGACGAGTTCATTGGCTTTACCTGCACTCCCTGCCGAGGAGGTGCAGGAGCAAACGAAAGAAGTGCAGGTCTGGTTCCGCCGATTATGCAGGATGGCGGAACCGGCTTTGCACCGCTGTGAGCTGGTTCAAGTGGTGCAGGGTTAATTGAATGGACCCTATGACTATGATAGACACGTTGAAATGACTGAGATGAGTGTATCGAGTAGAGTCGGGCTCTTTGATTTAGTCTCCAGCTCACCGTGGATAGTCCACAGGTAGTCTGAGGATTCCCCATGCCATAGATATGTATGTGAAAAACGAGTGCCAGATTGTTTCTCAATGAGCCTGCAGTGAGCCCGAGGCAGAATATGAAGGAGCCCCAGCGTATCTAGTAAAGCGGCCAAAACACAACATGAAGGCTCCTTTATGTTCCAAGCACATGTCCTGTGCACCTTACTGCTGACTACTACTATGATCATAAGGTAGCTTTTCTCAACTGATGCCTGTCTATTGCCCACACTTATTTTCAGTGAAGCCCTTAGAAAAAAACAACACATAAAATTGATTTGCATGCTTAACACACGCCTTGTCTGTGTAGTGAAGGCCTTGTAGTGGACGTGTGTGGATTAATTTGGGCCAATACACTAAACTGCAGTGACAAAATACACAACAGTTCAAAATAGCAAATAAAACTAGAAAGAAGCATTTTGCTAAATTTTGTGTAGAGCTTTTTCTATTGAAACAAGCTTTTGTCATGCCGAAAGGTTGCCACATTGATGCTAAACTGAAAGAATCTGAAAAGCTGCTAAGTATTTTAGTGTGTACGTGGGCCCATTGTTTAGTTTGACGAAGAAGCAAACTTCTTAATGACATGCAACGAGATGGTCCCATAGCCGACCTGATTGATGGTGAAAGCCGCGCAATTCGACATGGTTGTCAGGGTCTTCACGAGGACGTCTTCGTTCCCCGACATCAGCAAAGTCGCCAGGCACTTCGCTTCGTAGAGAGTCATCACCCGCGCCTTGTTGTACAGCCCGTGGAGCACTTCTTGCAGGAGCTCGTCGGTATCCTTGACAACTGCGCAGTAGAGGCTCTTCTCCTTGACGTGGTTCGCACTGAGGTCGTTACACTGCCAGTGCTGCGACGCTCGGGACGGGTGCCGCGACGACTTCCCGCCCGAGTGCTTCCTGCGCAGAGGCGAGGTGGGCACGATGTGGACGTTCTCGGCCGAGCGGCTGAGGTAGCAGTTGTTGGCGCTGCTGTCGGCCACGGGGCTCAGGGCCTTGGGCGAGCCCCACGGGGAGCTCTGCAGGCTGCGCGGCTTGAAGATGCGCGCAAAGTACTGGTCGTCGAACATGCGCGCCTTCAGGTTCAGCTCCCGCACCTTGTCGCGCACCGACTTGGGGATGAAGTGCAGCTCGGCCGGGGAGTTGGTGATGTAGTCTTCGGGCGGCACGCTCAGGTCCGTCTGGCTCGAGCGGTGGCTCATGTCGCGCTCTGCAACCAACGACGGCAGTCAGGAGCATGCAAACTTTAGGCAACAAGTGCTGTCTCTCTGCGACATGACCGTTTGTTAAACGGGTCAGAAGAAGCCATTTAGTTACACTGATGAGAAAAGTGTTTAGTTGAATTTTTACAGCTAGAGAGCTGTACAAGCAACAGTCCCAATATACATAGTGCCTAAATATTCACAAAAATCCATTGCACTTGAAGGAACAAAAAAGGCTGAACGATTTCTTTGCTTTAACTAAGGATTCCACTTTTTCCTTTCAAAGCAGCTTTGGCCTTTTTTTTTTCCAGATACAAATTGATTGATTATGGGGTTTAATGCACTGACTCTAAATAGGTGATGCGGCGCGCCGTAGTGGAGGGCTCCGGATTAATTTTGACCACCTGAGGATCTTAACGTGCACCAATATCTCGAACACACAGACGTTTTTGCTTGTCGCCTCCATCAGAAAAGCGGCCGCCGTGGCTGGGAATCGAACCTGCATCTTTTCGGTTACAAATTAAGTCTTGTTTGCACAGAAATGAATAATGAAAGCTTAGAGCTGGCCGTTTCTATTTTGTTTCACATATATATTCACGTGATGCAACATAGATCGCCACATCATGAAGAGGTTTTTGCAGTTTACAAAGTCATTCAAGCTAATTCAAGCACGAAGGTGCTGCCGTCCAAAGGAAGCAGTAGAAAATATGTGCATGATTCCACAGCATGGCGGCTGACCACCAAACAAGTCGTGTATTGATTGATTGGGGGGCTTAACGTGCCGACGCTTCACAAGCGAGTAGCCGCGCCGTAGTGGAGGGCTCTGGATTAATTTATACCACCTGGGGATTTTCAACGTGCACCGAAATCTCGAACACACGGGTGTTTTTGCTTTTCGCCTCCATCAGAAAAGCGGCCGCCGCAACCGGGAATCCAACTCGTGTCCTTGTGCTCAGCAAAACAAGCCATGTAACCGATTGCGCCAGCAATCTTGGAGTTCAGCTGCTCGTTGTAGTGTATTAATAAACACTGGCACTAACAAGGGGCAATGGCTTCCACAATCACTCCCATAAATTTTTTTACTGTACTTGTACAACAATGCGAAGCATTGGCTGAAATCAAAACTAAAACAAATTTTACCAACGTTGCTATCAGAGAACCTGCTTCCAAACCTTTAAGAGCTGAATTCTGCCATTTAAAAAAACACACGCAGCAGAAGTTCCACCCCACATTATAAATTTATTAGTGCCTGCCTTGCTGTTTGTTTTGGAAAAATGCTTAGATGAGCTCCACCAACAACGTTTCACCATTCACGATTCATGATGTCACAAATCATAGTGTGGGAAAATGGGGCGGTGATAGCTGTTTTCGCGCTTTTGACAAATTTCTGTGTTAACTACTGCTGCAGCGAGTAATATATGTGTTCGTGGCACTGTAATCCAATGATAAAGGTAAACCTGTTCCTACACTTTCGTGGCTCCTTAAAAATAGTGCTGAGAGTTAAATTCAGCTACATGCATCACCTTTCTCCCCTTTCCTCAAAGATAGAAAGGGTCGATGGTGTCTCTTTACACTAACGAATTTTATGGTGTCTTTTTGGCACGTCACATAATGCTAATCATGCATTGTGCAATGTGTGTCGACATGGTATAGGTGTACAAGTCAGCATAAAGCATCATTCAATAAAAAGTCGTGCAAGCTTGAGTATCTCTTCATGGTTTGTGCACACGGAATGAAAATATCCAAATAGCACGTTTGTGAATCTGTACCCCTGCTGTTGTGGATACCCATCCGGAACAACAGCACAAATGTGTGTGTAGCGCGTCTTAAATGCTGAATGCCACAAGAGGTGTCAATTTTTATTAGTGCTGAGAAATGCATTTGCAAATGGTTAAAACATGCTGCAAAAACTGCAACTACGTAGGCTGAAGTGACCGATGCATGGTATGTGTATACACATAAACTTACAGAATCCGTCATCTCATATATCTCTGTCCTGCGTGTGTGTGTGTATATTTTTACACACACACATAAGGAAAGGCCGGCAGTCTACAACACTGAGGGAGGCATACAGGAATTGCTTTTTTACTACGATTAGTGAAGTTAGCACTTCAAATTTATATAGGAGATAAAGTGAAGAAAAACGCGCATCCAGAGTGGGGAACAAACCCACGCCTTCAGATTAGATCTCAGATGCCTTACGAATTTGGTTACCGGGGCAATTGTGCACTTTCTGGGGTATTTATATTTAGCAAAAATAAATTACACTTGAGGGTGGTAGCCAGCGCCACTATGACAACACAGGTTGAAGGGGACCTTCTTTTTAACCTCCGGGCTCTGACTCGCGCGTCTAAAGCCTGTCATGAGCAGTTGACAGACTGGAGACACATCTTATGCTACCTTTCACCTTCAATGCTGCCAGAACCGAGACCCTCAGTATGATGTGCAGAATATGCTTAGGAATCTATTTTCCTTCTGTATTTTCTCAACGAGCCATAGTTTAGATGAAACCAGTATAGCAACTTAATATTTGCGATATTATTTACATACCTTGCTGCTCGGCTTTGTGCTTCTTTTTCTTTTTCAATTTCACCAGTTTTCGTGCTGGACAATAAAAAAATGTTTGCATGTGAAACATCCGCTCAAAGACAATAACACTTCAAAGAATACATTGGTGTGCTTCAAAAATGCCAATGTTTATGCACTTCGTTTCTTCTGGTCAATCTCCGAGCTGGCGCATACCAATAACCAATCAGCCAACCAAAACAACAACTCCCGCTTCGCGATTCGAACAGGCAAAAAGCACCACATACAGCTCGCATGCCTTTCTGTGGTAGGGCAACAGATAACGCCATAAATGTACCAGGTAGAGAAGGAACGTGACTCCTATGACAATGTATTGCAATAGATCGGAACTCACGCATTTATCGATCTTTGCGCCCATACAAGGTCACTCGTTTTCTAGGACACTAGAACACTAAACACAAGTTGTTGTATGGGAGATACCGTTCGCTTCACTGCTCAAACAAACTGAGATAGGTATATGTCATGACTTGGGCATGCCGATCAATAAACATCAAACGATGACCACAACATGACATTCATCAATCGCAGAAGAGAACCAGGACTGTCCTATAATACACTGACAATGTCGGTCGTCATCCCCGTTCCATCGTTCTATGAGGCGTGCCACTCACGCAGAGCACCCACATAATAACTTCATGATTTCTTTCTCTCTGCACGAATAAATAAACGAACCGCCGGCAGCTTGTGATCCCGTACGCGCGGCGGATTGGATGACAGTGCCGCAACGTTGCGGTAGGCTCACCTTTATCATCTCTCCCATTGCCTTTGAAACAAAACGCTGATTTCAAAATCGAGTAACCGACGTACGCGAAGCCCGCAAACACAGCTGAACACAGGGCTACCCGTTTCACAGCTACATCTTCGCTAGCCATCTTCGCAATGCGCGAAAGCGAACGCGAAAGAAACGAATCTAACGCAATGTGCAGGCGGAAGCCAGTCACGCCACGACGTCACTTCCGTTGCTCGGTTTCGATTTCGGTATGGCGATGTCTTGGCTGGCATGCAGTCTAAGCATAATGATGCGGTGAAAAAAGTGTACAAGTTCTGTGTACGGCATAAATAAGAAAAAAATGTAGAAAATTAATGGAGTAATGGTCGGTTTATTGTGATACATGGAGGAAAGAATACTGTGATAATATCAAGGAAAGGGACCATGAAGACAAAATACACTTTTGGTTCATTAGAGACTGTTTTGTCCCGATCCCAACTATGCCAATTTTATCACAAACTTTGAACAAATAGTGGAGATATTAAACAAAATATGTGAGGCAGTGGCGACTCCCTAGCCACTTTCCGGCAACTTTTCTATGACGTCACAGAATCTTGAATGTGCGATTGGCGGCTGCCGAGCCAACCGATCGCTAAGCTACATGAGTGGACGATTGCAGAGGGGCCTCTGGTTCCACTTGACTCCATCACTTCAATGCTAACGTGCAGTTAACACAAAAAAAAATGATCTTTTAGTGCTGGCCTATATGACGTCACTGGATCCTGCCTATTAGCCCTCATTCACACAGCCGTCGTCATCTCCGTCACGGCATCATCACGTCAAGGAACCGCGACGGAGACGTAAACGCAGTAGCATTGTACTGGAGCTCTCCGTCAGAGTACAGGGTCATCTGCCTAGTGATCAGTTTAGCCTAATTGAGCCGATTGAGCGTGCTTAATCTGAAAAGTAAAAAAAATGGCTTAGATTTTTACGTGTGCTCACTTTTTGCTAAATTTAGCCATAAAAATTTGTTTTCTGATTGACTGGTTTACCACGGGGTGCGGTTGGTGCGGTCCCGTCGCGTTGACAGAACGGAAACGTAGAGCTCGGCCTCCTGTCACCGTCGCACCGTTTTCGGCGAGAAATCATCCGAGAAACCGAGAAACCGTCGCCCATGAGGGAAGACGGCAACGTGATGGTGACGTGACGGGGTGAAAAATGGCTGAGTGATTGAGAGCTAACACGTCACTGTAACGCGAAATTTTAAAGTATTTCAATACGTTTTTTTTTTTCAGTTCAAAAATGTCTTTCATGGCTGGAATGGAGTTACGTGAGGTACTGAAGCCTAGTTCTTTCAAGTTAAAGTTGTATTCTGTCTTCATGGCCCTGTTAAGGAAGGAGCATCTAATCCCTCTCGTGCCCTCACACACCGTACCAAACGTGCATTGCGTTCTACCTGCCTCAGCAGTCGCCTTTATTCGTTTTAGCCATAGAGGTTCTTACTGTATATTTTCTAAGAAAATCTATGGTTTTAGCAGCGGCACTGGCTATGTGTCGTTTCTTTATTTGTTGTCCACCAGAACCAGCATATCGGAATTTCGTCGCTGTGATTCCCATTACATCCTCTTTTTCCACCTGCTCGTATGCTTGGCTCTACACTCACTGCCCACTCCATTTTACAGCGCATTCAAGTGGTGACGAGACATGGCCTGACAAGGGGAACATTGATTGGGCTGCAGACGTAGCGCCACTAAAACCAATGCTGCTGCCAGCTGCTCCTCCTTGCTTGCACTCTGCCATTCTCCATCCACAGACCGACGGCGGAAATTTTTGCCGACGTGCCCAATCTGTTGCTCACGGAATAATAAAAGAAACTGACTGCGAGCAAAGAAAGCACGAGCACTTCACAACCAAATTTTCATCTCGAAGACTTGCTGCAACTAACGGTGGTCACCCTACAGTGGTTGTAATGCTCTCGCAAAAACTTAAAAATAACGCAAAACCACTCTTTCACTTGTGCTTATAGTATTTCACACAAGCAGGCCATGACATTCTCATGACCTCAACGGCAATGGCCCCATCCTGTAAAACATTGATGGACAATGCAGCACCATTCTGCAGCTTTGCCTGTTGCACCTGCTTCTGGTCCAGCTTCAAACCACTGCGGTTCACTCTACATAAGCTTAAGACTATCGAATATAATTTTTATAAAATTGCATGCCTAATTCATTTCAGCTTGAAATTGAATACGTGTCAGTTCAAAATTGCCAATGTGCAGGTTTGCTATCGCTGGTTTTCCTTTCTCAGTGCTGTAAAAGGGCCCTAAAGAAATGGGTTTCGTAAAAAGTTGCTCCTTGATCGAGCTCAGCCTCTGTTGCACGCAACTGGCTTTTGGGAGCCCATTTTTGCAACACGGAGAGCGAAGAAAACAGGTTAAATGGTCTCCTGATGCCTCTTGTCGCTCGTGCTCTGCAATTCTGAGTTCAAGGAACTGAACATGAATTTTGTATAATACCAGTACCCAGCTATTACCAACCTCATGGTCCCATGTGCCTCAATGCAACACTTGATCCCTACAGGTACTGAGAGCTCTGCAATGAGCAGTAAGGGAAAATAGAATGGTTAACCGCTTTGCTGGACATACATTAAATGCGAAAGGTGTTGCATTGAAGGACTCTGGTGTTGCTTTAGAGAAGGGCCCCAACCACAGACTGTCAGCATGCCAGCATTTACTCCGCACATGAGCAGATGATGTCACTCGTCTTGGAATATTTACCGGCACAATTACCTATATGTGATGAGGAGAAAGCCTGGCACCAAGTCACATTCGTCGAAAAATGATTTTAGTTGCAACTACTGGTGGCATTGGCGGCCTATTAGAGGTGCAGTGTCTGTCTCCCAACACCTTGCCTAGGACACACTGAGTGTTCGCTGCAACAAAGTGCACGTTCTCATCTATGAAGCATTGAGTAATGTCAGCAAATTTTTTTGTGCTGGTGCCCGTGTCTGTCTGCCGTCTCTTTGGTCCAAGTTTTGTCGCGCTGTTTCCTAAGCTGCTGGTGGAAGCACTCACCCCTCTCTAAAAATGGATGGACCTAGTTCAAGGCCTCTGTGACAGAGTAAGCAACTTTTAACACTGGTCACTGAACATCAGAACTGCATCGCTTGTATACTGGTGGTCTGCCTCAAGCATATACATTGCTAGGCAGTGTGCTTAGAGTAGCCAGAACACTTCACACCCAAGGGGTCCCCCATCAGGTCTCATGCAAAATGCTTTCGTGAAAAATTGTGGCTCTCAGGTGCAGCAACTCCAGTAGAACACAAGCTGTTGACTGCACCCCTGGTCAACCACATATCGTCGCAGTCACCTATCAGTTAAGATGACGACACTGCAATGACACTGATCTCGTACCAGCTCTCAAGCATTACTTTGCTTTAGCGCTCACACCCTCATTCACAAGAATATGTCATGGTCCTTAGCAGCTCACACAGCTATGGGTACCTACAAAATCCTAAATCCGGCACTGGGCACTCTGATGTCCTCTGAATGAACTAACACAATGCCTCGAGTAGTCATGTTTACTAGACGGAGGAGACTCAGAATCCCCAAACAAAGGAAATCGACTTGTGCATACACAGTAGAATCTCGATGATACGATTACAGCTGATCCGAATTTCCCAATGATGCAAATTTTTGGCATGCTTCTGATGGACTGCGTTATATACTAAGATACGCTATCATTAGGATTTACACGAAAAGTTTCTGAATCCTTCATGGTTGATACGAATGCGCAAACGACCGGTGCATGCGAGCGGGTGACGCGGCAGGCCTCAGAGGGGGAGTGGGGCCACCGTGCAATGCGTGGCTGCTGCACTTTTGAAGCAAAGCTTTACTAATATGATTGAGCGGTTTCCCCAGCATGGAGGATTTGACGTTTATATTGACCTCAGCTGCGCCGTACCCTTGGTAACGCATCACGTGAGTCACCGGGCCAACTTCCGTCAACAGCCGTGTTCTGCCAGCCACCCTGGCGCCTACGTCACCGCTGGCTTGGCACATGCACTTTCCGCAGCCTTGTTGCCGCCTGGCCACATGGCTCACCACATGCATGCGAGTTTGACCTTGAATGAGAGCGGCACCAGGCCGCTTTCTCTTCTCTGAGCATTCGCAGGTGCTGCAGGCTTAGAGCTGCTATCGGCAAGCCGTGTCAGACCACCCCTCGCATATCACCCGGCGAGCTGCTTCACTGGAATGCTAAGCGCGCAAAGCTAGCATCGCAGGCTGAGGAACAGCGAGCCGCTCGGCTCAGAAAACGCTGGAAGTGTGACCCCCCTGTGGACAAAACAGGCTTTGGAGGAATACTATAATTATTACAGCTAAATAAAAGGGTGACAAAGTGAAACCAAGAGTCAACCAGGTTAAGCCAAACTTTCGCTTTGCATATTCAGGGTTAGCCCAGCTAAATCACACCCTTTTTTTTTCCCACTCCCATCTGCTTCCACCTCGCGCGCTGTTTCCGTAATGTGTATTTTGCCCAGGGCTTGATGCCTTTCCCGTGGGAGAAAATCAAGAGTCCGATGGTGACCTGGATATTAAGGGCTCGGGTAATCTTGGAACTCGGGCTTCTGCGCCAGATTTTGTCACCGCGAACAACAATGTTGAGACCTGCAGCCTAAGGGCTTTTGAAGAATTGGTGGAAAAAGCCAATGAAATTGTGACTGGCAGTGATGGTGAATATTCCGACCTGCATGACGAACTGCTGCCGATCTCAGAAAACCGTTCCGCTCTCGATGTCCTGCAATGCACCGCAGGTGCTGGCAGCGTGAGCGACGAAATCGCGGCACGGTCTTGCGCATTTCAGGCGACATTCCTCTTTGACATGGAAGGCAGGAAAGCACAAAAAAGCATTACGAACTTCTTGAGCCCGCAGTAATGGTGTTTAAAAATACTTGTTGATTTTCACGTTTATCTGGACTTTTTTTTGATTTTATGAATTCGGGAGGATATGAAGATTTTGCGTGGCCCCAACAAATTCGTATCATCAAGATTCTATGGTAGTTGCAAGAAGTACCTCTTCTAAGACTAACAAGTACAGTTGTGCATGTTAAGTCGCTTAGTAAAAGCAAGAGAAGTCGTTCCACGAGCCTATGCTGCCACAGCCGATACAGTTGCCGACAGTGTTATGGTCATCAACAGTGCTGAATGTCTTGGCAGATTTCACTTTATGTAGACTAAAGCAGAGCTGCTAGCAGATCCCTATTGCGATAGCCTTACTGCACTGCTTCATTGTTTTAAGTCACCAGTACCAATCAGAGCTCATGTAACCGTTCCTTTCATTTACCCTCGCTAGTTTATGGGTATCCAACTCGTAGGTGTCGAAGTCTAGACCCCTATCACACATCAGGTTTATTTACTTACTCTTGTAGGTTCCCTGGCTTTTAATAACACGGACAGGTGCATGTGTGGTTGTAAGCACTTGCCGAGTCTTAGCACTAGAACCATCAATTATGATATGAACCATGAAATGTGCCTACAGAGGAAATTATAGAAGTAGGCCAGAGGTCATTTAGCTAGTGGAATTCAAGTGTACCAGCACTTGTAGGACTGGCCTCCAGCTCTGTCTTGTCCATAACCCCCTCTGTGTTTTCTCCCCCCACATCCCAAAAGCTGTCAAAGAGAAGGAGTGGAAAAGGGAGGTATGCCAGTCTGGCTTCTCCCACACAACACCCTGGGCATATTGCCCACATCGTGTGAATCTGACTCAGTTCTCGTTATCGGCTTCTTCACACAATGAGTGCAGAAAGTCTGCAATTTTAAACAAACATGCATCCTTACAATGGCATGAAAAGTTTTCTTTTTAACAGCTGCAAGTCAATGTTACCGCAATGAAGAACCCACAACTGTGCCGCTACAGTGTGAAGAGAGAAAAGTACAGTTTAGTCCATTACGAATCATAAATACAACACAATTTTATTTCCATAAAGTGCCGCTTGCGCTTCAACAGACACAAGATGACAGAATGTACACTCAAACAGGTAAGAGTGCTAGAGGAAAGCTAAACTATGCGCCTGCATTAAAACACCCAGCAGCGCAACTTTTTGCTGCATCACAGAGCACAAAGAGGGACCATCGTTACTGATTCAGAATTAAAAAAAAAAAAAAGGGAAAGTGCAATGAAAAACTCTTCTATTTCAACTTCACTTCACAGCAACAGAATAATGATCAAAACTGACGAAGGATTGAAAATTCAAATTCTAATGACATATCACAAACATTGGTTGAACAGCTTTATCGAGCACCAACGTTATTACCGAGAACAGCTTCGAAAAGCGTGCAAGGCGAGCAAATTTGACGATGCACGGCGGTACGATTGTGCGCCTCAGCAGTGACCAGGGGTTCCCCTCGTGACCGGTAACAACGATTCGGCAGCAGGAACGGCTGCCTGCCCGGCACCATTTTCTTGCCCAGAGTCCCCGTTGTGCGCAATACCAGGCAGGTTCCAGGCTGATTGGCCCACACACACACCACTGTCCACAGGCGGCCGCAGCGCATCCCCCACACTAACGCCTGCCGATTAGTGCTGGATGAACGCGCACACCCAGTCGACGGGCTTCTGGGTCACCGAGTGGGGCAGTGCCTTCCAGCATCCCCAGGCAACCAGCGAGATTAGGGACGCCCTGATGCTCAATTTCAGCACCTTGGACGGTAGCGAAGGCTCGGGGATTCTGCGAGGAGAGTGCATCAACGGCAAGTCAGCAGACTGCACCAATGAAAAACAGTGTCGCTGGCTTGAGTGGCATGTACACAGTCATTCTGAGGAATTTCAAAAGACTCAGCTCACAGCATATCATTTGCTTCATATGATACTATGGCGCCCGCATTGTAAATAACCACCTATAATTTAATCACGCTATTTGTCAGCTTACAACCTGAAATACACCGACGCCTACTCATTGCGTTAACAAAATCCCTCCAGGAGGACACCACTTGAACTGTACTGTGCAGGGACCTTATTGCTTCCCTGAAATGTAACTGGATGGAGTGAACAGCGGGACCCAGCGTCCGTCCCACCACAACCCATGCCTGGTGACTCACCTCATGATGGGCGGTATGTCGGCGTCGGACACCTTGTCCCAATTCTCCACTATGCCGGGAACGTGCCCGATGCCCACCACGCCAACCACGACAGTTGGCTGCTCCCCTGTGAGCCAAGAGAACCATCACAAACGCATTGTGTATTGCTTGTGCCCGTTTTGTGGACAAAGGCAGCGACAACATCAAGCACAAGACTGGTGTTTGTTACACAGAAAAAGAGGTGAAAAAAAGCATTAGATTTATGGCATCATTGTTAGGAAAGATTTAGAAGTCAGCTTAAACAAGCAAGAACCTTTGCAGACATTGAAACTGGTTCCGAAAAAGATCCTGTCTGAAAAACGGTGGGTCGTCCAGTTCTAGACAGTTCCACCATACAAAGCAAGAACAAAGAAGTCCATGGCTATGTCACTTCTTTACACAGCATTATAACACAATGAAATGCCCCGCTTGGTTTGCTAGGCTGGATCGGTCACCTCACACTTTCCAGTTCATGCATGATGCCGTCTAGTCAGCGTACCGACTGCCTGGTTTTGCAAGCTCCTCAAAACTACAAGGCGGAGAGAGCGCCTGATTGGAAATTTACCCCTGAAATGCTCATTCCCCAGTGAATGCCACTTCCCTCTGAAAAAATTGTACCTAGGTCTGAGCTGCCTAATCCTTCTTTGAATAAAGCAGGCCTGTGCCTCGTTTTCGGGGTGGACACCACTACTCACCGCAGGGGCTGTGCATGCAGGGCACGGGGCTGGCGGCCAGCCGTAGCGAGTACGCCAGGAAGATGTCGCGCTCCTTGACAAACACCTTGCTCAGGGCCGGGAACTCGCCCGTCATCTCGGCCAGCATCTCCTCGAGCAGGTCCTGCTTCTTGCAGCGCTCCACCTCTTCCTTGCTGTGGACAGCCATCAGCAGCAACAGCACCCGTTCAACACAAACGCCTCAATCTGGCATGTTCAGAATATGAAACGCACTACCACAAAGTTTGTGCAAACTAGTGTGAGTCTGTGCTGATGGCCCCAGTTCATGTCCTTCCCACAAGGCGTGTGCTTTGAGCTTCATACTAGATTGAGAAAGCAGTTATTCAGCCCACCTGTTTCACCAGTTGGTATTCACGGAAGGGTGTTTTTAAGGTAGTGTAAGCACAGCACTTTCATGGGTAATTTCCTGCTGCTTCATGTCCCAAATTTCTTCGATTTTGGGGGTTTAATGTGCCGAAGCTACAGCTGGGCTACGAGACACCCCGTAGTGGAGGGCTCCGGATTAATGTTGACCACCTGGGGATGTTTAACATGCACCGAAATCTTGACACACGAGCGTTTTTGCTGTTCGCCTCCATCAGAAAAGCGGCCGCTGCAGCAGGGAATCTAGCCCGCGTCCTCGTGCTCAGCAGCGCAACGCCTCAGCCGCTGAGCCACTTTAGCGGGTGCTGCTCCCCCTCTGTTGTGTCAGAACCAGCGGTGCTGTGGGCTTCCCAGCCCACTCGGAATGTGGGGCGAGTGCGAGAGGCATTGTGGTGCCGTGCCTGATGGGGTCCTTGGAGGTGATCATGTGCCAGGCCAGGCGCAGCTTCTGCCAGACGCTGAGCGCAGCCAGGGCCCTCTGCAGGGTGATCTGCAGCGGCCGGTCTCCCAGGTGGATCAGGCAGCCCTTGACCTTCTCTGCCTGGAAAGGGCGGAGGGACAAAAGCGCGTTGCGCATCTAGCTCTGACAGCAATCACCCTACAAGCAAGTGAATACACTATCTCTCCGAAGAAACCGACAGATGTCTTGAATGCGCGTGCTGGAGCCAAGATTGCAGTTGAATACTAAGCTCTCCAAGCACCAACTTGGCGAAGGCTCCACATACACAACAGCTTCTTATTCAAGCTCTCTCCCTTTTGCCATGATTGCCTCGATTCTGCCTGCATAGCAGCCTAATGTTCTGAAATGCAGTGGCTACTATATGATAGCAATTGTTCACAACTGATGGGTCCCAAAGTGCTGGTGCCGTAGACGCCTGCTATTTTACAGACACAAAGAAGTGAACGCTGGTCAACATAGTCCCCTACTGTTATGCAAGCCGGGAAAAGCCGGGCAGCCCCAACGAAACGGCTGGGCCACCCACCTCTTGGACGGCCCTGCGAAACTCCCCTCCCGGCGCCATCCCCAGCTGCCGCGTCAGATGTGCAGACATGCTGAGCAGCAGGATGTACATGATGCCCTGGACAAGGCCATTCTGAAAAGAGGGGAGAGGGTTGAGACACAGGGCAGGGTTACTCTCTCTCTCTCTCTCTCTCTCAAACAGGCTCAAAAAAACCTGTCCATTTTTGCTGCTTGTGTTTCAAGAGACCTTAAATTAAAGAGGTTTTCCTGCAGAACACTAGTTGCGGCCAGGCATAACAAACAGCTAGGGGCAAGATTTTAAAATGTTTTCTTTTCCTCCGTTTCGAGGTCCTGCTGCATTGACAGTCTTTAAAGACTCCAGCAGCTTTTCCAAAAGCAAACCGCAGTACCTCGACAAAGGCTACTACAACATTAGCTCATCTGCACAGCTCGGCAGCTGCAAACAGGAACGCTACAGAGCAACACTGCAAACAGCCGACAGAGGGGAAAGAGCAGCCATTTCTGCAAACACTCATGGATTGCAGCATGAAATTAACAGAACGTGAGACATCTCACAAAGGAGTCATAAATGACGTGCGCTGACCTGTTTAATGGTTGTCATCATTTTTTCCATGTTCATGCTTTGGGACTCCTTGAGGATCACTTCTTCGTCAAAGGACAAAATGTTTAACCGACTTTTGCAAAGTTCTATCAAAACAACATCTGGCTGGGTTTCCTGGATTGTCTGAAATGGGGGAGAAAAAAGAAATGAAAGCACACAGGTTGCAAAAGACTCCTTGATAAACAAACGTGCCAAACATTCTGGGCATTCATGTTTACTATTCATCTGAGTTCTATCAAGTTGGCACTCCTATCAATTGTACAGGATAATCGTCATAAAACTTGGTTTTAGCTAGGCCAAACTGTACATAATATGCTTTTTTCTAAAAAATGGAATGTCACATAAAGGGGATGAAAATTTCCCTTTTTTTTTTTTAATATTGAGAAACTGTTTATTGCCCCTCACAGAATTTGCCATTCCTTCCTCCTCATACCATCAGAAAGATGCCATGAGCATAACAGAAAAATTTGTCAGCCCTCTCTTACGCACTCAACAATTTTCCAAAATGCTTCTGACCATCATCACTGCCTCAGGTATCGCTAATCTTATTGAAAAACAAGAAATATCTTGTGTTCCGGGACCAGATAAAATCACAGCGAAAATACTTAAAGCTGCGCTAACGCTTTCAAACAAAATATCGGAGATAATATTTTTGCAGACAATAACAGACAGTACACTTCCACATGACTGGAAGCTAAGCAGCATATCCCCAATCATTAAAGCGTGTAATAGGATTAATTCTTCCAATTATCGCCCAATTTCTTCTATTCCTTGTAAGCTCCTTGAGCACATAATCTATTCGAGTGCTGCGACCCAACTCGAAAAACACTCCTTCAAAAACCAGCATGGCTTTCCCCAGGTCACTCCTGTGAATCACTACTGTTCCGAGTTCACTGCGGACCTTCGTTTAAACCTTGACTCTTCGTTCCAAACCGATGTCATCTTCCACGATTTTTCGAGGGGGTCTGATCGCGTTCCTCATAAACTACTTCTGTTTAAACTCTCTCCTCTTAATCTCGACCCGCTCATACAGTCATGGATACATTGCTTTCTGACAAATGATCCCAATACACAGTCGTCGGAGATCACCACTCTTCAACTAGAAACATAATTTTTGGAATACTTTAAGGTTCTGTTCTTGGCACTCTCCTATTTTTAATTTTCATTTATGACCTTCCCTCAGGTGCTACACCTTCGATACATCTTTTTGCAGACTATTGTGTTGTTTACCACCGTATACATCTAGCTCTGATCAACTGGCCCTCCAAAATGATTTAAACTTAATCGAAAATTGGTGTTCTAGATGAACGACGCAACTTAATTTTTAAATGTAAATTTATGCAAGTTGTTTGTATGCGTTTCAACATGAATTCAAAATTTAAAAGGTTCAACAAACACTTTTAATAAATCATTCCTTCCTTTAACTATTGAGGGCTGGAATCGGCTTCCAAATCCATTAGTCAATGAACGCAATCCTGTAAAGTTTAACTCTTTCGATACTTTCGCAAAGTTTATGTAAAAATTGACCGATTTTTAGGTGTCTTTTCTGCTTAAGATGTCTTTTATACTTAATTAAGATATCTTTTCTGCTTAACATATTGCTTAGGCACTAATTAAAGCAACATAAAATGCAGATGATTTAACGCCCTTTCCAACAACAACAGTTTTTGAGATGTTTTCATACATCATAGTTGTGAAAATAGAATATTAAAATCAAAATTTTTGTCAAGTCCTCATAGAAAATGATGAAAAAGGAGTTGAGTAACAACCCACCGATGGTAGCGAAAATTTCTAATATGCATTTTGTAGGGAAACATTTCAAAAACATGTACTAAAAAAATGTTGACTTGCGTGGAACAGTTTGTACGATTAAAAAAAATGTTAGCACACGTGGCCCCCATGCCATGCGATGACGTCCAACCTCCATTTCAGAATTTGCAATTTTGGGTGGTTCCCTGAAAGAAATCTGGCGGTTTGACATTACCAGAGGCACCAATTTGTCCCCACGTGACGTAAAAACATCTTGCCAATGACCGACTTTGCATTTTTGGCCAGCACAGTACTCGGGACAAGCAGGCGATGCGGAAAAACATGCATGGAGTGGAAAACGGAACTCCGTGGTTTTTGCTTGTTAACGTTCACTGTCAATTATCTCTCAAAACAAGAAGTTGCGCTTTATTATCATCTTATGACTTGCCATTGTAGCCCTGCTTGCAGGAATGTGGTGCAATGCGCTAGAATCATGTCCTGCAAACTTTTGCCGAGTAGCTGTTGCGCGATGAAAGAGTTCAGCACTTTGAACTTCTGCATTGCAGCGCCACCTAACATTTTTGAAATGAAACAGTACAAGAACTTACTGGAGACTCCGCCCAAATAGACAGCTCAACCAAGGAGCAACACTAAACCTCCAGAGACACCCTCGTATGGAAACGAAACTGGTCGGCGAACAGGTGGTGGAGTGCAAGGCTGGTTCGAAGCAATCTCCTTGTTGGAACTGATATCTGGTGACTGGGTGCCATCTTTTGACTTGCATCGGAAGTTCTTATCACAGAAATTGGGTTAGGGTGGAATGAAATCATGAGTGGCATGCTTTCTCCAAGGAGCACTAGTGGACGCTGATGGCGCCATGGCAGATAGGCTTGAAGTTGGGTAAATGCACAGCAGCGCCAAATATCAATTTTGCGTTGCATAAAGGAAACCGAAACTGCTGTAAACTGTTTGCGAATGGTCCTGTGGTAAGTAGAACTACAACAAAACTTATAACAATGTGCGCAAAGGCAATAAAACTGCATAAAATCATAAAATAACTTTGCAAAGAGGCAGTGCAAACCGGACAATTGAAAATCGTCTTGTGACTCACCATTCCTGCCCTGATAACAAAAATCAAATGCTGATACAGAATAATTACGAGTGGCACGCCGCCTTCTTTTGTAACAGTGACGCACCATGACCCTACCCTTGTTCCACACCCAGGTGGTGCAAGCATCAAAAATCACATTTTTGTTGCAAAAACGAAAACAAAACTGATTGTGCAAGGCATTTTCTGAGCTAACCTTAAATAGCTTTACTTGTTCCAGAAACGGCTGGAATGCTATGAAAAAGGGCTCCAAAGGTATTGTTCAAATTGAACGATTTTGCATAGGCACAGTAACAAAACCGTTAAGGCATTACTCGGAACACATTTCCAAACCATACCGTCGTAATGTTAGTTGTTGTGCAACCAGTCGATGTTTTTTTTTTGTTCTGTAATATCACTTTGAAATCCTTCATCTATTAGTAATTGTGTAACCAGTTTTATTATTGTTGTTGCACTGTAATCCCACTTTTTTTATTTTATTTTGTTTTGTGTTCTTGGTCAGCAAATGCCTTTTTACATGCTTTGTTCGAACCTGCCCCCCCACCCCTCGTGTAATACCTCGTCAGGGACCCTTACGAATAAATAAATGATGATGATGATGATGAAGTAAGCATCGAGAAACTATGTTGGCATGCTGCTTTTTTTTATAGTCCGCAGAATGTCACTTGCTGAATACCACACAATTCACTGAAAGAAGGAAATTCGTGAGCCCACCTGGCCTATACCTGGTTCCGCCATTGCAAGAGCCTGAACGCCCTCCCGATCCCCTCCCACCCAAGCTCACCTTGGCCACATCTTCCTGGCTCTCGAGGCTGAAGTGTGCGGTCCCCACTAGGTACACAACGGAGCCCTCCTGAGTCTTGAGCACAGTCACGGTTTCAGGAAGCTGGGGGTTCGCTTTGCGCACTCGCTTCACGGCCATGGCTGGTGGGTGCCTGGCGTCGCCAACGACATTGCCGTCGATCTTGCTCAACTCTAGGCCGTCACCCAAGTCTTCGGACTCTGTGTCCGACTGAATGTCTTCTGCACAAAGGACATACCAGAACAAAGACCTCAGGCTCCTTAGGCAAGCGAAACATGAGCACAAAGTCAGCACTCCAACATTCAGTGAAACCCTGAGCACCACAAAGAGGGAAAACACGAAAATTAGGCAGCTAAAGTGACAATGTAAATGTAACAGTGCTATGCATTATATATATATATATATATATATATATATAGAAATAAGAGTTGGCAGTCAAGAAGACCTCGGAAAGGCAAAGGGGAGGATGTGGTAGGTCATTGAAAGAGATAAAGAATTTTGGAAAGAAAGAAAGTGGAGAAAAAATGCCCGCCAGGTGGGATCCGAACCCACGACCTCCAGAATACCAGTCTGGTGCGATAACCACTATGCTACCGGCGGGGGGATTTTCCCCTCCACTTTCTGGGGTATTTATGTTTAGGTATTTTTGTTTCCTGTGCTTGGGGGTGGTAGCCAGCGCCACTCGGACTACTCGGGGTGAAGGGGACCTTCTTTTTAACCCCCGGGCCATGACTCCAGTGTCTACGACGACCAGCGTTGAACCCTCTTAAGCTCCCTATGGCACCAAGACTGCCATAACAGAGGCCCTCGCTATGCATGTAGCGAATCAGAATAGGAAATGAGGGGCTCGTTGTAATAAGACAGAAATAAGGGTTGGCAGTCATTATATATATATATATATATATATGACATATGGCACTTATAGACTATGAGAAAGCGTTTCACTCAGTACAAACCGCAGCCGTGTTAAAAGAATTAAAGGACCAGGGAATAGAAGAGACCTACATAAGACTTCTAGACGACATATATAAAAGATGTACAGGCCGGATAACACTTCACAAGCAAAGTGATAACTTCCCGATCCAAAAGAGAGTGAGACAGGGAGACCGCATCTCGCCAAAACTGTTCACAGCATGTCTGGAGGGGATATTCAGAAGGCTCGACTTGGAAAATAGAAGATTAAGGATACATTGATACTTGAGTCATTTGAGGTTTTCAGACGACATAGTATTGCTGAGTGAGACTGCAGAACACCTGCAAACAATGCTTGAGCAGCTGCAATCAGAAAGCATGGCCGTGGGGCTAAAAATAAATATGAATAAATCTAAATTAATGAGGAATAAGCATGTCGTAAGCACGCTCTTCAGCTTAGGAGACGGAGTGCTAGAACAAGTTAAAGGATATAATTACCCCGGACAGATGAGCCCAACCACGAAAGAGAAATCCGGTGCAGAATAGGTACGGGCTGGAGAGCACTCAGCAAGCACTCCCAAATAAGGAAAAGTAAGCTAGCTCTACCACTTAAAAAAAAAAAAAAAAAAAAAAACTGCGCGCACACGCACACATAAATATGGACGTGAGAGAGACAACAGCCCTGGCATTTTGTGGTGCTGGTGTTATTTAGGATTCTTTCAGAAGTAATGCATGAACGGTACCTACTGAACGTAATTCGGTGCTCAAATGCTACAAATGCCATACAGAGAAAACACAAGTTTGGTTCCTTCGAAAGATAAGCTACATAATTAGGAAAAAAGGCCATGCGACCCACTAGCTCATTTCCTGCAACAGAACCTATGATGTCATATGCAACAGTTCTGCGATTAGTGAAGGCAGGCAAAAGCAAACGCAAGTTAGGCAGGGCTTACAAGCTTGCTGAACGAGCTATTTGCGCTTAAATTAAGGGCACATTCTTTTTATAGCCGCAAGAAAGGTGGGGTAAACAGTGGAGGTTATGAAAGTACACGTAAACATAGAAGTCCCGATGCGTATTGCCGTTGGTACTGCGCGCACTATGCTTGTTTTGGCTGAACAGCACTTCGGCGCTTTGGGGTTGTCTCAGACGACACTGGCCGATTCGGCGTAAGCGACGGTTACGTGATCATACTTGTCAAGCGAACACAGTGTTTCACGAAACGATTATTTTTTACCTTAACAAAAACAAGCCAGGTACAAATATGGTCAAAAACAAAGCAAAAGCAAAAAACAGCCCCTTGCGTGTGGTGGTGCCACCTAGGTTAACTAATGGTAAACAAGACTCCAGAATCGGCTGCAGAGCGGCTCTTGTGATGTCACTGCAGACGTCGCAAAAACACACGATTTGGTGGGAGAATCAAAATTTTAACTTAAATTGATTAATTTCACAGTGAATAAATAATCACTTGCTTCCGGACAAGCACTGGGGGCACTTTAAAACTCGAAATCTTTCCAATAAAACAAACTTGTATTTTGTCTGCATGGCCCCTTTAAGGCGTCGCACAAGCTAGGAAGATGCCAGTGCTTCACAGACAGTAAAACATGGTAGGCACTCTCACATGCTTCCATAAAAACATTCAGCTTTCAAGGTCTAACACAATATTGAAGTTTTCATTAACAGCCCGCCGCCCCCTTTTTTCCTTTCTTTTTTTTCCACCTAATACTGGTACTTCAGCCTAAAAGAGCTCAACATTCCAGCATACAAGCAAAAAACAAAAGAAATTTTTTTATTTATTACAAGTCTCACTTTACAGCATTTTAAAATTATTCAGAATACTGCTGCTTCTGTTAGCACTAGAGTGCAACAGCAGATTTTGCTCCCCAAAGTATCCTTCCACTACCCCCTTCCCATCCTTTGTTCTACACACATCCTCCCCATTCAATGCACCACTAAGCAAGCACTGCACATGCATACATGACATAAGCAAAAGCTATTAAGTGATCAACGAGAGAGAGAGAGAGGGGGAGGAAAAATGAAGGAAGCTCACACTAACGCGCAAGACTTGAAGGCAACGAAGCCGTAAGCAACCTTCATGATCATCACGACAGTTTAAGTCCCCAATTGCAGCGAATTTGCTTCTGCTTCGCTGCCGCAACGACCTTTACTCCATCTTTGTTGCTACAATGGCGAAGAAGAAGTGAATCGAAGCAGAACAAACGAACAGAATGCACACACTTAAACTAGGCACCCGCAGATGCAGCGTGCACCCATCACACGTTCTATCCTATCACGTAGCAGGTGGCGCGATTCCTTTCCACACAGTCACAGCCTAGTGAGTAAACTGTTTGACTCTCGAGTACAAACTCACGGTCATAGCTGAAAGGGTGAGACAACTGACTAGTTGATCTACCAGACACGGGTTCGAATCCCACCAATGCCGGTGATTTTTTTTTTAATACTTTTAATACTGAGTTTTGTGCAACCCCGGAATCAACGAATTGCTAAACAGTTTCACTGTTAAAAAAGAGTGCCAAGGAAACTGTACCGGTCTCCCGAGAGGCAAAGCTGTCATCCTCGGAGTCGGCGTCTGCCGTCTCTTCCCCCATTTCACCTTCGTCAGCCGTGGAAAAGTGTTCGGGCGACGAGACCGCCTTGGAGTGGTCTCCCTCGCCATTGGCTGTCAGAAGCGACAGGCTCTTCTCAGAGTCGGTGGGTTCGTTGCGCTTGACGGGGCTGCCGTTTACGGGGCCTGTTACACCGCCTTCGGCATTCGGCCGTCCATCGCCATCCTTGGTAGGCGGGTCTCCCACTGCTGTCTTTGGAGGCTTGGTGGTGGTGGGTCCGTTCGCCTTGGCATCGCCGGTCGCCTTATCATGGGATGTCGACAGGTCAGGAGCTTGAAAGAGGAAGTGTTGGGCTACAGTGAGTCCTTAGGAGCATAACGATGCCATGCATTAAGCTACAAAGATGCCAACATTTGTTTCACCATAGAAAAGGCCAAGTCCTCCGTAATGCCATGGGACTAGCCGGACAGAAATAGAATGCTGCAGTTCATTAAGCTTTCACATTTTTTTTAACTAGCTTATTGCATTTCACTTCACCTGTGCAACAGTCGAGGATATCCATGCAAAATGGCTCTGGTTTTCACTGGTTTCTGTGTCCCACAACATGGGGCGAGCAAGGTACACTTTACTGTGCTCTTGAAAGCAGGTGCATATAAAGACCTGATTAAATGGCAAGCAAAGGCAGGCAGGGTACAGCAGTCTGGGATGAAAACTTTGGGTAGCACAATGAAATGCCACACAATATTCATTGGGCTTTTAAGTGCCATCTCCCTCCGGATAACTGATATGATACTGGTGGAGAGTTACAAACAATGCACAAGGTGCAGAACAAGAAAGAATAATCGGGGAAGTAGGTCTTCCTTGAACGAACTGCCTGATATATGGTGCCGCGCCTGGGATAAACAAAGTCAGCATTTTCATTAAGCACCTCGGACAGCCTGAGTTTATATCTCTGAGTAAGATATGTGGTTAGATGGGCTCTCAAATTAAGAAGAAATCCTACACACTCGCTCAAATCACAAGCACCGGCCCTTGCTACAAGAAAGCCGCTGCATGCAACCAACACAATGTGTAAACTTGTGGCAAGCAATCCTGCACCTGGGAGCAGGAGCTGTGTTTCTTTTAAGTGGAAAATTTTTCTGGTCCCCGGGCACCCAGCATGTAGTAAGCCGTGTACCAAAAAGCAATGTGCTGTTATGATCACTATAGAATGGAGCCTGTTAGTAGTTAGTGGGGAAAGTTTGGAGGGGTACCACGATTACAAGCAACACAATTATCACATAGTTGCACTGCAATACTTTTCTGATAAGTTCACTATGGTGTAATGGGAACAAACGATACGAAATAATCTTAGGCTAACAAGCTTCAGCTGACGTATTGCACAGTCTCACGGCTCAAGGACATGATTACAAGCCTGTAAAGCCGCCAAATTTTTTAATAATAGCGCAGGAACGTTGACTGGCGGGTGGGTCACTGCCTTATCCCGATAGAAAGACACCTGTTAAAGACACTTCTGTCCAAGTTTACATCTAGATGCGCTGTGAGACTCATGCACAAGCTAAACATTAATGCATTTAGACAAAAATTGCAATTTTTTCCAGGCTTGAAACGGGAGAAACAAATGATGTGCGTGTAGTCAGCTAAACAAACAGCATTAAAAGTCTTAGTACAAACGATGTGCGCGCCTTTCTCCAAGATGTGAAACCTTATCGATTCACCGTCTGCTGGCATTACCCATGAAAGCATCATAAATTTGCAACTGCAACAAGGCCTTCACAAAATAAAAAAAATACGCTGTTGGCTTCTGATACTTTTTAGAAGGGAGTGGATATATTGCTGGCAGTCAGCACTTTAGCCAATAAGGATATTTTGCCGGCATTGTCTTCTAATTGGTTATTCAGGTGTATTTCATTGTGCCTGTTATGTCTGCCTCTGCAGGGAGTGGCGTCAGCCACGGGTAGCGTGGAGCAGTGGTTGCGCCTCTGGTGTCTAATCGCAAAGCTGTTGGTTACATTCAACCTTCTCCCATGTTTTTTCGTTTTAATTTTTATGAACTTTGTCCCTTGTGGTTTCCTGCACTTTATTCCCGGTGGTTATTTGTTAAGAAACTCGGTACTGGGTAGCACAGATATCCGCTCGGTTCTTTTGCGGCATTCCATCTTTATTGTTTATTTGAGACCTGCTTTTGTGTGTTGTGTTGTGCTGTGTTGGGTTAGGTTAGGTTGGCCCTGCCTTTATAAGCTGCGTTAGGTTAGATGTTTGCTTAACATACATATGCAGGAATACAGATGCACGAATGCATCTGCGCGGGAGATGGTAAAATACCGACTGCGGGCAGAAAGATGCCAGCAGGATGACGACATGGTCGCGACCAGCCAATCGTGACGCAGAGCCGGCAAGATTTCGCGCAGCCCGCAATTCACCTGTCCCGGATATTGTGCCGGCTGTATTGCAGTTAGTAATTAATGTGTTCAGAAAATAACAAAACACGAAGCACTGCTTGGTACAATATCCGGGAAAGGTAAAATTACGGCTGCCGGCACAATATTCACACCATACTTAAAACCTGTCACCCAGTAAATCATTCCGTTTTGCACTGCAATGCAAAAGTTGGCCGGGGCCGGTTGCGACTAAAGGGCCGTCGCAAAGCGCCCCGGTGCAATTTCTCAGAATATAATTGTCCCACAATATATACACTAACTGTAATCAGTCAACTGCTGCAGGCGCGACTTTCGCTTGCGACGACAGGTGTGCATAATTTTAGGAACATATGGCGAACGCTACAGCGCACTAGCGTTCAAACCTCGCGCAAGAACGCCAAGACAACCAAGGCATACAGAGCTTACCACATACTCTCTAATATACAGCAGGTCGGAAATTCATGGCACCTAGGCGGTAGAACATGGAGACAAGCATGCAGATCGCGCTGTACTTTAGGAGATTGCAATGACGTGGAGTACAAAATAAATGAGATTAAACGGACACGCCACGGCCGTACGTAGGTGAAGTTGCATCATGTTTTTGCCCGTTAGACGACTTTGCCCATTGTTTTGCAGAATCACGTAACCTTCGAGTGTCCACGATAAACTCTGTGCGTGTTTATGGTCAAATTAAACGTGAATTATCCATAATACTTAACGAAAAGTGGCCGGTTCTCTCACCTCCAGGTGCCGTCGAGTCACCCATGTTTGTTTCGTGTTCAGCATGCGAAGTCAGCCGCTAAGCCACGAGCCACCGAGCACCAATTAGTGCAAAAATACGTTAACAGCAGCTGGGCAAAATTACTATAAAAATAATGCAAATATAAATTTTAGAATTTCATAGCTTTCCAGGTAGCAATATGCATTGCAACAGCCAACTAAGGTGTCAAGGAAGCACAAAGTTTCGGTTTCGTTCTTTGGCTGGTTCTGCCTGAGTGCACCTGCGCAAGCCGCGCAAGCTGCTTGAGTGACTAAACTATATAGAATGTCTCGTTAACTCCATTTTGTCAGAAATTCACGCGCTTTAGAACCTTCAACAAGCCTCGTCGTCATACACCCACCTCCATACACTGACCCCTAGATGAGTACGACGTGTTTGCAGTCGTGGGAAACTTGAGGTACGTAGTCTCGAACGCTGGTGTCACAGCTGGTACAAAATTTAGAGGGAAAGAACTTGTATCGAACGTTCAATAAAGGTTCTTAATTACCCCCTAAATTTGGTGTTGCACACTCAGAGAATTCACACAAGAGAAACCACAAACATTGGGCCGTATTTGCTGGCAGGCCACATTAGCCGCCGCATACGCTGCCCGTTTCCTGGTGAACATAACGTCACGTACCTTTCTCATCAGGCGCCCTGCACTTCCGCGACTATACCATTTACGGCACTTCTGCCCTGCTCCCATAAAGAGAAAAGGCGTACTCTTACTCGCTTGTTCGGGATCAAAACCAGCCCTTTCTGAGGCCGCCGCCAACTGCATGAAGCTTCCCTCGCTAGTTTGAAAAAAAAAAAAAAAAATTAATCTCATTGTAGGTGATCGAACCTTGAGTACCTCAGGTGGACTCAACGTTTGATGGAACTGCTGAAAATTGCTCCTCCTACACAATATCACACTATTTTATAGATGCAGCCGAGAAAAGTCTGAGAGCAGAAGTCTGTGGCCCATAAGAAATACAGCAGGAAAGGAAACACACCTCACCCCAGAATCCACTATGGGAAGTGTACCGCTCCGCAACTATGCGCTATGATTTTATGGCTGAATTGCCTAAACATAACCTAATGCGAACCTCAGGAGGTTTTCGTGCTCTTGTGGCAACAATGAAACTCTCACTTGCCAACAACTGCGATATTACTCAATAAAATTTGAATTGTGCTCTCATTGGCGTTTAAATGCGCAATGAAGGAAATATAGAGCATTGCTTCACTAAGCAGGCATACAATCTAGTAGAAGGCCTTTCCCTCAAACGCACGAAAGACCAGTGCATGCGCAGAGCTAAGAACCTCGGAGCCAGTTGACGCTGCATGTAGTGAGGCTGTGCACTACGTTTGTAATTCTTTGTATCCGCTACGTACAACAGGCTACGCATGAACAGGTAAGGTCCTTAATTACAGGCTTTTTCCTGTAGTGTCCCAACAGTGCTCACAGCACACTTTCTGCGAATTCTTGGGCCAGGTGCAGCTAATCCACATATTCTAAGCAACAAGGTGCATGGCATTGCTCATGCAAGAATCGGTTTTGTAATCGTACAACGGCCTTCCATGAACAATGCCCAGCATGGAATGCAGGGAAAGAATCTGATCCCCTTACTACGGGATAAAAGACTTATCCTGTCTGTTCTTTACGGCGAACTCCCAGTATGGCGAGCTCAAAACGGTTTTGTTCTCGCATTGTGTCAGCCACAAGGGAGAGCTTAAGTGCTGGTTCAATGACCATGTTACTTCTCGCATCCATTGTGCTCATACCCTCTCTGCAGCTGCAGCAGACAATAGTCTGCATTCTTTTCAGGCAAAATATACTTGCAGATGCCCACACCACACTTAATTCACTTGCTTAGCATGAACATTTGCTTTTTGCAGGTAAAAAAAAAAAAAGGTTAACCCTTTCGCATTGCCTGTAACAATGTGTCTCAACTCAACAAATCCAACCAGCAATCTCTTTAAACTGGTGTTCACCAGTAACTGTGCATTAGTAAACACTATCCAGGCCAAATTCCACAGTGCACCTACACAAAACCAAGTGCGGTGAGTCTCCGAATAGCAAGTGCCATACATTTATTCACACTGTGGATTTCTATTCCCTCTTCAATAGCCAGGGTTCCTGGGAGCATTCTGTTCGCTCCATACCATGCCCCACTGCTGCACCCTCAAATGAGCATTTTTGCAACAACAATACACTACCTCAAGTTTATCCATTTATTTGTTAGAACATTCTCGCCAAGCCAAATAAAAACACAGATTAAAAGCTGATTGATTGATTGTAGGGTTTAACGCGCCGACGCAACGCAGGCGATGAGGCGCGCCGTAGTGGAGGGCTCCGGATTAATTTTGACCACCTGGGGATCTTTAACGTGCGCCGAAATCTCGTACACACGGGCGTTTTTGCTTTTCGCCTCCGTCAGAAAAGCGGCCGCCGCGGCCGGGCAGATTAAAAGCTGTTTCCCTCCATTGCTGCAGATTTGTCCGCAGCACAATTGCATGAATCCTATGGAAGAATTACAGAAATTCTGCCCGAGTGGTAGGATGTGCGTGCATTTTTTTGCGCACTGCAAACTGTGCAGCATGCAAGAATCCAACACGAAAATATATGGACGAACAAACCTGATACGTCCAAGGGCGTGGCAGCGACAGGGTTAAATGGGCCACAGTAGGGTGCACGCAGAAAAGTACGCCAACACCAGATCAATGGCAGTCTTTTAATTCCAGCCCCTGAGCCAGAAGCGAGCTCAACAGGTCATCCCTGCGGGGCAGCGTACCCTCTGCACTCCCTAGCCCACAGCCAAGACAGACAGGACACACGTGGCTATGCTTAAATAAATACTCTTTACTCGAAAAAGCGCAACAGAGTATACAGCGTTATGGTAAAAAGACATGGCCAACAGATCCAGCAATCTGGCGCTTGAGCTCGGAGGAACACAGTCTCCACGGCCACATCGGGCGGGTCGCTCTCAGGGAACGAGTTTCGCGAAACCGCCGTCATAAGTCGCACGACCGTGCGCAGCCGAAGGAGACTCGCTTCCAAAGACGGGGTGAGTTCTCCCATCGCCAAGGGGCAGCCTGCCCGCCACCCATGCGGTGGGCGCGAGTGGCACAGCAACTCAGGCTACTACGGGCTTGCAGCTAACCTCCTACGACACCGAGAGCATGCTCTGGTGGTGCACTGGTGGTGCACTGGTGGTGCACTGGTTGTGCAGGCAGGCCGCGTCCCTTTGGCGATGGGGCTTAACCTCAGCAGCCTCCTGCAGTGGTGCTGCCCCCGGACCGCTTGCTCACCGTCAGGGTTGTGAAGAGCTGCGGCACAACAAATGGAAGGGGGAGATTAGGCAGATCGATATAAGAGAACAAGAGAGAAATCAGGGGCAGGGGAATAAAAAAAAATCCCACCCTGTCATTAGAGACAGTCACACTTCGCTCACTCCAGAACCCTTAAAGGCCAACTGCACTCAAATTTCACCTCAGCCAATTCTAGTTCGTACTACTAAAACAAATGAAAAACGTGATTGGCAGCCCCATGAAATATGTTGTTAATAAGTTAGAAATTTTTATAATTGCTCCGCCGCAGATGACACTGCAGCTGCTGGCAGATAGCGCTAACAGTCATGGGCGCTAACAGCCACTCGCTCACCAGCTGCAATGTCACTGCAGCCTGGCTGTAATGGCCGCACACCTCATCCGCGATTTTTGCCGGTTGTCTGTGCCGTGCACATGTGCATTTAAGCTGCCATATTTTGTATTTCACAGTCTTTTTGGACAGACTATACTACAGAAATAGGGTTTTCAAGAGGTCAAAATTTTCAGTGCAGTTGGCCTTTAAAAGACACACAGTTCAAAATTCAAATTTTTGGGGTTTAATACGCCGAAGCTACACCTGGGCTATGGGCGCGCTGTAGTGGAGAGCTCCGGATTGATTTTGGCCATTTGGGGGCCTTTAACGTGCGCCAAATTCTCGACACGGGCGTTTTTCACTTTTTGCATTCATCTCAAAAAACATGCTGTTTATTTTGTAGCAAGCATTTTAACTGTGAGTTCGGAACACAACACTTTCACAGTTCATACTGAAGGCTTTTTTTATTTATTTTAAAGGTCAGCTAATTTCTGCTTTCAAACCGGTACCAAATATTGAAGAAAAGATACTGCCTTGTGTAGTGTATAACTACTGACTAAAAAGTTGATATTTGTAGGCAGATTTTTTGAGAGATTGAAAAATTGATAATATTTCCAAAGCTTTCTTGAAAAATATTCGCAAAAAACTGGGATTCATTGCTTACTACACGTTATTTCCTGAAGATATCGTAAACAGCACTCGTGGATAATTAAAGGGAGCACAAAGACAGCATACAACTTTCCTTCATCCAAAAGACTGCAATGGCAGAGTGACATCGTCAAGGTTAAATACAGACAGCTTTTAACTAGGCTATGTAATTAAAAAACAGGGAAGAAGAAAACCAAACCCTTGCCGTCTGAGATTAAGGGTATTTGCACCTGAGGCCACTGTGGGCTTCGAAATAATTGAGCTTAAGATTTAAAATAGTGGCATTTTAGAGTAATCAGGAAATTAAAATGGTTACAGTACAAAAACTTGCAAAAAGAAATCGGTAACAATACCGCTGAAGCTCTTCTAACAGCGCAACCCCATCAAAATTTAACAGTGCGAGAAGCTTGCTATGGCTCGTTTCACGATCGAAGCATTGACTGTGTGTTTTGGGTGTGCTCAAGCTGTCCCATTCCAACCAAACATCAGGTTCCCCGCTAAAGCAAGCATTGAAGCTCATTGCCACGCCATTCACACAAGTAAAATTGTCTCACATTTTGTCCTCATTTCTGGTTTCTACTACTTACATCTGCTGACCCATAGGCACAGTGACTGCCTGTTATTTGCCTGCTGCTCCAAGTATGTCGCAAGGACTGGTGCTACGCAAAAAGGGTTACAAAGCGAGCGGGTAATCTGAAATGTGTCTGTTGAAATGTCCGTTCCTGCATGACGAAAGCACTGTTTCCCACCAGTCTGGTCTGCAGTGACTCATGAATTTCCAGATTTTGCAAGGAAAAGCAAAGTGGCATGATGGCCCCATGGTCCCTTCGAGAACACGCATAGATGACTCTTCCAAAATGCAACAAAGAACTTGAGGCAGGGCACAGACCCTTCATCAAAGGGGGGCAAGTGGTGAGGGGTGAGAGATAGAGATAGAATAGAGATAGGAGAGAGAGAGAGAGAGAGAGAGAGAGAGAGAGCGATAGAGATGAAGATAGAGAGGGAGAGATATAGAGAGAGAGAGAGAGAGAGAGAGAGAGGAGAGAGAGAGAGAGAGAGAGAGAGAGACGAAGCGAGAGAGAGAGAGAGAGAGAGAGTACCTCGGCGCACGTCGGGTGTATGCCAATGGTGGCGTCCAGGTCAGCCTTGGTGGCATTCAGCTTCATAGCAGTAGCAAAGCCCTGCGTCACCTCGCCAGCGTTGGGCCCCAGGTAGTGGAAGCCAAGGATGCGATTCTGAAACGGGCAGGCAGGGAGAGGAGACACATCAGAGCTATAGCTCATGACCGCCCCGCGGTGACTGTGGGCGGGGCACGGGGGGTGAGGAGGGTGGGACTCACGCGTTCGGGGATCAGGCAGACGATCTTCAAGTAGCCGGCATCGGTCCCCCTCTTGGGGAGAGTCCACTCGAGCGGCGTGAAGTTTGCGTGGAAGACCTGCACGAGGATGAGATTGGAACAGTCATTAAAGGCAGAGACAGCAACCTTTTACTTTTACTACAATTTAGTTATGGGCTGTTCTTTAACACGTTTATCCTATTGGTCTGCCCATACGTGTTACAGCTGCCGTAACAGGGATAATGAAAACAACATACAGCTTACCAGCATCAAAAGATTGGCTTGCCAGAATAACACTCAAAGTAGTTTTGGCTTGAATTTTCATCGGATAAGTTACGTTGAGAAAAACTAAATAAGAAAAATAAAGTAGCAACTCAACAGCTGCCTTCCAGCCCCTAACTTGTGTTGAAATATGCTTAACTTGCATGATTGGCCGAGTATTAGCAGGGTACTGAAATAGTTCCAAAGGACTGCAGCTAGAGTTTCACATAAAAAATACTAGCATTATTTTCTTGCATTTTAAACAGATGACAAATGGCTGCAGTGAAATAATGCAAGAGAAATCAACATGGATTGGCCGTGGACCCTACCAGCACCTTTGCAAGCTGTGGTGAAACTGCACCATGCAACAGTGCAACAGCGTTTGAAGTCGAAAGAATTACACACAAATCATGCCAATCTCACAAGACACTAAGGGTTTAGGTGACCTTGCGCCATGCGATTCCAATCACTTTATTCATTCAAAGCAAGAATACAGTCAGAGTCTATGGCTACAGAGTCACACAGCACAGGGTTATGACATACTGAAATGCCCAGTATGTTCTAACAGGTTTGGTCAGGGATTCCAAACTTCGTTTCTGCACAACAGTGCGAACTCAGTGTACTGACTGCCTGTTTTTTGCCTGCTCCCTTAAATATGTCACAGGGCTTATGTAATGGTGCAACAAGCGGGCAATCTGGAGTTAACCCCTTTGAGCACTAATTCCTGGGTGATGGAAACGACGTTTCCAGACAAACAAAACTGCAGTGGGCTATGAGCTACCTGATGTGTTGAGTGAAGAAAAGTTCTGAAGTTCTAAATTTTAGCCCTCATGCTTCCTTTAGCAGCCATGAATGCAAAACACAACCTTGCTCAATTTGAAAGAACTATAGTCCTGATAACTCACCCAGCACTATCCAGCCTAGAAATAAGTTTCTTTGTTATTCACTTTAAACATAAGAAACATTAAAAACACAAATTTTGCACCACACATCATCAGCAGCGATGCAGTAGAAGGAAATACGAGAAACAGTCGTCAGTGCTTTCACAGAACGTTAACATTCGAGGGACACAATCAAAGTGAACTAGAGGCCACATTACAATCATTGTCATATTTCTTGGCAGTGGCTTTGGTCAGCAGCTGCTAATTGCACAAACAAGGTTCTGTGACGTCTTACAGACCTCTCCAGAAAATGGCTGGGGAGTTGCTACCGCTCCATCTGTTTCATTTGATATCTCCATTATGTGCTTGAACGGATAAAATTAGTACCATTGTTATCGGGAGAAAGCAGCCTTTTTATGAATTAAACTTGTGTTTTGTCTTCAAACTCCCTCTATAATAGGGCAGCCTGGGAAGAAAAAGGCAGCCTCTATGGTCCGGCATCTTGCTCACCTCGATGTTGTCTTCCCCAAACTTCGCGATGGCATCCGCTTCCGAGTATCCGATGCAGCCATACTCAATTGGCGTGAACACAGTTGTAGGCACGTTGGTGTAGTCACACTGCAAGCGTCATGGCACAAGTGAGCTCCCGAAACAACGAAGAGCTGCTCACTAATTCCACTACCTTGTGCCAGGAAATGGGGCTGCAAAGCACCCAGAATGTCCATCAAGTGTTCCACTTCTAAGAGGAACAAGGCAACTTCTTTTAAAAGTTATATATAAAAAAAAAGCCTTAAAGGGACACTGAAGTGAATTTGTCAAGCTCCCGTTTTTGCTTGCACTGCGTAGACTGGCTCAAATTAGCACACTTTTCATCGTTTATCCGGTTGACAAATCGGTAATTATTTTACAAAGCGCGAAAGAAGAAAAACTACCATGCGCGGTTTGCGGCGGCCGCACCAACTAAAGCTGTGACGTTGGGAGGAGCAGTCACCGTGATTGGACGATGCCCAAGGTGAGCAACCAAACAAGTTTCGGTTTCGGTTTCGGTTCTGTAAAACACAACCGGTGGCGTTGTTGGATGGGCATTCTCAATAACTCAGTAATCATCGTACCGCGCTTCTGCCATGTTGTCAGCTGTAAAAATGCATAAAGATAAGCCTCCCAGGACGGCTTGGAATCGTAGCATTCACTAGCCGAGACCTACGCAGTGCATGAACGCCCTCCGCGTACCCGTAGACGCCCAAATGTCATGCGCTTTTCCCCCATATTTGGAGCTTGCCTCCCTCATGCCTGTATCGTAAAAAGCGTGTTCGCACCAGGCCAAGGGTCTGTTCATTCTGGCCTGTGCCCACTGCCTGCAAGAGTCGGTGCTTATGGCAACAGCACGCCAACGAGAACTCGCTAGCGCGCCAGTGACAGCCTGCGCGCGTTTTGTGAACTAGTTCGTGGAGCCATGAACGTTGCGGCCCAAAAAAAAGGTGAACTCAATATAGAAAACATCGGCGGAAAACGAAAAAGTTAACTTACAAAAAAAAAAAAAAAAAAAAAAGCACGTACCCGCGGGGATTCGAACTCGTGACTTGCAAAATACTTGCGGTGACATACCTAGCGCCCCAGACAACTCGGCCACGGGGCAGGCTCCGCTGCCTTTGGTAATATAGGGTATATATTGTACAACGAGTTTACACTTTTATTTAGTTTTGGCATTTCAAGCAGCTTAGGTGACTATTTGTTGTATTGCGCTCGTGCAGTAAGCGTCGCCCGAGTTTCCACAATAGCTCACGTCTAGCAATTGCATTTCGTAGACGGAAAAGCGTTCGCAGATGCGTAGTCGTGCTGCTGACCGCTGTGCTTGTTCGCCCAGCGCAAAAAAGTGCTTCCCGCACCCTAGTTTACGCTGTACGGTAAAAATATCAGTTGATTTTATTTCCTTAGTACCTATATTGACTTCGCTGACTCTTCTCTCGCCTTCAAGAGGCCTTATATTTTCCTACTGGCGTACCAGTCAGCGAAGCGTCGCATGTGCGCTTGTGCAGCGCTTGTGTGAAGCGACCTTGACTTGGAGCTAGATACAGTGTACAAACTAACGCAAGTAAAGAAAGGCAGATTCTTCCATTCACAAACGTGTCCTGGGCTTCGTTTCAACTGAGCGAACGAATTGCGACGACTCGTCGGCGGCCGGCGGACGAAACGCTGGCCGACTGACTCTGTCCTGAAGGCCGGGGAGCCGTGCAGTAGCGCAGCCAATTGCGAGCTCGGCTCCTCGCGACGTCACACGAAAACGCCGCAGAAAATGGGCGAGCGTAAAGAGAGGAGGACAGCATTTTCGAATTAATTTTCTACTAAATAAAATCGCGTAAACGCACCCAGGGTGGTCGAAACATGGCCTGGGGACTCCGGACTACAATTTGCGCAAGTGATCCCGCAATGTTTACATATCACTTCAGTGTCCCTTTAAGCAACAACAACCAGTGTTACAATTATCATAAACTTTCACATTTGGCACGAACATGCCAGTGTGGACACACCATCAACCAGTCTACTTGTGAAGCATTCATTTCTCAAGATGCATGGGGTTCTTTTTCGAACACGTATAAGCTTCCTCGTTTCTTTCTGCCTCGAAAACTCTTATTACTGCCCGACTTCCTTATCAGTTGCTTCTTGCTCCAAGGCATCAAACAGCCTGCACACATATAACCAAGTGTGTATGTACTGAATGATGCCCGGCCTTGCACTGCACGTAACCTTTGAGGGAGGCCCACAGTGCCAGAACAAGTGCACATGTGGCTGGCAGCTAGCAATGGGGCCCCACGATGGGGAGGCTGCGGTCGCCACAGCCGGGACTGACCTGGACGTCGCTGCCGTCGTAAAGCCTGCGTGCCAGCAGGATGCCCGCCTGGATGGCGACGGGGGTGAGCTCGGGCCGGCCCTCGAGCACGTCGCCCACGGCGTAGATGTGGGGCACGTTGGTCTGCTCGTTCACCGTGGGCAGCTTGCCCGTCTTGGGGTTCGCCCGCACACCCGCCTCAGCCAGGCCCAGGCCACTCGTGCAGGGCTCGCGCCCCACCGCAAACAAGACCTGCATTGGGGCCCAGGGTGCTCAGGACATCCAGCCCTCCAACGCTTGTGCTGAATCCAACATAAAACGGTGCTGAAAACAATTTCCATTCATGCAAGATGGGTATATTTGTATCTACAAACAATTACAAAAAAAAAGAGATGGTTGGCAGAGATGTGCATGCAGATTCGACTGCATTTTTACCACGGTACAGTGGAAGCAGGTCAGCCAAACAAATTGCCTTGATGAAGCAAACCTGCAACTTTTGGCTAAGAATGAGAATAGCACCTCCTCGTTGACAGTGCCAAACAGAACTCAAATGAAAGCTAGATGGTCACTAAGTAAGGTCAATGAACCCATGTGGTTTTGCGGAGGAATTTCTATGCTCTTCGCAAACACGCTTATGCCCCCTTTTCAGGCAGTGGCTACCTGGGCAGCACAACTACCATGTTATTACAGCACGTGCTCATCTCAGCAAGTCAGCTTGAGTATATTTTGACGAACGTTATTATCTTCCCATTTGGAACAATCGCTTGGCTTGGTGAAACTGGCCAAATGAAGAGCTTCTGTTAGCTGCAACAAATATGGAGGACTTGCAAACTGCAAACTTGAAGCACGAGAGTACTCACCGTGTTGAATTCTTCAACGATTTCAGCACCATCAGCATTTGCATAGACCCTCACTTTTCCAGGGGATCCCTGCTCGATCAGCTCCAACTAGAAAGTACAAGGTGCATTGCTGTATGACCAGTCTTGCCACCACACCAGCAATTTTTCTTGAGCTACACTCTAGTGACCAGAGTGGTGTCAGCTAGCACCTTAAAAAATAAACGAGCTTACCGGACTCTGCACGACGATGTTAAATGCAATTGTGATGGCATGCCTTCTCTCATGAATGAGCCCCAAACAATTTATTAATTAAATGGCAATTGTAAACTAACCCCAGCAAGACAGTCGGGAATATTTCAAGTGCCAAACTACTATGCAGGTGCATTTTACGTGGTTCTAATACATGAAAACTACCACACAGTTTGTTCCTCAAATACAGATTTTTAACAGAAAAGGACATCTATAACAGAGTTGTAGTTGGTTGGCTGGTTGCTAGCTTCAGATGAGGAACATACCTGTGTGGAAGATTGGCAAAGAAGCTTTCTATCAAAGTAGGCAGACCACATTGGCCACTAGCTTCTTTACATTGGCCGTGTGTCAATAAACTAAACACCTGCTGTTCAATGGTGTACCTGAGAAGCTCTGGACTCCATTCGCCATATGCATAAGCTCAGATATATGCTAGGAAGGGAATACAATAACTCTTCCATACCAAGGAGTGTATGAAGACCGAATGCTCACCCACACCCGTTCCCCTCCCCAGGTAGATGGGCACCCGTGCAGCCGCCCCGACAGACCTACCTTGGTGGGCACGCAGGGCCGGAGGAAGCGGACCCCCTCGGCGGCCATGTAGTCCCCAATGCGCTCGGCCATGTCCTGGTCGAAGCCCCGCAGCAGGATGGAGCGCACCATGACCGTCACGTCCAGGCCGATGCCGCGCAGGAAGCCCGCACACTCCAGGGCCACGTACGACGCCCCCACCACCAGCGTCTTGCCCGGGCAGCAAGGGTGGAAGAACAGGTCGTCGCTGCACAGGGAGGAACCAATCACGGGTCAACCCTCCTGAAGTGGGCAGTGCACCAACAACTTTGGTTCCCCCACCCGCATTGTGCGGAGATAGCACAGTCTGTACAGCACTGAGCCGCTGCTGTGCACACCCGGGTTCAAATTACCACCAGATCACACGAGCGGTTTTTATTTATTCACTCTTTACAGTGGCGGCCACTTTTTTGATCGCACACAACAATGGCACTTTTTCGCAGAATGGGGCATTAAGGAAGAAACGCGAAAGTACACTCACTACTGAAACCAAATTCGCGATGCCAAGCCTCACATTCAGATGACGCGGCAGGCCACAACTGCCTAGAAATTGCAAGAGGTTGAAATCCGCCACCTGCCTCCTCCTGTGCCCTGTCCATACACAGCAATCACAGTACAGACTGTCACAGGGGCGATGCAGAGTGTGTTAACAAACAAACGTCAAACATACACCATACAACAAGGCGACTGATTCTGCAGTTTCATCGACGGTTTGATCAGGAGCAGGATGTGTGCAGTCTTGTTCGCCATTGGTTGCCTAACTGACTACCTGTGCATATCTGTATAGAACATACATAAAAAGTACACAATGCTTCTGCTGCCACTTTTCATTGTTTCAGCCAAAAAGGGCAAGACAAGGGCATAGATGCAAGCATGGGACAAAGATACCCTGAACCTTTGACAAGTACCAGAGCAAAGCATCCTCCACTGAAAATATAATTTCTAATAACTCTCCCTCCCCCCTCCCCCCCCCCCTCCCACACACACAAGTTGACAGAGCTAACAGGCAGAAATCTTGCAGCCAACCAGAAGGTTTTGTTTTTCGCAAACCGTGCAAAATTCGACAAGGGGGATTATTCTAGCAGGAACCAGTAGCTTGTACACCCACAATAATCTGAAACAGTGCAAAATGAGGCGCGTGCACACAGGCACACACACACCATTAATTAAAGAGGCTTGCTTTTTTAATGGCATGTACTTTGTGCAATATGCACACCTCAAAAGACAGCGACGTTCACAGTTCTAGAGCCAGAAGAAGCCAGCCACAGCCACATTGGCCACTGATGAATGCACATACCTTGTAATCGCATACTCCTTGGCCCCTGGAATATCGGGGTACCGTGGTCTTTCACCCATGGCCAGGAGGAAGCTGTGCGATGTTATGAACTTCTCCTTGCCTTTCTTGTCTGTCAGCTGTGGTAAGAGGAAGAGTTGACAAACTTACTAACACCACAAAAACAAACAAAAAAAAAGCCGTAATGAGTCTCTGCTGGCTCATAAATTATAAGTAGCATTGTTCGTTTTGAGGTAAAACCCTATTTTACCCAATTTTTACACCCTGAACACTTTTCAGGAGAATCGGGTTAAACCCTACTTCTCCCCGAATGAACCTTATCAAAGTAGTGATCGTCACAATTGTGGGCCGACGGCCGGCCATTCTCCACCAGCACTTGCTGCAAGCAAGCCCCACAAACACAGCTTTCTCACTCACTGAGTATTGGCATGACTCTACCGCTCACTACCACAGGTTGGCAAATGCTGCACTGACATTGTGCCTATCTAAGCAAGCTGTGATGCCGAGAGAACTTTCTCCCAGCTGAGACACGCTTAACAACCGGACAGGCCTCGAATGAAGACCAACATTTTATGCATGCAGATGATAATGTATGTAAACAAGGATCTGTAAAAAAAATCGATGACCAACTTTTTGTAAAGTGTAATTCCTTAGCAGTTATAGACACTCTTGACTATCATTATTACTCATTAATTTCCAAAGAAACACCAAACTTCCGAGAGTAATTGCTAGAGGACCTAGAAGACCCTGATGTCCCCCCAAGATACTAGCTGGAAACAAACACCAACTTTAACGCATTAGGGTTAAGAAGCTCGTGATACCTTCTGATAAACTGAGTACATTACATAGTACATCTGTAGATTTAACCAGAAAAAAACCGTAATTTCGGAATGGTTTTACAAATAAGTTCTATTGATCCCCAATTATCAGTTAAAAAAATGTTATCGCTTCAAACAAGACCCACCCAGCCTCGCTGTTAAGGCCCTCACCTTCAGCTTGTGTGGATCCACGAACTGGGCATAGGCGTTCAGGTAGTCCACTTTGGCCTCCCGCAAGCTCACGCGGTACTTCCAGTTGAGCGACGAGATGTAGTCCCGGACGTTGCCCCGCATGGTTTCCCACTTGAACTGAACTGCATCACGTCGTGCACAAAGTCAGAGAAGCACATTCCTCACCACATCACTCTGCTCAAATCACATAAGGAGCAAGTTTTTTAGAACCGCTACATCACTTCCACAAAATACTTACAAAGTTAAGGTACTGCAACATTTGCTCCCAGCTAGGTCTCTATTTACAATCCACAGCCATCTGCCCTTTTTACAATTAGGACATTTACAACCTATTCACAGTCTGCCCATATTTTATCTGCAGTAAAATATGGGCAGCACTGGTGAAGAATTTTTACCTTCACTTGTCAGCGTCGAAAAAAGGCTTGTGGGCCCTTTACAAACAAGGTCACGTTGTGGGTTTATTTGGAAAGAAAGCAAGTGCCAGTAGTGCGTACCATCGTGTGTCTGCCACCCAAAGTTTGTGGAGTCCTTGATGCCCTGACCTGAAGCAAACAGGAACGGTCAGCTCAGCCATCTGCTAGTGCACAGTAATGAAGTGCACAAGAATATGTACAGCGACTGCGTACCTAGTAAGGCCGCCTGGTGCATGAGCTTCTTTGGTATGCAGCCAACATTTACGCATGTGCCACCCAGACCTGCAGTGGAAGGAAGCAGGGAGGTGTTGAACTTCCCAACCAGTGCAGCCACTCTACGACATTTGAGAGCTCCAGAACGTACCCCAGGAAGTGCCCTTTGGGGTTGGCTTGACAAAATCACAGACTGCTACTCTCTTCCCAAATCTGGCGGCTTCCTGTAAAAACAAATGGTTTTTTGTTTACTGGAAAAGCCTTCACAAAAGAAGAAATAACTAGAAATCTTTCAAGAACTACGCAGTATCAGAACAGTAGAATGCCTTTCTTAGAAATAAGAGAAGGCGATGGTGTACAGAAGGTGTACGGGGAGTTACACCAATAATTGGAACACTTTAAACTTTTTCTTGGGCGAACCTCTGCTCGGTTCGCGCTCAAAGTTCACACGAAGGTAGCATGTTATAATCTATTTTGTTTGACACCGGGAGCAACGACGGTACTTACCTGTTCATTCTGAGAATAAATAAAAACGATTTTCGCATATGGGAAAATAGTGGCCGATGTGGACGTGCCAGCCAGTGCAAGCTGATCTTAGAACGAAGGCACCACCTGGGGTATGCAGGGCAAAACGGACGATGGGGATTCGCGCTCCTTCCACAGCAGGAAGGAGCCAAGTGAGGTTGCAGGCGATCAGAACATGTGAAAGCAGGTGAGGAAACAAATCAACGTTTATTGGCAACAATGAACTGTGGGAATCTTGGTTGGTATCAGCTTTATGCAACTATTTGTGATCATTGCAAACTAGGGACGAAAAAGATTTTTTGATTGTCTGCTACCTCATTTGGCTCCTTCCTACTTGAATCCCCATTGTCCATTTCGCTCTTGCAAATTCAAAGGGGGGGTGGCGTAGTTTTGCTTGCACTGGCTTGCACGTTCAAATCGACCGCCATTTTCCCAAAGGCAAAAATCGTTTTTAATAATTTTCAGAACAAACAGATAAGTACCATCATTGTTCCCAATATCAAACAAAAGAGACCACGAAATGCAACCTTCGTGTAAAGTTTGAACGCAAATTAAGCAGCAATTCGCTCAGGAAAAAGTTTTACTGTTTCAATTATCATCATAACACCATCTATGTTCCACACCAAGGTTACTGAAAGGAAAAATAAAAGCGTGCAACTATACTGGGAAATTTGATTACTATTTATGTTGGGCATCACTCATTAACTGAGACCGGTTTCCTTTGATACAAGTGTACCTTGTTCAGCTGCAAAAGTGACATCACAAGAGTACAAGGCTTGCAACCAATCAATTGTGAGTCAGCACAAAAGGAGTAAAGCGGGAGTTAAAAGGAGATAAAATAGAATTCAATATTAATTTCTATTTTAGAAAGATTTCCAAGAGCAGAGACTGCAATGACAGCTGTATTCGTGACTGTATTCTTACGAAGAGAGAGGGATAACTGCTCTTGAAAGAGAGACAGCGGGGCGCCAAGTCCCACTGCCTCTCGTAAACAGCTCACAGTGAGGACCTGGATAAGTGGCCGTCGTGAGAATGGTTACCGAGGAAAGTTCTACATGACGACGTGCAAGTGTACATCCGCGCAGATTTGTGCACACACCCCATGCTACGACAAGGCGAGAAGAGGCCCCCACCTTGGACGCCGCCAGGCCGCCCGAGCCGCCACCAATGACCACCAGGTCGTAGTCATAGGCAGCACCGGAGCCCAGCAGTTGGCCCAGAGTGCCTGCGCTGTGGGCAGCAGCCGTGTCGTCGCTGCCGCCGATCAGCTCCCCACCGACAAACACCTGGGGCACGCCCGGAAGGCCGGTCTTCTGCGTCAGGGCCTCTTGCACGGACGGGCCATACTCTGCGCAGCCAGGAAGTGGGGGGACCCTCCCCTGAAGCGGACTTGCACCTTCTTGTGCAACTAGGCCCCCAAGGGCAGGGAGGAGCGAGTTCATACAGAAGGGTACATTTGGTCTGTGAGGCTCGCATGTGAAGGTGTATAACCTTGAAAGTGGCCTTCACAGCATCACATTAGATGCAACTTAGAATAAAGAAACCTTGTGCTCTAGTGACCTTAAAGAGTTTATTTTGGGGTTATTGTTAAGAAATTGGATACTGCATAACAACTGATTCTAATCAGCTAACTGAACAACAGCTCGCTGGCCTTGCATGTTGTAATATAGTCATAGATGTAAAAGCCAAAGGTGGTACCAGTCAGGTTTTCAAGGGCATGACATTAAGTGACCCTAGAAAAAAAATTGCAAACCATACATGAACCACACGTGTAATGTTATACAAGATATAATAACATGCCTAGAAGCAATATATTTGGGCACTTCATTGCTTTCAACGAATTGGTAATTTCACAAACTGATCCTACCAACCACTGGCACCTCCACGAATTCCATGACTGCCCGCCAGCCCCAACAGCGAAACACTAACCCCCTTTCACAAAATAAACTGCACGATTTTATTTCGTTAGTTGTCAACACCGCTAGAGCATAGGAATGCACGTCTGTATGTTGATTGCTTGCAAGAAGAAAGGCCAAAAAAGACGCGGGCACGAGTAGTGCACAGTGCTCGCCCAGACTAACAAGACTAAAATATAAGACGAAAGCAATAGCGGTGATTCGATGTTAAGCGGTACCAGAGAAATTTCAGACCACGAAGAAAACGTCGCGGGCCTTTGCTATCCGTCGCGTACTTCTGGAACAAGCCAACGACCTGCAATACGCGGCGCCGGGCCAGCAGCTGACGGAGGCGATGATGATGATAGTGACAGACGTGGCGATGATACGGCCGGCGACGACGACGACGACGATGAAGACGCGGAAGAACTGGGCGGGGTGGGCGGTTTTCGCGACATGGTACACTTCGCGCTGGCTGCTCGATTTTACCGCCGGCCGACCCAGGGACCAATCGTCAAGACGCAAGGTGGTGACGGTGAAACGGGACACTGAAGGGCGTCGGCGTGCGGAGCTCGCGAAGTCGCGCACAGAACGTCTTCTTTCACCGCGTAAGAAACCTGACAAAATCGGCGGCTAATCAATGACAAAAAAAGAAAGAAAAAAACGGCAACGAGTTAGAAGCAGGCAAACATGATTTCCCGCGCTAATATAGCTTGCATGCATGTCTTTGCAAAATTTTGTTGCGCAGCTCTGCAAAAAAGCCGAGCGTAGCTTTTCGCTCTTTCGCTTATGTTTCGGTCACTCCACGTCAGGCGATCAGCACTCGCAGCTAAGTTAATTAAGGTTAGCTACGCAATGCAAAAGCTCCTAACTGCGCACGCGGGTGCAGAAGTGGGCGGGGTCATTCATGTCTTCCAAATTGTGGTCGACCCAATTGATGCGTCTAATTACGTACATTTCCGCCAGAAGGTCACAACGTCGAAGAACTCAATACCGGCCACCATGCAAAGCAAACACAAAACAGCAAAAAAAAAGGAGAACAAAGGCCAGTTAACAACCGCGCGATTTGAAGTCCATCTAAATCAATCTAAAACTTGATAGCAGCACTGCTCAAATTAAAGGACGCGTTGAGACGATCGTTGCAATTGTAATTTTGCAGCGTTGATGTCAAGCAAGGCGTGGAATCCGGTTTAACGAGTAGCTGACGACGAACGTTCAAAATAAAATAAAAAAAAAAAAACAGCCGGAGGATCTGGATTGAGTTGGCAGGCAACAAAATTGAGCTAGTTGGTGTGCGTTCACGTTTCGTTTAGACCACCCAGCAGGGGTGACAATACAGGTTCACACAGCAATCGAATTAAAGTGCAAACGCGATGCAATGCGCGTAGGCACCGAAGATTCCGCGGACGATGGTGTAACGAGCAGGTGGGAACCCCCAGACCTATCTTCTCGACAAACGCTCCCTCATCAGCGCAGCTAAAACCGGCAAGAGGCGTTCCGGGCAGAGGCAACTGCGTGCCGTACCGGCCGTGCCGCGGGAACCGCCGTCCTCGTCGTAAGCACTGTCAACGGCCAAGACCAGGGAGTCGTCGGAGCAGAACGTGGAGGCCGTCGAGGGCGGCGCAATGTCCAGCGCAGACTCGTCCACAGCCACATGGCAGCAGATGGCTGGGTACAGTTTGGGCATGCCAGGACAACCTCCTTGTCCAGGACGGCCGCCGCGGAGGGCCAAGGACCGCGCGGGTCCCGCTGGATCGATCCCCGCTGCATGCAGCACTGCTGTGTGACACCGGCGCCGACGGCTCCGTCCGCCCCGACTCTCGGCGTTGTCCGGGAGACCGGGGCCGCGAGACGGGCGCGTCAAAGGTCTCCGCCCTCGCACCGGCAACTGAACGCGTGTTCCACTGGCCGCACGTCACGGAGCACGGCGCGTCGGAGGCGTGATTGGCACGGGAGCACCGGGAACGACTTTCACTGATGTTGCCGCCGCCTTCGATGGTCGATGAAGACAGCAATGCTGGGCCGTCCGCTGCTAAGTACTTTCGTTGACGAATGATGGTCGATATATCGGGAGGGAAACGTCAGGGCATGTCGTGGTACAGCGTGAGCGCCGGAATAGACACGACTCCCACTGTTCCATGCGCGCGCCACAAACTGTGTCATTCATTTATCATCTTAGTACAAGATGTAGGAGAATCCAGGGGGCGCAAATTTACCAATATCCGTGGAAGTGCAACCATCTGTCCATTTTACGCAAGTCGGCTTCCCCACACGAATACCACGAAAAAATTACGCTAGTAGAGTGCAATAGCGTCTTCATCCTTTCTTGGTCAGTTTCTTGCGCCCTTCGACACGCAGTTTCTAAGACCCGCTCTCCTTTGGATGCCCGGGTTCCAACTGTGGACCCTCCGTCATGGCTGTCATGCAATAGACCGTTAGCGCCGTTGCGATCGGCGCTAACCGTCACTGTCGGTGGCACCGTCCCACCGACTTCGTGAATCCTCGTTATCGGAAGGGAAGTAAGTGACATGGAGAGGTCACTTCACGGCATTTGCAACTAACATCAAGACCACCGTAATACCACTTCAATTGAAGTCCCCGGGGCTCGAGAGCACGAATGACGTCACAACTAGAAACGACAAATGCAGGAAGTGATGCTACTTTTGATATGCAATCTCCGAATACAGCCTGACACGCGCACAGCACCCTCGCAAAAGATTGGCTGCAAAATCTAGAAAGGCATCGACTGAACTTCTACTCGAGTCGACGAAAATTTGAACCAAAATTTTTAACACCGCATTTTTTTCTTTATGCAAATCTAATTATTGTTACTATATAATAGCGCTCTTAGTGTAAATGTATCACAAACGCGCTTATTTTGTGTCCTCGAACAACACTCTTGCATTTGCGCGTTCAGTTTTATATTTTCGCGCTCGCATTGTCTTTGTAGATGCAAGTCTTGGCAGCATAGAGTTTCATACAATAATAACATGCATGAAATTCTATGCTTGGCAGAGCTTGGAAGTCGCGCAGCACGCACTCGGTCTGTACGGAGCGGCGGCATATACCACCTGCTAGCAAAAGCGTGATGCAGGCCGGTTGGTTCGACATGAGTGCAGTTCGACATTGCATTCAGCCCCTGAAAGCGTTGCTGAAAGCAACGGCACAGGAGTGAATCATCGCTAATGCAACACTTCGTTATGCCTCAATCTTATAGCACGCAAATTGGCAGCAATTACCTGCATTGCTATCGCATTTTCGACACGTTAGAACCAAGACCCAGAGTAATTTTCGTTCTCGCACAGACGAGCAATCACGGTCCATTTCCCACACGCAGCCTAGAGTAATCAGCGAATACACTCTAATCGGTGTCTTCATCCACCTCCAAACACTCCGCACCACTGTGCTCACGCCCAAATCGTCGTGTTTCAAAGCGCTATCTTCTCATCCAAGAGAACGTGTTGCTGGGCGTGTTGCTTGAGGTCTACAAACATACTGAGTCACTCAGTATGTTTGAACTTCTCATTCGAGTCCCTAAGCACGTCATTACAAGACCAGTGAATAGTTCATTTCAAGGCCTACTTTAGTTCAAGAACTATAATTTAAGACTGCCAGTTCAATACTCATTTAATTTCAGAAGCTGCGCGGCGTAAGAAGGCAGTTCTACCTGCAACACAGCGGTATGAACGGAGATGTACTTCCAAGGCCCTAACACCTATTGTCTCATTTCTTTGGCCGTCTTCTGCAGGATGTCACGGTGAATTAGACGCGCAGCTTGTGCGAAATAGTTAAAACATTTTGGGAGGTCTTGCAAGCCGAAGGGGGTCTTACATGAGGCGCGCCGCAGTGTAACACTTCCGGTTAACTTCGACGACCTGCAGGGGATTTTTGACGTGCGCGAAATCTCGCCAGACGGGCGTTTTCGCTTCTCGCCTTTCTCTGAAAAGCAACCAACGCGGCCGCGATCAAACCCGCGTCCTTGGGCTCAGCAGTGCAACGCCTTAGGCATTTATGAAGAAACAAGTAGTTAAAAGGCAATCCCAGAGTGATACTCTCAGAAAATCCACTCCGAAGAAAGGTTGTCGAGGTCGCATCATAACTGCTCGCGTGCAACTATACCAGCCTGGGCAAGTCCTTGAAATACGGAAAGGCCATCGAGGGAGACGCCTGCACTCTCCTCTCACGTTGACCGCGCAGACGGCGCAATTACGAAACACGAGCGGCTCGACCTTGAATGGGTTGGAAACGGCAAGGGGCGCTTGGCAAGAGAGCACGACGCAGCGCTTGCTCCAACGCAAACGCACCGGTAACCACTCTTTATGCGATCCTCACAAGCCCAACGTTTCCAGCTCGAAAAAAAAAAAAAAATCAGGGGAGAGCTGGAACGGCATAAGGTAAATCGGTGTGGTAAATTACAAAATTTTAACAATTCACGTTTTAACGCAGCAGTGGAGTCGCGACAAAAAAGTGCAATAAGACGAGCTGCTCTTCTTTTCTTTTTATGACAATGACAACTCATGCCTACATTTATTTTCCCTTCTTCCGCCCTTCAGCCGAGTCCCACTAGATAATCAATATCGCCCCAAACCCTCTCAGACATCCCGCCCGAGTATACCAGCCTTTTTACGCACCAGAAAAATCAGCACTAATCAGAATGTTTCCCCTCAGGGCATAAAAAGTAAACGTCCCTCTACATCGACTCGAAGCCAATCCCTGAAAGAGCCAAATAAGAACCTTGGGAATGGTAATCTAACGCGACAACGGAGCCGACAAAACTCTAAAAAGAGTCGCCAAAACCAGCCAACAATTAGCCAAGATTATAAGAACCACCAAAACCCGAGCCGGAATGAGAGAAGATACGGTGATGAATACCCAAGCTTTAATTATCAGCGGGGTAGCCCACAGCCCGCGCTTCCACAATCTAAAGGGTAACCACCTGAACAAGATCAATGCGACAATTAGAACAGCCAATAAAACAGAACTCGGCCTCCCCATCCACACAGCTAATCAAAAGCTGTACGATCTCGGAGTGTGTAACACCTTCGAAGAAATAAGGGAAGCAGTGATCGCAAACCAAAGAGAACGACTACTCAAAACCCGCACAAGTCGATCAATCCTATCCAACATTGGCTCTCTGGCAGGAAAAGAATTCTTGAACAGAACGATGGAACTGTCACCAGACCAAAGGAAAGGAATAAAAACACCACCTATACCCAAGCACAGGGTCAAAACCCCTGAACAGGGAAAAGAGTGGCAAGAACAAATTTTCCAAGTTCGGAAATCATGTAAACACTGTCTACATTGAAGCAAGTAAGGGGCCACGTGGCTCTTCCATTGCAGCAGTTGTCGACTCCAAGGGCTCCCCCATAGACTGCGCCACCCTTAGAAAACAGGACACTGACGAAGCCGAAACCATTGCTATTTTGATGGCTATCAGATGGGGAGAAGCAAATGACAGGAGCTTAAATATCATCACGGACTCGACAAGAGCCATCAAAAGCATCACTGCCGGGGTAATACCCATTGGCTCCAAACACATCATCCCAAGGGAGCTGCCCTGCGCACGAAGGCTTGGAAGGAAACGAGAGCGCTCACTCGCTTGCGAGAAGTCTTACCAACCGCAGCGACGAAGACCACTGCTACGCCCTTCCACCATACGAAAATGCTACGGAGAACGCCTTAAAAGAAAAAGACTTGACAGGAGAACGCTACCCGCTCCTCACATCGCACTAAACACCCACGATGCACAAACACTGAGAAGAAGACAAACAACCGCATTCCCACACAAATAAAGGCTGGCGCTTATGTTCCCAGACAGGTTTAGTGAGGGCTGTTTTCAAGGTAACGAAAAAGCCACCCTTTACCACACCGTACGGAACTGGCCAGTCATATGGCAAACCGAGAATACCACACCTCATTCATCTCGAAACATGGGAGGCGACTCTGGCCAGCGAGGCCTTGGAAGACCAGCGCCAGCTGATCGAAGGGCCTGGGCCGGGGCACAAGGGGCAATGGAAAATGACTCCACCCAAGTTTCTCCCTTTAATCCCTTCCCCAACCTCAATAAAGTTTTACTGAACTGAACTGTGAAACACACTCTCTACTCTCTCTCTCTCCTCTCTCTCTCTCTATCTCAAAAGCTATCGAGAAGTTTCCTGGATAGGTGTATATATACGCACTAACAGCTTTATGAACTTCGAAGAGCGCGGCACTACCCACCTGAGCCATCTTGTGATTTAATGGGCATTTCAGAATTTATTTTAATTCGAAAGTTTGCCCTGTGGCATAACTATACACGAGTTCACAGGTACACGAACAAGTTGACTTCGTGTATAAAGTCCGAGAGTTGTCGATATAAATACTAGGGCGGAATTCTCGGTTTTGACTATTTCATGTCCGTTTCGAGCAAGCCCTGATTGGCGGAAAGCAGACGATCAGGTGTGACGCACAAGCACGGCGAGACCTCGGTTTCTGCGCACGTCATTGGCCAGAGGCCTCGTAAGTGCACCTACGTCACGACTGAAACGGACGGGAAATGGACACGAAATGGACAAACTCACAATTAAACCCCAGGATAGCCCGCGGGCAGTACCAAGATTGCCTTATGCTATACCCGGACTGATAATCGAGGCCTAGTAATGAGCGTCCACTCGCGTTACGCCTTGTGTAGCGGCTCACTGCGTGTTTCAAGCGCAAGATGACTAGTCATTCGCTCCACAGGGGACTACCACAAATATGTCTGGACATACTCGGCACAGCTGTGGCTGTTCCGGAGTCTCGCAAAGGACTAACTAATGTTCGCCATGTATGCTGACGTGAACGTTACACTTCTTACGTGAAGCTTTTTTTGTTGTTGTTGTTCAGCACTACACAGTTGAAATGCTTGACACGTCCTGTCCTTCGCGGCTCGCTTTCTTTTTTCTTTTTTTGCGCGAGCAAATCTGAAGCACGGTCCATCAGCAGTAATATTGAACTACTAAAACAGCGCCCATGCTAGGTAAAGTTTGCAATTATGCTGCGCTCGGACACGCACTTGCCACGTCACTCCCCGCACATTTACCCGCAGTGCACCGAGAAAGGTCAACCCCGCGTCGAACAAGGGCGCGAGACAGATGCATTGGACAGCATACCATGCGCGCACTGAACACGGAAATGAACGCCAAGTTCAGGGCAGCCGACCGAGACAGACAATACAACGACGGCGGCTGCACCACCCGTCGAGATGTCCCGCGACTCAACGGAGTGTGGCGGACGAATTTAGATGCCGCAAAAGAAGACCCCGCCTGTACCTCTACCCGCGTACGCACTCCACTCTCCCGTGCATGTCCGGCGGATACGGACCATTTAATAAAATCCATGGGGGGCTTTGAAAGGCGGGACCATGTTCCGGCCAAGCTTTTTTTTTTTAACTCGCACCAGAAAAACGGCCGCAACGAAAACGCTAAATGACCCGTGTATGAATGCAGCAGTCCTGGCGTCCCAGAAAACGAGGGCCCAACGGGATCGACGTCGGGGAAAGTAGGGCGAAAGCCTTAGCTAGCCTCAGTGGCCGTCCTCGATTTTCATCCGCCCCTTTTCCTGGAAAAAGTAACTTTCCAATGTGCTCACAGAGGATGTGTGACTTCGATGAACGCAGATACGACAGAAATCGTATTTTAAAAACGAAAAGAAGATAGAAGGAAAAAAAAAAGGGCCGAGCACTTGCTCGCATCGCTGCGAATGGCTTCGAAAGACGTCACTTGCGACGCTTCTACAGCAACTGCCACCTCGTCCCATTCGCTTCCCTAGTGGCTGGTGGGGCGGTATTCTCGTGTTTGTCCGTTTGCGTCAGTTTTATTGCGACGTACTTCCAGTTGTAGGCGTGCTTAGGGTTGACTTTTGCGCAACTGTTCTTTTAAACACATTTTAAACGACTAAGTCTATTTTAAACTATCTTTTATGTGCTTATTGTTCCGCCGGCGAACCAACAAGAAGGCGACGAAAAATCTTCTGCTCCAAATCGCCTGTCCGAGAAGCCCCGGCTCATATTTCCGCCGTGCTCGCATGGCGTCACATCTGGGTTTTCGCGTTCAGCCAATCGGGGCTTGTTCAAAACGGACACAAAACGGACAAAACGCGAGAATACCACCCCTGCACTGTTCGCAACCGTCCGCCCACTGAGCGCGTCGAATTCACCGTGGCAATCTACGGCGGCCGGCTGAAGAAAAGCGACGATGAGCGTTAGGCCTCGCGATTCCACGCGGCCAGCGAAGGAACAGTAAAGTCCTGCCAAGGCCCCAATTCCCTCTGCTGCTTTTCTTCAGCCGGCCGCCATAGAATGCCACGGTGAATTCGACGCGCTCAGTGGGTGGGCAGTTGAAAACAGCGCAGCATCTCCCTCTCCGTCCTCCCTTCAACACTTATCTAAACTCAGCTGCTCTTCCTTCATCTCTACACCTACCCTTCCTCTCCAAACCACCACCTGCTCTTTTTAACCATCTACGTTCTCTCTGACCCATGTCCCCTGATCCACCGCTAGTCCCAAGATTGATCCACGCTATGTAATATTGTTGGTCCCCGATGGGTCACTGTAATTTGTTGGGCCCGGGTTGCTGCTCAGTGACTAGTCGAACGGCCAATCAGCGATCCACCAGTCCGAACGGGTTAATGACCCATCGGCAGCAGTGACAGTTATACTCGGGAACAAGTTAAGAACGGCAATAGCTCATGCACGGTATCACTCCGCCTAAGCGACGCACCCGGATGTCAACGGGCGCGCGCGTTTTGAAAGGAGACCGCTATGAATGCGTGACGTCGTCTGCCCTTTTCCACGTATAGTTTGTTTGTCGTCGCTGCAGTAGTTTATAAGTATATAAAGTCCAAACAATCACTAAAACAGCCCGTGCCTAGTTTAAAATATTCCAAGTAACGACCTACTTGCGCCGGGCGGAGTAACATCCGGCTGCGGTGACGAGGCACAGCGGCAACTTCCGTTGCCGTTCTTAAGTTGTTACCGAGTATAGTGGCTGATTCGGGTGATGACAGACCGGCAGACCAAAATTTTTGCTTTAAGGCAGCCCAAGAAAGATCATTGCCTGCAAAAAACGCATCCGGAAACGAGTGGGCCACATAAGGGGGATTACCGGGCATCCGAATTGCCGACCTGGGAACCATAAAATCACCTCTACTATATACGGCGAACCGTGGTGAGTACACTTGTTCTGAAAAGGAAACTCGCCAGGAGTGGAAAGTCAGGACAACCCCCAAACTACCTAAAGAATACAAAAAATATGGCACTGACATTCAGAAACAATCGTTTCATGTAGACATTTCTGAGAAGGGCCCTTGCAAACGGGGAGGGCTCGGCGTATTTCAGGCTACCCACAGTTAATCTAGGTGCCTAGGCTTTTCTTTCGGCGTTCACACAAATCGTCAAATTATTCCACTTGCGTGCTTGATAACAGCAATGGCAACAGCGGCAACGAAGGTGCGCCGCTTCCGCGCCTTACGAGCGGCTCCCACGCGTTCACAACGAGCGGTTGGCTGAAGCGTATGCCTCTGGAGAAGCTCGCGGGATGGGCATGCGAGCGTGGGCCACGATCCCATCGACCATGGTTGAACGTTCGTTCAGAAGTGTGGCATCGCGAACGCGCTTGACGGCACCAATGACGAGATGTTGCGGTCAGCGGAGAGCGACGAGGAGTGAGATTACTTCGGGAAATAAATCGCCCGTTTCTCTGGCATTCGTTTTTCTTGCTCACAAAGTTCCTTGCGCGTTACAAACGGAGGTGCAAGTTTTTTCGGTTTTTTTGCCTGGAAAATCGGGTGCGCGTTAGAATCGGGTAATTACGGTACTCATTCCATTTCAGGCCTGTGAGGTGCTTTCTCCATGCACACTGAATTAAATCAAAACACACAGTCCACCGTCCTTAATTCCACAATCCACCAAACTGCCAAAGTCCAAAGCCAGCGCCCGCGCTACGAACCCAAAGGAAATGCTGAGCGCCCCGAATGCGATGACAGCGCAATCGAATAGACTCCGGCTTCATAACGCGAGGGACCGAGGTTCCTTTCCGACCACGGGAAGCGTTTGTTTTTAACATGAAAGTGTTTTATGCCGCGATACACAAAGATTTGACTGACGTCCTTTCGTCAGGAAATGACGCCAGTGCTACGAAGCAAGCGGCCTGCAAAGGATGCACCCCTACACACAGGGTCTTCTTGCAGGGAAGCAACCTTTAGCACTAAAGATCACGTTATACTTAGGGTTGTTCGTTTTCGGGTTTTATATTTTAGCACGAAAGTGTTTTATGCCGGGATGCACCAAGATTTCACTGACGTCACACCCGTCACGAAAATGACGCCAGTACACCTTTTCAGAAGCGACCCGCCAGCAGGACGTCGCTCGCCAAGCACACCCACAAGACAGCCGCCGTACCGCCAATCACGCTCAGCTGCACATTTCACTTTCGTGTTTTACCGATTCCGATGACAGAGGAATCAACCAGTTTTTTTTTTTTATTTAGGCCCGCACTCACAACACCTGCTCATGGGTTCCTTTTCTCCTCGCCACTTTCCCTCACATTCATTGGCCTAGCATTCTCCACCCCCACCCCCCTCCATTTCGCCGATGATGATAGCTTCCTGTTAACGTTCCGCACGGACAGAGCTCAAGCTTTAAGGAGCCATGAAGAGAAAACACAAGTTTGGTTCATTCAAAAGATTGCCTCGTTAGAATCATACTGACACCACTTTTAACGTAAACTTCGCTCAAATAAGCTACATAATTAGGAAAAACGGGAATGGTCATGCGACCCACCAGCTCATTCCCGCAACAGAACCTATGATGTCACATGAGTTAAGCTCTGCGATTGGCGGAGGCTGGCAGAAGCAGACGCAAATTAGGTAGAGCTTACAAACTAGCCGAACGAGCGATTTGCGCTTAAATTTAGGGCACATTCTTTACAAAGCAATAAGAATGATGGGACAAACAGTGGAAGCTACGAAAGCACATGTAAACATAGAAGTACTGATGCGTACTGCTGTTCGTACTGCGCACAGCATGCTTGGTTTAGCTGCACAGCACTACGGGGCTTGGGGTTGTCTCAGACGACACTGGCCGATTGACGCAAGCAACGGTGTCTTACGTGACCCCATTTGTCGAGCCAGCACTGTTTCAGGGAACGAATATTTTCTCCCAGAACAAAAACAAGCCAGGTTTAAATGCGGGCAAAAACAAACCAAACACTTGCCACGGTATGGTGGCGCCATCTAGGTTACGGAAGGTAAAGAAACGCGGGAACAAACCAACACCGCTGTACAGGGTGGAGACAACCTTTGAACGGTCCCGTGCCGCCGCAATTGGGCCAACGGGGCTCAACGCGTTATTCTTTTCGTTTTCTTCTTCTTCCCGGCCGCGGCGGTCGCTTTTCTGATGGAGGCGAAAAGCAAAAACGCCCGTTGTGGCGAGATTTCGGGCGCACGATAAAGATCCCGAGGTGGTCAAAATTAATCCGGAGCCCTCCACTACGGCGCGCTCATCGCCTGCGTTGCGTCGGCGCGTTAAACCCTACAATCAATCAATATTCTTTTCGTTTCCCACGAGACCTAGCAACGCGAAACAGACAATAGGATTCAAACTTCTTCAGTAAACCGCGTTTGCGGCGATAATTTTAGCGCGGTTTTGACACAATGACTTTGCTTCGGCGGCGAGCGAGCCAACCGAAAATGGCGGCGCCACGTATACGTGTCTTCTACCCTGTACGGCGGATCGTGAATGAAGTACTCTAGGCTGCAGAGCGGTCGGTTCCTGTGATGTCATTTGGGGACCACGAAAACGCACGAACTGAGCGGGAAAATCAAAATTTTAACCTGAATTGTTTAATTTCTCAGTGAATAAAGCACCGTTGTATCCGGACAAGCGCTGGGGGCACTATAAAACACGAAATCTTTCGAATAAAACCAACTTGCATTTTCTCTTCATGGCTCCTTTAAACAGCTGCAATGTTAAAAAAGAAAAAAAAAGTAACCACTGCGGGTTTCAAGGTCGGGGTGCCTAAGGGGTGTGCAACTGTTGCTCCCACCAACTGATCTACGAGCCTATCTGTGAGCCACGCAAGATAACGAGACAATGAACGCGTGAGGCAAGGCTTCAGGGAACCTTGGGAAGATTTCGCTAGGGCGTTGGCAGCGGGGCTATGCGACTTGCAACATACGGTTCGTGTGCACAAACAAACCCCGCCGAGCGGTCGTCATGGTTCATTTGAGCGCAAAATATCCTGTTCTAGTACACTCCCTTATTTGCCCTGCCCCGCGCTTCTCAGCAAACGCGTCCAGTGCCCGCTGCAACGAATGACGCATCTAAAACCTGCTTCCTACTGAGCCTCACTGCGCGCTGCATCGTGGCTCCATACTGCTTCTTTTTCTCTACGTGACTCAAAACGGTCCCCGACGGAAGGGGTTCCGTAAAAAGTCGTTCCTAATCCGTAATTTGAATGTTTGTCCATTTCAAGTGCGTTTCAAAGTCACGTGTCCTTTTCGAGCGAGCCAAGGTTGGCTGAAAGCAGACGATTGGGTGTGACGCAGCCACGGTCGCCGGTCTTTGTGCCTGTCATTGGACGGAGGCCCCGTAAGTCGCAGCTACGTCGCGATTGAAGCGGACGCGAAACTGAAGTTTTCGAAGCGGAAACAACTCGAAGGGATAAGGGGGGAGGGGCTTGGTTGCCGGTTTTGTGGAGAACGGAAGTCATTCCGCTGTGACCCGTTTTTTAGCACGGGAGAAAAAAAAAAGCTTAAATAATTTAGCCCCTTCCCGGAATGATGTATACAACTTTGCCTGAGCCAAAATATCGCCACGGCGGCAATTGGAATATCAAATACGCCAAATTTAACGCAACCTGAATATAAACTAAGCGACGATAACTAGCAAAAAAAGATGGCAATGCCTCGAGGAACTTTCCGGCGCCAGCCGATTCAGGCCACTGGGCGGCATGTACGGATTGCATTATAAAAAAGAAAACGCTCGTTAGACAGGATTACGGACTTCCAACTGTAAATAATTTTGGGAAGGAGGTCTTATGGGGAAGTTTAAAATTCTGCAGAAACTAGCGGCAGGCTAAGCATGTCAGTGTGGATATATAGTAACAGCGCTGCACTACCATAATCGGAAGGAAATTCCAGAAACATCGGGTCGCCGGTTCCCTATTTGGAAGACTGAGTTCAGGCGTGTTCTCGCCGGACTGCGTAATAAACGTTTGGTCCACGTACTAACTGCCTGTTTTCTGTCTGTTCAACCAGGTACGCCATTAAATTTTTTGTTATGTTCCAAGGCTATAAATTTCCAGCCGTCCCTTACACGTAAAATCCTCAGCTGCTCGTCCGTCACATCCCAAATTTTTTCCCCATTTCTTGGGGTTTCCCTTTTGGGCCCCCAAAAAGGGAACCCCCGGAACCCTGCCCGGCCAAAAAAGGGGGGTCGTTTTAACGAATGGTTTTTCCCAAATTTTTGTATTAGGGGCCAAAAAAGTACAATTAAAGGCCTGCCATTTTAGAGTCAAAACTTGCTTTTTAAGATATCTTTTACGCCTCAAAAAACTGCCCTTTGAATTATGTAAAAACGGCCCAACTGGTCATGCACGCGAACATTGCCGGTTTCAAAGGGAAAAAGTGGGGGTGGGTTCTAATGGCTTTGGAAAAACCCTTTGAGCGCTTTGGGTTAAATTTGGACCCAAAGTTCATCTAAGCGCACAAAAAACACACGGACCCCAAGAGAGACAAGCGCTTGTCTTTGTCTTCTGTGTCCGTGTGTTTTTTGTGTGCTTAAGATGAACGTTCTGGAATACCAACTAGCCCGAACGCAAGCCCTTCTTAAAGGGCCACGTTTCCTTCTTGAACGTTAAATTGAGAACACCAGTTTTGTAGAACGTGGGCACTGGGACCACGGGAACTATAAAAATCACTGGGAAAGAATACAACAACAAAAAAAAAAAAGAAAGGTAACTGGCTACAAGCTTGCACCCTACGGATCAGGCATCGCTGTCGATAGGACAGCTCCTCACCTTCCTCGTCAACTTCGATGGCCAGGTAAGGCTCGTTGAGGCTGCTGAAGATTTCCTTCGTCTGCAAAGAGAGTAAAAGCACGGCTTCATGACACGCCACTCCGAAATCGGCGCGCCTAAAATTCGGCCCTTTTTCCCAGGGTGCTTTTTGTGTGTGTGTGTGCGTTTACGACAGAAGCCAGCCGAAGCAGGCTCGCGCAGTTGCTTCCTCGCATCAACTGAGTGAAATACAACTCTCCGCGGGGCCACTTCTGCTTCCCTGACGCCTTGCGCGGCCTCCAAACAGGAAAGCAGTGGTGCCAGAAAGCACAGCTGTGGTCGCTTTGCCATCGTTGCACTATCCTCGGGCCTCTAAAAGCCAATTTACGAGGCATTGAGGTTAAGGCAGCCGTTAACGCCTGCGACCCGAAGTGGCGCGCTTAACGACACGCAGGTGGCCTTGAAAACGACAAAGTGCGCCTTAACTCGGAAGCGAAATTCAAGCGCTTGCACAGAAATTAATTAATTACATAACGATCGAGAATCTACGTTTTGTGCACATGCTGGAGGAAAATTGTGCTTCGGTAAGTGAAACAGAAACGGTCACAACTGGAAGACGCCGCATTAAAATTAAGGAAGCAACGAATACAGAATAGAACTTGTTCAATTGGAAAACTAGCCTTCGGTTGTTTATTGAGCTTTACTCCAGCCACAAACGACGTTAGTTTTAATCGAAACACGATAAATATTGAAAAACTCCTAAATTTCGCGCTACAGTGATTTGTTATGACCCAGCAGTAAAAAGATACATCTACGAATGTGTTAACTGCAAGTTAGCAGTCACGTGATATGACCAAACCATGGAGGAAAGTTTCCTCCATGGACCAAACGGACCTAGAGGACCCACTGCAATCGCCCTGTCATGTTTCTTGGCGTTGGCTTAGTTCTGCGGCCGCCAATCACACAAACAAGATTCTGTGACGTCATTATTGAGTGCTTCTCAAACCTAAATTTTCTAGGGTAACTGTGTCTGCTTCACTTACACGAGTCGTGTAGTCAAAATACAAGTATGGCTTCAGCGCCACAGGGAAATCCCCGGAAATTGGCTCCGGAGTCACCGCTGCTTCGCGCTTTCTTTAATGTCTCGACTGTTTGTAGTTCGCGACAAAAATGGTGACACTGTTTGGGGACAAAGCAGTCGTTTAAATGAACCGAAGCTTGTGATTGCCACGCACTAGACAATTTAGATTTGAGAAGCACGCAGAAATGACATTTGTTGCAACTTCAATATGACTAAATGTAGCTCATTACCACAGATTTAGCTGTTTAACTGTTCCCATGAAACGCCAAAACGTGCGAACTTCCTCCACACCCCCTATTTTCTTTCTTTTCCCCCCAAAGAACTTGCAGCTGCTTTATTGCCTCTGGACAAACCGAAATTAAGAAAGGGTAACAATTAAGTAGAGCCTTACAGCACAAATTTCAATGAAATCTCGAAATTCGAGTGTCCGAACTCGTATCCGCATTTCTATAATTCCACACAACGATGTGAAGCGCTGCGTTCTGATGAGACGTTTTCTTGATAAGCAGGGTTTCAGGCGCGGACTTGTGGTTCAGCCAGCCCTTCGCAATTCGTTTATTTTGAAACGCATGAGTTTTTTTTATTTTAACGGATTTTATTTGGATGCATTCAACGTGTTTTCTAGCCACATTTAAAAGCAGGAACAAATCTTCGCGTTTCATGCAACTGATACTCTAATCTTAGGTCACGTGCGTTGTGCGCAATAAGAAATGCGGAACAAGCGCATAGATAGAGGTCTCCAGATCGACCACGGCCTGAGCGATTCGTCTGTGTTGGCCTTTTCCTAATCACGGTAGTGCAGTGCAACCGATGCACGGTTGAATAAATGATGCCAAGCGGGCCAGATCCGCCTACTTAATGGAAGAGCTGACAGGCCGGCCGCCCGCTCAGGTGAAAGGCGACTGGTTTCGTCATCGACCGGGAACGCGGACGGTGTCGGCTTCGATTTCGTCAAGCACGCTTGTACTGCCTCTACCAACACCCTTTTCGCTTTTGCCCCACGCTTTCACTTCTCCTTTTCGGAAGCCGAGGGTGCCGCGTCAAGTCAGGATTTCCCGCGTGCCAAGCCCCGCGACTCCTCGGTGTCCTTGGAAGACCCGTTCCTCGCAAAGAAACGCTTTGTGGTATTGTTCATGTTGAACTCGTTGCGTAGACTACACGGCCCACGCGAGCTCATATAAAAACTATTTCGAACACAGCAATTCGAGATTACGGACAAGTGTGCATTTTGATCGTGTGGGACCACGGACACAACGCAGCTGCGAAACGCTACTTTTACAGCCGGAATGTCAACATCCGCAACAGTTGCTCACGTACATTGTATGCGGAAACTAGAACGCAAAATGTGCCTCGTCATAAACAGGATAGCCTGAAATTTCAAGCTGGCGTAAAATATCTAGAAGCTTCGGAAGACCGGCTGAATCGAAGTGAAAATTGACGAAGTAAATCAGCAAGTGAAATCGACCCAAAGTAAGAAAAATCAAACAACGTATCTGCAATTGTACCATCTGTAGACAACGAACCCCCGCAGAATTTATAAACGCGCGAGTATGAATGCCATGGTCTTGATCATCGACGAATAATCAAAACTTTATCGGGTAGCTGCGACTTCACATCCGCCAACTTGAAAGTAAAGTATCTGACAAGAATGGTTACAGTTGTCGAAGGTAGAAGCAAAGAGCGCTTACCTGCGCACATGCCGGGTCTCCGGACGCGCTGAAAATCACTACTTTGTTGCCTTTGATAATCTTCTCGATGGTGTCTCTTGCGTCGGTGCCATTGTGAATAGGAGGCATCGTGCTTTCTACGAGTGTATTTCACAAACGACGGTTGTCTACGAGCCTAGCCACGGCCGGTGAGTGCTGACATCCTAGCGTGAGAACTCGGTGCGAATGAATGAAATTCCCCCCCACACTCTGCCCGCGAAATTAAAGTTGCCCAGGCGCGAACGAGCGCGCGCAAACCACGTTTCTGAGCCGACGGAGAGGACGGCTCGTGAACAAGTACGCCCCGTTGCCAGTTGCGCTGCAATCTTTCGCGGAGCCGCATACGAGTGTGGCGCCACCTGGAGAGAGAGCGCGAAAACGTTTTGCTGCTTACGCCTAGGGAAATAACGCGCGAAAAACTCAAATGCTGCCTCCACGCCACCCACGTCTTCCCGCGTGAACTTACGGCATATCTCGAAGAGAGATGACTGTTCAGCCCAGTTAGTTCATTGGAGGGAGAAAACCTGCCCTATACGGGGTGATAACTCGCTGCCCACGCCGTTCTCAACACACAAAGCCCTGGCTACGCCAGTAATTTCGATTATCTAAAGATATTAAAGCTTTTTGCGTTAGTGAAACAAGTGAGAACGATGAAAAGTGTAAATGTGAAATAGATGAACAAAGGCCCAAATAACGGTTGTGCGGGCATGCTACGCAATCTCTATGCCTGTACCACTTTCGAAGAGGGGCACACAAATATCCTTCCAAAGCCCCGCGCCGTCTATTGCGATTTTCCTAATTCGCGGCGATCTTCGTATGATGACATGGCGAATTAGGCGTTGGACGGATTTGTTGATAACCGTGAGGCATCCACTGTACTGCAAACGGTTTGCGAAATTATCTGTAGTTTGCTGTGCAAAAAAATGGTATTCAGTCACGCGCACAATTCCACATAGCTTTCACCTTGATTTTCCAGCACTTCCGACCAGTCACATTACACAGTTCAAGAATATAACGCAGCGAAGAAATAGTAACCAGCAAATAATGCTCCTCGTCGTCAAGTCCTGTAGAAAGGCAATGAAATTTTGTCACCGTTACACGTACGACATCGATGTTGTTACACATGCTAGCGCCGAGCATATATGTTACCGGGTTTCAGTGTATGTTCTCATTAGAGCTACGAAAATTGTCTTGTCTAGTGGCTCTATTCTTACCTTCCTGGCTGGCTGGTTTCTTTTTCAGGCGCTCGCTGACGTTCCTGGACTAAAAAATAAACGCTCTTTTGCAGATAAGCCCCAAAGGAAGCACGCGTGCCGGCTTGATTTCGAAGCACTGTTCACTGCTCAGTAAAATTAAGCCAGCTGTGAAATGCTGCATAAGATTTCACAGCTGGCTTAATTTTACTACTCGCCACCAGCCAGTCTGTGAGACGAAGATAAAAACACGCCGTTACAGCTGTGTCATACGTCTGGTTGCGCGCGGAATGAACAGCTGGTTTTGAGGTTATTGAACAGGGATATGAAAGTGACCTACATTACGAAACCGAAAAAAAAAAAAGCGATAAGAGATGCCGTGGCGCGGTAATGTGCAGAACCTTCACTAAAAATGTTTAGTACAATCTTTGGAGGGCCACGTTTTAAAACGCCACTTTCCTCCCATTCCAAGAAAGCATTTGGCATAGATTATAAGTGAGAAAAAGCATACCCTTGAAGACATCGACAAGACCAGCACATCGATAAAAGGCTGCTGCTACAACGCGAACGAGCTTGACCTTCAAACGGGTGGCCGCATGTACGACAAACTCCTGCATTCTGTTGCTTTCCAGGCCGCAGCGATTGTTTTTCTCACGGCTGCAGAAAAGCAAAAGCGCCAATGTGTCGAGATTTCGGTAGTTTATAAATTGGCGTTCCACTACGACAGGACCCATTGACCAGGACTGCGGGTGACCAGATTAAATGATCACCTAGATTCAGTGATCAGTTCTGTTTCTGGTGCTATGATGTCAATGGCTGCAAAACTGATGTTGCCTTATCCAGTGGCGCAAATCCAGAAAAATCACAAGGGGGACACACAATCTGCATTGGCCGCCATTTTGCTTTTATAAGTAGGTTTTAAGAAATATTCCGCGCAAAGGGGGGGGGGGGGTGTCTGGACCTCACTGAGCCCGTCCCCTCCTTCCCCCCCCATGATTTACGGCACTGGCCTATTTACTTTTTTTATTTACTACACCCCCGTGCACTAACTGTAATGCCTGATAGGCTGCGTGTATTGCGTAAATGCTCTAGACACTCCAAACGTACAACGTCCTGAAACTCTTGAGCGCATTGCCTTCGTTCACATCACAAGGAGTGTCACGATTCATTGCGCCTGTACCCTGTGCGCGCGTGCTAAAAGTTAGTGTAGTGAAGTGAAGTTATCCTGTGCTTTGCCGGAAAGCCCGCCTTCCTCGAACGTGTTTATGAGGGCAATAGATAAGGTGATAGAAACCAAACAAATACCAGAAGAATGGCTAGAAGTAGGATGAATTTAATATATAAAAGCAGAGGAGACAAAGACAGTATTGATTCATACAGACCACTCACAGTAACGTCAGTGGTGTATAGATTTCGTAATGCAGGCGATGAAATCAGAAATTCAAGCATGGATGGAAGAAATGAAACCCTTGGTGTAAGGTCCACTTATGAGATTAGCGGCCGGGCGCCCGGGCTGGCGCGTGAGAACCCGCCGCTCTGTCTAGCGACCGTAGCAGTGCCGACACTGCGCTGCAACCGCCGCTAATTCGTCACGGCGGATCGTCTGGCCCACCGCATACCTCAAGGATAATCCCCCATTGAGAAGCAAACGGGCGCGCCGGATTCCCGGAACGTCTGCTCGACTGGTGGGATTACCGGCGTCTCCATTGTTGTCGCGCCCTGGTCAGCATGACGCACGGTCGCCGTCTTTCGCTTTCACCCGCGGGGTCGCTCGAACCTGCTCATCTGCGGGCGTGCCGTTGACCCGAAGGTGGCAGCGCCTCAATGAATATTCCGTGACGTGCTGAGTGACAGCTGTCTACGTGAATTCGGGCACTCCCATACGCGTGTACGAACGCTACAGGGCGTTCCCGAGAGAGGGTGATCTCGAGGTTTTATAAGACCGAATTCGGCCGTTGGAAATCGTTCTTGTCTGAGCGCTGAGCTGGCAGTTCCCGGCGGGACAAGGAGTCTCGGTTGGGATTTAGGAGCCCCCTGATCGCGTCGGAGGTTTAGGGTGCAGCGCCGCACCGGGCAAACTAGACGGATCTTGCGGCGAGACAGAGTCTCGGCCGTGGTTTCTCGAGCGGTTTGTGTACGCTCCGGGAATAGGAGGGTTAGACGAAGCTGTGGAGCTCGAGTGATTTGTGCGCACTCGGAGCTAGCGTCTAGCTGAAGTTTGCAGTTTTTTCCTTTATTATTATGTACCCAGTTTTCCCACTGTAAATAGCTGCATATAAACCCTTCGTTTCATTTAATCAACCTCAACGCCTCGAGTTCGTCAATTCGACCGCCGTCTCCCAAGAACTTCAACACCATCGCCCAGCCAGCCGCCTGCCAAATCAACGGAGCCCGGGCGATTGGGTTCCTGATCGACACGGACTCGGGGCGACACGATCTTTACTCTTGGGGAACAGCAGAATGGATTTAGACAAGACAGGCGACTTGATGGCAATTTGTTCGTGATAACGCAATGCATTGAAATTGCGAAAGCCACAGAATAGACCATTATGGATTAAGTTCTTGGACATTAAAAGGATATGACACGTAAACAGAGAACGGCTGTGGAGAATGGCTGGAACTCCAGGGATTAGACGACGAGTTAATACAGTCATTATGGCAATCTATAAAGCCAATACAGTGCACCTTACATGGGAAGGACAGAATGCGCCCAGCAGGTCAACATCCATCGGGGACTGAAACAGGGATGCCCTTTGAACCAATACTGTTTCACGCTTTACATGGCAGGGTTAGAAAGAGAAACTGGAAGAAAGTCAGTAGGGTTTAGCCTAAACCCATATGCTGCAAGGCGAAGTGGTACAACAGCATATTCCGGGAATGTTATACGCATACGATATTGTTCTTTTAGCTGATAACCAAACCGATATGCAACGGCTAATAAATATTAGCCGCCAGGAAGCCACCGACCTCGGGTTAAATTTTAGTGCAGAGAAATCAGGAATAATGGTTTTCAATGACGCTACCCACTGACGTAGTGTCTATCCAGCAAGGCGAATTACCTAGAGTGAAGGAATATAAATATTTGGGAGTGTGGATAAACGAAGGGGATAACTACTTAAGAACCCACGAGGATCAACTTAAGGTTAAGGGAAAGCGAAACGCAGCTATAATGAAGCATAGAGCTCTGTGGGAGTATAACAAATATGAAGTATTAAGAGGAATGCGGAAAGGAGTAATGCTTCCGGGTCTCACATTTGCGAATGCTGTACTCTGCTTGAAATCAGACGTTCTATCAGGCCTAGAAGTAAACCAGAGAACGGTGGGGACGTTTGGCCTTAGGCGCGCATGGAAAAACAACTAACGAAGCAGTTCAGGGAGATATGGGCTGGGCGTCGTTTGAAGTTAGAGAAGCACAGAGTAAATATGCTTTGAGATGAGGTTGAGAGCAATTAATCAACGAAGGTGGGCAGCTAAGGTTTTTAGGTACCTATACTTGAAAAAACGTGAACACGCAGTGGTTAAGAAAGACTAGAAGGCTAACGATGAAATACGGAAAGAACAGTGGAGAATTCAAAACAGCCAAGGTAACCAAAAAGAGGCAAGGCAGATTGAAACGAATAATAAAATGGAGGGAAAAAATGGAAGCTATAACGTCGTTAGAGATGTACAGGGGCTGAAAAATTGAACATCAGAAAGGAAAATTTCTACGACAATTCCCAGGGCAGTGCTTTGCTTTTTGAGGCTATAGCAGGTTGCCTGCGAACTAAGAGTTTTGTGGGAAAGTATTCACAAAATGATGGGGTATGCGTGGTCTGCGGAAAAGAAACTGAAACTATGTGGCACATAGTGTTAGAATGTGAGGACATCCATCCAAATCTACATGAAGGGAATATTCGGCTTCCAGAAGCCCTAGGATTAAGGGTATCACAGAGGAAGTTAAATTCAGTGCTGTCGAGGGACGAAAAAAAGATTAGAATGATGGTGGACGAAAAGCAGAGAGGGGAATATTGCCTAGGACAGTTACCACCTGTAACAGGAAATAAAAGTATTTTGTGCCTAACATCGCTTTTTGTGCCTGCCCTAAGCAGCTGTAGTATTAAACCAAAAGTGTAAAACATGGGTATTATTAGTCCCTTTTGGTAAGAGGACATGTCATCACCCCGCTTCAAAGGGGAAACCAATAGCAATCATCATCATCATCATCATCGTTACTACATGCGCCGCCGCGCGGGGCCTGCTGGTGGTAGGGTGACCATATTCGTGTGGGTGTAGAAAGTGGGACACACCAGGGGGAGTGGGGTGTGGATGGGGGCGCAAAAGCACAAAAGGTTTATATTTTGAGAAAGAACTGAATAAAATTACTCATTAAAAATCGTTGCGGTTTTACTAAGCACCACTCAGGACGAGGCAACCCCACTTACAGCTCAATTACGTCCATTCATTTTGAAGGTTCTTCGTTGGTGTATTTTGCGGGAGGCTGATTTTTGTTTTTAAGTATATTATACCGCAAGATTTGGTTGTAAAAATCTTCGAACTACGGAAATTTCAGCCACTCAAGCAACTGCACGCAATGTGGACAGCAGAAAACGAGACCTCTTGGATGTCCATGTGGACTTCACAACGGGAAAAAACGCGCCGTGGTTCCAGGAAAACACAGGGCCAGTTTCACGAAGCGGACAATCTCGGCGGAGCATACAGCCTCTGTTGCCATCTCTTTAAAAACCCAGACACCGACATACCGGCCGGAAGAGCTCCAATGTTCCAGTTTTTTTTTCAACGCTTTGTTTAAAGGATTCCACCGGTGAAACAATGACCCTTCAAATCCTTCAACTGTTTTAGCTCAAGAAATGACAGGAATTAATCGGGGCTGCTTTTAATTTCCTGCCATTCTGGCATTTTTCGTAGCAGTACCCACTTTGACCTCGCAGTATCTGCAAATCTTGGCATCTGCCCAGATATTCTATACAGGCTTCACGTCGCACGCGTGCAGTTTTATGAAACCATATTCTTTGAAGAGGAACAGATTCGACAAAGAACGATGCTGTCACACTCTGTTGATCTCAGAAACGCACTCATTGCGAAGATCCCTGTTGAATATGCAAGTATAGTGACACAAACGCAAGTAAGTTTTTTTTTTCGATATTTTTTTTAAAGTGCAGTGTTGCAAACCGAAATATTACATGTGTGCTAATACACAGTCTCTTCATCGGGCGATGAAGGGGCTGTAGCCATATACATAGCGAGAGAGGGAAAGAGGAAACGTTTATTGAAACAACAGGGACGGGGTAGGGGAGAAATGATTGATTCCTCTGTCATAGGAATCAGTAAAACACGAAATTGAAATGTGCAGCGATATCTGCAGCTGAGCATGATTTGCGCAACGGCGGATGTCTTGTGGTAAGACGTCACTCTGCTTGGTGAGCGGCGTCCTGCTGGCGGGTCGCTCGGGCAAACGTGTACTGGTGTCATTTCCGTGACGGATATGACGTCAGTGAAATCTTGGTGTAGCCCAGAATAAACCACTTAATTAACGTACTCCTTAGTACTTAAAGTTGCTTCCCCGCAAGAAGACTCTGTGTGCAGGGGTGCACCCTTTACAGGCCGCTTGCTACGTTGTACTGGCGTCACTTCCATGACTGATATGACGTCAGCGAAATCTTGGTGTATCCCGGAATAAAACACTTTCGTGTTAAAAGAGTTAGGAGCTGCGGGTGGCTATCCTAGTCCGGTAGGCCGACAACAGAAAAATATTTCTTCACGCGCGTCTCCACGAGAGAAGAAGCGCTCGTGGGCAAAATCAGATTTAAATTTTATTTTCTTTATGAATATTTTAAAGTACTTTTTTTAAGTTGTAAAACGTACTTGCAGCAAGTCGGCACATTTTCGTTTTTCTTCAAGTCGCTTGGCGCGAATTTCGAAACTATGCACTCTAGCGAAGACGGGACATGATTGTGTTTCGGAACAAAAGACGGGACGGCAGCGGACCTCAACAACAGGATCTCTTGTCCGCGGTGGAAGAAGAGACTCCACCGCGTTCTGGTCCCCATAGCTGGCGGTGACTCGTGTAGCGGCAGCTGCAAAAATACAAAACAAACTGTTCTAGCGGAGACATGTAGATAGTAGTAGTAGTAGTAGTAGTAGTAGTGCCACTTTATTTTACATAGGGTTCAGGGTAGGGGGGTGGCGGGGGCGCCCAGGGCTCTGTCCGTGACGGTTTCTTGCGTTGCGAGGTCAGAGCTCCCCAGAGCCTGCTCCCAGTGAGAGGAGGAGGGGTCGCGCAGACACTCACAGAGGGAGTGGAATAGTGTGTCCAGCGCGCCACATGAGGTGCAGTGAGGGGAGGCGAATTGGTGTGGGTGGGTGTGCACAAGGAGAGTGCGGTGTGGGAAAGTGTGGGTTTGTAAGAGCCGCCACATGTGCGCTGCCGGCGGAGTGAGTGAAGGTTGCGGGGAGGTAGGTTCCTGCGGAGGAGGACGGTAATGTTGAGCTATGTCCCTGTACGTGAGTAGGTTCGAGTGGGACATTTCGGGGATGTAGGCGTAAAAGAAACCGGGATATCAATGCTCGGGCGTGTTGGTGTTCCGTCTCATTACAACCTACGCCGGTGTGGGCCGGAGTCCACAGCAGCATCACGGGGTGGGCAGGGGGATTCTGAAGAAGAATTTTGAGGGCAGATACGTGAATGACTCCCTTTGTGTAATTTCGCAGGGCAGTTTGGGAGTCAGATAAAATAGGTATAGGGTAGGTAATTGAGTAAGGGCAAATGCAATGGCCGCCTCTTCCGCAGTTACCGAAGAGGTGGTGGTGACTGTAGCTGAGACCTGAGGGATTGTTGGACAAGCGCCTACTACAGCGAGTGCGAAGGCTGGACGGGATGGGTAGGCCGCTGTGTGCTCAGGGGGAGGGTAGCGGGAGAGGTGTGCTTGGGCTCGGGCTAGACGGCGTCCGCGGTGGTAGGCTGGATGCATATTTCGCGGGATCGGCTTTATGTGGAGACGCGCGAAGAAGCCGGGGGATGTGAGCTGTAGGGTCTAGTAGAAGCGGGGGGTTGGCATGAATTCGATCGAGGATCTGCCGACCAGCCGGGGTCTGGAAAAGGCACGTGAGCTGGGCCAGCTGCGATGGGCTTCGATTAGTTCGTCTATGGTATACCAAGCGCGAAGAGTCGTTGGGTGGGTGCGTGTGGGGGCAGTAGCAGCACGGAGCGATAGGCTCTTCGAAGTAAGGCATCGAGGGAGGTGCGTTGAGAGGGGGTGAGCTGTGCGTATGGGTGAGCAAAAACGGTTCACCAGGAAGCACTGCACAAGTCGCAGCCGTTCTAATTCCGTTAGTCCATGTTTCCTAGACGCGATGCGACCAATAGTTTGGTGGTGCGAGTGCGCAAGACATGTATAGCAGGGATTCATACGCCCCCTCGCAACACCCCCCTACCACCCCCAAGAAGGGTTTGGACAGCCCCCCCCCCCTCCTCCTGAGATCAGATCAGATAAAACTTTATTGTTGTCACAGGTGGGACCGTTTTCAGGTCGACTTCAGTGTCTTCCGGCGACGGCAGGAGTCATGTAGATCTCTGCGGCGTCTTCGGCCACCTGGGCTAGTGAGACCTGGGTCATAAGGTCTGTGCTGAGCAGCGCGGCCTCCCACTGCTCCTCGTGCGTAATTTGTAGTAAAATGGGGGTGCTTTTTAAGAGTTTGAAGGGGTTTTTCTTCACAGGACCAAATCACATGTGGTAGGTCTGCGTATTTATGGCAAAGAGGACATCGGTTAGAGTACAACTCGGGGTAGTAGAGTGATAGGAGGGCAGGGGTGGGAAATGTGGATGCTTGAAGTTGGCGCCATACAACAGCGTGGCGGCGGGAGAGGGAGGGGTCGGGTGGTGGGAGGAGAGCTCTGGACAGTCGGTAGTGATCGAGTACTGATCGACAGGTCAAGAGGCGGTCCCTATGGGAGAACGGTTGAGGAGATTCTGCAGCGTCACAGGGCTCTCGGATTGTCAGTTCTCGAGCAACCTCGTGTGCCGGTTCATTTCCTGGGAGTTCGGAGTGGCCCGGTGCCCAAACGATATATATTTTCCGTTTCGGGAATTGGCGTGCCTGCAGGAGTAAGTGCAAAGTTCGGGGGTCAACTCGCCCGTTGGAGAAAGTGGTAATGGCCGATTTGGAGACGCTTATTATAGTAGTAATCTTAGGGCTGGAAATAATGGCAAGAGCGACAGCCATTTCTTCGCCTACAGTTGGAAAATGAGTAGGGAAGGAGAGGACGGCTAGTGTTCGGTGAGATGAATCAACTACGACCGCTGCCATGGCTTCGCGTCCTCGGTATTCTGCAGTGTCCCCGTGGGCTACCTGTGGGATGGAGGAGTGTTGCTTGTGTAAAGCCTGTGTTCTCGCTCCGCGCCTTTCCTCGCTTATTATTGGGTGCATGTGTTTAGAGAGGGGGTGGATTACCAGTTGGTCTCGAATGACTGGGGGAATGTCGATGTGGGTGTCAGAGATAGTTGGGTGACTGAGGCCAAACTGGCCAAACTGTGAAGAATGTGGCGTCCAGTGTCACTCCTCGTGAGTCGCTCAACTTGTAAGATCCGTTGGGCTCCGATAATTTCGTCTAGTATTGTGAAGACCGAGCGAGAGTAGTTTGTCTGTTGAGAGTGTAACGGGGAGACCTAGAGCCTGCTTCTACGATTTACGTATCATAGCTTCAATTTTGTGTGTTTCGCTGACTTTGAGGTTTAGGAAGGGGGTGACGTACGCTATGCGACTGATGACAAAGACTTGTACGAGATGTATTAGGTTGTTTTCTTTCACTCCTCAATATTTGGTAGCTATGCGAGATACGAGTCTGGTAAACCCATTTTTCTGGGGCACGGAGAGTATCTACATTATATCCGTTTGCCTGTATACGGAGACCTAGAATCTTGATGTAGTCAACTATTGGGATGGGTTGGCCGTTAGAGGTAGTGATTTGGATGAGGGGGAGTGGAAAAGGTAGTTGTTTTCCTGGTCTTTTAGGTCTCTATAGAAGAAGCTCTGATTTTGTTGGGGAGCAGGATAGACCACGAGAGGCAACATACGCCTCGACGACTTCAGTTGCCGTTTGGAGGGTATCTTGGATGTGACCTTCAGATCCTCTAGTAACCCACAACGTGATGTCGTCGGCGTATATGCTGTGATTTAGGTCGGGGATGGCGTCGAGGAGCGGGGGTAGGCCTCGTAGGGCCATATTAAAAAGAAAGGGGAAAGAACCGATCCTTTGGGGGTACCTTTGCTACCGAGGGGGATTGGGGGTGTAGTCAATTGTCCAAGGGTGAGTGTGGCTGTTCGAACCGTGAGGAAATTACAAATGTAGTTGTATGCTCGCGCACCGACTCCAGCCGCGGCTACTCCTTCCAGGATTGATTTATTGTAGGGTTTAATGCGCCTACGCAACGCAGGCGATGAGGCGCGCCGTAGTGGAGGGCTCCGGATTAATTTCGACCACCTGGGGATCTTTAACGTGCGCCGAAATCTCGTACACACGGGCGTTTTTGCTTTTCGCCTCCATCAGAAAAGCGGCCGCCGCGGCCGGGAATCGAACCCGCGACCTCGTGCTCCTTCCAGGATTGCAGAGTGGCTAACGCAGTCGAACGCTCGCGTTAAATCTAGGCCAAAGATCGCCTTGGTGTTATGTGTTGAACTGAATCGAGCATCTACTATGTGGTGTTTTAGTTGTAGCATGACGTCCTGAGTAGAGAGCTGGGGTCGGAACCCCAGCATGGAGTGAGGGAGCCGGTGGTGCTTTTCGATGTGACTGTTGAGGCGGGTGAGAACGACGTGCCATAAGAGCTTGCCCAGGCACGATGTTAATGATTTAGGTCGGAGGTGATCGACGTGTGGCTGCTTGCCCGGTTTGGGAATAAGAACAGTTTTGGCTGTCTTCCATCCCCCCTTCTCACAACATTTATTGAAAAGTGGTCAGGTCGGCGATGAAAACGATTTTACTACGAGAGGCACCCCGCCCAAAGATTTATACCCCCTCTCTCCAATAGCCCCCCCCCCCCCCCCCCAATATCGAAATTCTGGATAAATCCCTGATGTATAGTTTCTGTGCTGACCCTATTGGCTTGGAGATCCATGCCAAGAAGGCGAAGCTAGGAGACCCGTGGGTTGGTTGTCCGTCCAGCATTACCTGAATGGAGGTCGGGGGAGGGGGTCTAGCCCTAGGTGGAGAAAGGAGAAGGAGTGCTGATTTAGTGGCCGAGCAAATCCAGTCTGCTTGTGTAGCAAGACGGCAGGCTGTGGCAGCCCCTGCTGAGAGTGCGACCTCTATGTGGGCGTCGCTCGCCTTGCGTGACCCAAAGTGCAATGTCATCCGCGTATATTGTGGAGTGGAGGGACGTATATTTTCTAGAGCATTCGCGAGAGGGAGCATGGCTAGAGTTAATAGTATAGGCGAAAGAACGACCCCTTGGGGGATGCCTCTGTTGGGCATGTCGAAAGTGTTTGATTCGACAGTGCCAAGTCGGAGAGTGGCGGCATGCGATCGGAGAGAAAATTGCGTATGCAGGTGTATGTGCGATCGCCTAGGTGTAGTGTGTTGATGGAGCTAATGGCAGAGTGCCCTACCTGATCAAATGCCTCATGGAGATCTAAGGCGAGGATTGCCGCATAGTCTCGGGCGGGGAGGATGTTGTAAAATGTCATGGCGGATTTACAGAAGGGTGTCCTGTCTGGACAGTCCGGGACGGAAGCCTATGAGGTTGGGGGGAAAGAGGGAATGTTCTTCAAGGTGTGCGGATAGTCGATCGTGGATGACATGTTAGAAAAGTTTTCCGAGACAGGAGGTGAGCGAGATTGTTCGGAGATTGGGCAGTGCGAGAGGTTTGGTTGGTTTGGGAATTAAAGTGATATCGGAGTGTTTCCAACTCCGAGGTAGTGTACCAGCGTCCCAGTGTGTATTGAAGAGTTGGGTGAAGTGGTTTATAGATGTGTCATCGAGATGGCGAAGAATTTTTATTCGAGATTTTTTCCGGGCCGGGAGTCGTTTGCCGGCGAAGGGCGCGTAATGGTGCCTCTGCCTCCTCTCGCGTAATTTCATGCATCTATAGTTCCGAATTGATCCATGATGCCGGTGTGGAAAAGAGGGGTGGAGCCAGAAGGAAATGGCTTCGGAATGTATGTATTGTGTAGTTGACGAAAGATGGCCTCTTGGGAAGGGTTTTAACCATGGAGAAGCTGGGCTATACGAGTGTGTTGGTGCGTTCGGGATTTTGTGAGATCGAGGAGATGGCGGAGTAATGCCCATGTGCGACGCATGGAAAGCTTGCCCCTCATATCGTCGCACAGTTGGATCCAGCTGGTTGTGGCCAGATAGGTTGCATGTATGGTTATTTCCTGTCAGAGTAAATTTAACTTGCGGTGGGAGGCAATGGCTGTGTTTGCGACCCTTCCACCGTCTCTCGAGACTATATGCTTCCGAAAGGTGAAGCATTTTGCAGTCTACATACTCCGCAGGAATGACCGGGTTGATTGGGCGATCGTGCTCTCGTTTTGTACGCAGAATGTTAAAGACCCACTCCTCTAAATCCTCCTCTGTGGGGTTGGCATGTGCTGGCTGTGTAATCGGAAGGCGTTCCAATCTGTCATCGTAGTGTGAGTGGGATGTTCAATGGGGGGGGGGGAGCTGTAGTGAGGAGTTGAGCTCGGTAATATAACGGTCCCTTCCCAGTGTATGTGGAGTAGGTTGCCAAGTGGCCGGACCCAGGCAGTGGGAGAGTGTAAGGGCAGGTGCCGTGTCGCGTTGGACGCTGGTGCCAATTCGGGTGGCTAGATCGGGCTCATTGTGTGCTGTAATGTGGAGGGCTTGAATAATGTCCCAAAGGAGGCGACCTTTTTTGGTGGTGCGGTGATAGCCCCAGGCGATGTGAGGGGCGTTAAAGGAGCCATGAAGAGAAATGCAAGTTGGTTTTATTCGAAAAATTTCGTGTTTTATAGTGCCCCCAGCGCTTGTCCGGATACAAACGATGCTTTATCACTGAGAAATTAAACAATTTAAGTTAAAATTTTGATTTTCCCGCTAAATCGTTTGTCTTCGGGGTCCAATGACATCACAGGAACCGACCGCTCTGCAGCCTAGAATACCTTCATTCACGCATCCGCCGTACAGGTAAGACACGTATACGCTGGCGCCGCCATTTTGGGTTGCTCGCACGCCGCCGAAGCAAGTCATTTTGTCAAAAACGCGCTAAAATTATCGCCGGCACGCGGTTTACTGAAGAGTTTGGAATCATAGTCTGTTTCGCGTTGCTATGTCTCGTGGGAAACGAAAGAAAAACGCGTTGAGCCCGTTGGCCCCATTGCGGCGGCACGGGACCATTCAAAAAGGTTGTCTCCACCCTGTACAGCGGTGTTGGTTTGTCCCTCCCGCGTTTCTTTCGTTACCCGAACCTAGATGGCGCCACCTACCGTGGCAAGCGTTTGGTTTGTTTTTGCCCGCATTTAAACTTGGCTCGTTTTGTTCTGGAGAGGAATATTCGTTCCCTGAAACAGTGCTCGCTCGACAAATGGGGTCACGTAAGACACCGTTGCTTGCGTCAATCGGCCTGTCGTCTGAGACACCCCCAGCCCCGTAGTGCTGTGCAGCTAAACCAAGCATGGTGTGCGCAGTACGAACAGCAGAACGCATCAGTACTTCTATGTTTACATGTGCTTTCGTAACTTCCACTGTTTGTCCCATCATTCTTATTGCTTTGTAAAGAATGTGCCCTAAATTTAAGCGCAAATCGCTCGTTCGTCTAGTTTGTAAGCTCTACCTAATTTGCGTCTGCTTCTGGCAACCTCCGCCAATCGCAGAGCTTAGCTCATGTGACATCATAGGTTCTGTTGCGGGAAATGAGCTGGTGGGTCGCATGACCATTCCCGTTTTTCCTAATTATAGCTTATTTGAGCGAAGTCTACGTTAAAAGTGGTGTCAGTATTATTTCTAACGAGACAATCTTTTGAATGAACCAAACTTGTGTTTTCTCTTCATGGCTCCTTTAAGGTCACCTAGAATGACGAGTGGATGACGGAGAGCGTTTCATTCGATCGGCAGCATCGGATCCTGTCGGTGTTCTGTTCGAGTAATGCTGCAAGCTCGCCCGGAAGGGTGCTGTTCCGTCGCTGTTTATCTCTCGCCATGAAGCACCAAGGCAGCTGCTTCTGCTCGCCGCTCGACCACAACGCTACCACTATGCATGACGGAGGCGACGGCGCCTGTTCGGGGACGCATTCGCCAATTTAACACGAGGCTTTTAATGGCACTGCCACAAATATGGCTCATCTGGAAGGGCTTCAGCCACGGTGTAATCTTACACCGTGTGACCGTGGCCTCAGCGTGGCCCTGTGGGCAGGTCCGCGTTCGGAGACTTCACTGCTCGCATTTAATAACTCGCGCTTCAGGCGCCTACAGACCACGTAAGGTGGGCAAAAAAAAGGCAAAATTTTTTTCGTCTTCTTCTATCTACAATAATGCTGGATTGCCTTCAGACACCAAGGACGTGAGCAAAAACCGAATTTGCGATCTTACTCCGCTAAACTTCATGCTCAACCAGGCATGCGGTGGTGCCTGATTGAGCCAGTTGAGCGTGAGCATGAAGGACGATTCACGACGTCAGTCGTCTTTACAAGATGACGATGAGGGGAGTGGAACATATGGTGCCACCCACGGACCGAACGTCCGAGGGGGAAGTTGAGCAGGCGCCCACCCCTGGTGCGAGTACAGCCACTTAGTGACACTAGGTACGAGAAAAAAAAAAAAAAAAAACCCGGGACATCTCCAGGAAGGTGAAGCCTGGCGAGGGGCGAAACATGCAGTGTATTTTGATTGTAGGGTTTTTGCGCGCCGACGCAACGCTGGCAATGAGGCGCGCTGTAGTGGAGGGCTCCGGATTCATTTAGACCACCTGGGGAATTTTTAACGTGCGCCGAAATATTGTACACACGGGCGTCTTTGCTTTTCGCCCTCACCAGAAAAGCGGCCGCCGCGGCCGGGAATCGAACCCGCGACCTCGTGCTCAGCAGCGCAACGCCTCTGAGCCACTGCGGCGGGTCATGCAGTGTATTCAAAGATTTAACTTTCTTGCCACACGGCGCGCGCTGATTGGGCGCTGGTGGGAGGAGCAAACGCGCGCTTGCCGAGGCGGTGGCGCCCTCTCTTGCGTTACACCGGATTTAAGGAAATAAATTACGTTGAATTCCAATGGCAGACCGGAGCGGTCACCGTGCTCCTCCGCGGAGCGCGCAAATTCCACGAAGAGCAGGTACTCCGAAGCTGCCTTTGGAATGCAGCCGCTCCCGCCGGAGCAAAGTTCCGAACCGTGACGGGAACAGGAAATCCCCAGCATCCTTTGCGTCGCGCCTTCCCCGAAATCTTCTGGTTCCTTCGGGCGCGTTCATCTCGCGCTGCGCGGCTGGAGGCAAAGGCAAGCACTGGCCAGAAGCGCGGACGGCGGCGACGTTGGCGACGTCACGCGGCATAAGTAAGCGCCCTAGCGAGTTCCGGCCGACTCCGCCGATTTCGGCGGAGCAGCTTTTCGTACTCCACGTAGCCATCTCGGCTGCGACGGCGCTCCCAATTTGCCATTGGAACGCGTCTGCTCCAGACAGAGTAGAAAAGTTGCTCTGAAAATGTTCCGGATCTGCCTTGGAATTCAATACGAGAAACAAGTCTTCGTGTTCAAGCCGCAGCATGCTAAGAAGTATGCTTTACAGGAGAAAACCTGGCGTTTCTTCGGGACGGAATTTAACAGACGCAATGAAATCCTTATTCCTGCATTTTAAATTGCTAGTTAATTTTAACGGGTTTTATACATTATACACTTGTTTTTCTTTTACCATCGCCTGACAACTTGATTTACCTCGAGATCAGACGACAGGAGACACCGATAGCCCGAGCCCCTGAGGGGCTTCGCCCCTAAAACATCCAATGCGCCCCCATCACCCCGCGCGGGCTGTCATGGCCATGCAAATGCTGCAAATACATCGACCACCATCTCATGGTCCATGCCGTTTGTCCTGCCGTCACGAACAATGCGTGACAAGATCGCACAGGCCCCAGAGTAGTGTGCGAGATAAGAGGTGTTTATGCAATCTTCAAACCACCCACAGCCAAGAATTGAATAACATTTATTGAGATGGGGAAGGCCACACGGCCGTAGTTCGGAAAGGGGAGCCGCGTTGGCCAGGACTCCCCTCCCCTTCCGCCGAGTATGCCTCTTGCTTTTGAAACTCGCGGCGCAAGAACTAAAAGGCGCCGCAACAAGCCGATCAGCTGCTAGTTCGGCTGGACACCACATACATTATGCACGCAGTAGTGTGCTCCCTACTAGCCGCCGTGAAACAGTGCGTCGGCATTTATGTAGTGCTCACTGCTTAGTGATTTACATACCTCGCACTCGGGTAAAATATAAAAATTCCCAGCTGAAATTATAGTTCAGTTGTGCAGACTGCCGCACTGTTTACATTTGCGTTACTTTTAATGAATAAATACAAGTGCGTGTTACGAATGCGAGAATCCCTTAAACATGAGAATTCATGGCACTTGAGTGACCTGTCAACAATGCGAGAAGCGCGGCCGCTGCTAATGGCGTTTCGAGCACGTTATTTAGCAGTGATGTCCAGTACGAGAGCCTTCCTTTTCCCTTTCCCCCCAAGCTCAAATAAGTGTTTTTACCACCACCACCACCACCAGTACGAGAGCGTGGCGAGCCATGAGCTCATGGCAGATAGAGAATGAGTAACTTTATTTAGCGCTGTACTGAGTTAGGGAAGGTTGGAGTCCTCTTTGAAACTCTCCCTCGGCAGACGGCAGCCAGGAGTCCTTGGTCGCTGGCAGCTTCTTTGGACATCTGCACTGGCCAGAGCTAGACGTTCGGGTCTGAACTCCGCATACGACCTACCACTGCTCCGGCACAGCCGTTTTGTGCTGAAGGTTCGCTCATATCTTTAAAGGGGACAAGCCCACAGGTTGTGCACGAAGTTGGCCCTTTCTGATCAAAGCCTGGAAGTGTGTAGCCAGAGGCAGAGGTAGCAATAACTGTACACCAAGGGGTTTGAGCAAGCAGGGTGGCCTCCCATTGTGCCGTTGAGCTGTTTGCACGTATGGTGCAATCCTTGCATGACCGGGACTGTGTGTGCAGGACCACATCAATTGGAGCAAACCTCCAGTTTGATCAGAGCGTCGGATAGATGTCCAGCTAATACTTGTGTGGGGACCAGAAGGGTGTTTGTGCGCAGCCCTCTGTCGGCTTGAGACCCTGCCCTGCTTAAGTTTGGGTAGGGTCTCAAACCTACAAACCGATGGCTGAACCTTCTGCTGCTTCTCCACAGCTGCAGCCGAGGACATGCTCCCGGAGTTGCACCATAATTGTGGCACCCGCCCTGCATTTTCCCTCGTCTGCCCCAAGCTGTCCCTCACCACACTTCCCTTTTAACACCCTGAAAAACGCAGCTGTGGATGGCAAACAAAGGCAGCCCACGACTCCCCATGGCCCAGTAAGTGCTGTCACGCGGCCAGGAATGCCATCAGGTGACAGGTAGCCCCACACCGCCCCTGCCCACACTTGAAACGCCCAATTACATGGTGTACCCCCGGCTACGCACATGCCGCTGCAACACGGCTTCGCAATTCGAGTCCTTCCGAGTATGAAAAAGTCATGCCACACTTCTCCAAAGTGCCAGGCAGCTATTTTGGCGCATCCTAAACCAAGCACATGCAGAGAGCAACATGTTTTTCCCCTAGGGAAACCAGTCCGGCAGCGCCCACTCCAACCAACCAAACTCCTAACATGGAGTTTAAACAGGGCTCCTTTACGCCAGAACTGCTCCATGAGGCGCTTAATCCAATTCTTTGCAAAGCCACAAACAATCACCTAGTTATTTAATCCATAAGTGACACAATGACTTTGTTAAATTCCAATTCTGGTGTCATGCACTGCTTGCGGCTGTAACGCAAACTACCGGAATAGCGATCAAGTTATTGCAGCCTTCCACTGAATAGATTTTCACTCACCTCAGGGTTAACAATGACTGTCTGGATGATGCCGGACAGATTTTACGTGCTAATGGTAGAAATATGCTAAATTTAGGCCTGCAGAATTACCAGCGTCTTGTGGTAGCCCATGTGAGTAGATCAGTGGGGAAGGTGATGGCGAAAGAAGCAGCATTGTCAAACACCATTCTAGAAATTGACAATAGACCGAAAAAACAATGTGGCCTCACACACGACGTAAATTTGGTAATGTATTTATATAATATTTACAGCGCCAGTATTCCCTGAAAAAAAAAAAAAAAGTGAATCTATGCACTGCAGCAGTAGCAGTAACTTTACCAAGTAGGTCCACAGCGATGGGACAAAGCACGACAGAAAAGTAACTTCAGTGAGAGACAAAGTAACTGCATTAGAGGTTTTACAGAAAAAGGTGCACTGGAGTGATGAGTACCTATCTGAAGTTTGCAAAGGTAACAGGGTGCAGGAAAATGGTAAGCTTATGTCACGCTGCAAGAATATATAGGAGGCGAAACGGCCCATTGCGGCAAGCGCGGGCGGGCGACCAGATAATGTCACAATGAAAACCAAGGCGGACTGCAAAGCTTTGTCGCTGCGACGGCAAAGGAGAGGGTAGCTGCACCCAAAGGACGAAATGACAGCCGCTGCAATTCATCGCGCGGCTGCACAGAGGAATGCAGCTAGCTTAACTCTTTCGGGACCGCTCCATAGGCCATCGATCACATATGATCGATGGTTTCACGAGGCCTGCAGAATACAAATTTTCGCTCGATGGAACACCTAGCGACATCTAGGAGATAGTTTGAAAACTGGAGTTCTCCTTTTGTGAAGTTCCTTTTTTTAATCGCCAGGAAGGCAACGCAATCAGATATTTTATTCTGACGGGCAATGGTTTCGAATGTAAACAACCATGGCGTTCATTTCTCGCGCGAGCCCGATAAGAAATCTGCCTCGTCTCCTTCTCGCATATCTTTGCCTTCTACTGTGGATTTAACGATGAGAGTGGCAGTGAAGAGTCAGAATGCGGCTTTAGAGATTGGGATTTCAGTGCCTCGAGTGAGGATTCAGGTGTCGATCAGCCTGGAAACATCAAATCGCGCTCAAAGGTGGGTGTTGGTTTCAGTTTCAATTGTCTCTGGAGTAGATATGTGCGCTTGAAATATGTTCTGGCTGGTTTATATTTGTTCGCTAGGGTGTTAACTACCCATGGTGGTGATATCCTGCCACCATATCAGAAAGGGATCAAGTTTTCGCCGAGACGAAAGCCCGGCGTGTACCTGGGCGACGACGTAGCCATGGCCTAGTGCCAAAAGAGATCACGCACAAAACAAAAACCAGTTACACCTAGCCGCATCAAACTTTCGCGATGAAGAAACAAAGCATTGTGTTAGATTTTGTATATCCTGAAATAATTTTATTCTTTTTTAATATGTTTATATTTACGCTTTTTTCTACTTTCTGTAGTTTTTTTTACAAAGTTCTTTAAGATTTTTTCATGGTTCTATCGTCAGTGTTGAAGTAAAACTTGGTATTGTATGTCAAAGAACATATAATTAGCTGCATTTTGTATATGCTAAGGTAGGATGGTGCCTTTGTTTATGTAATAAAAAATTTGTAGCGAGACCTCACTTTTTCGGGCGGTCCTGAAAGAGTTAACCTATCACATGCATTTGTGACATTATCTGGCCGTGCTAGTTTCCCCTCCTGTCTTTCTCTGTGGCTCATGTCAAGGCTATGTGTAGTGCTGCAAACATGTGCTTCCTTGGTCTTTGATGGGCTGACCCAGGCGACTGCCAGAGCCCAGTTATGGAAAGTGCAGGTGATCTGATTGGCCAGTTCCATAGCGGTAGTCCCTAAATGACCAGAGATCTACTTCAAGGGTGGCAGTTGCTGGGCATAGGCAGTTTTGGGTTCAGCAAAGCGCAACTTGCAAGCCAATTTGAAAGGGATTGGCAGGAAGGTTCAAATGGCGCAAGAGTTGATTTTAAACACCAGTTAGTTGTAGGGGCTGTGAAAGGGTCCACGGCTGGAGTGTAGCGGAGCCACATAAAAATGTTATGCACTTTAGGAGTAGCGCTCCTGTGGAAGGACCAGGCTATAATATGGTGATAATTGAGCAGCAATCCTTCAGAGCACACCCTGAAAATTGATGCCAGGGCCAGGGTTGCCAGGCGAGTACAGCCTTTTTATTTTGTCTGCTCAGCTATGCACACCACTTGCCTTCTGGAGACTTCCTGCAAGCATTTTTTAAGGGGGGTGGTGGGGATCGAAGCAAACTGTTTTTGGCTTGGAGTTAATGAAATTTGGCAGGCACATTAGAACACACCCCAAATCGTGAAATTTCAATGTTCATGTTGATACATTCCGCAGTTTCTGCGTTACAGAGGCCTACATGTTGCCCGCTCATGGAAAATTAGCAAAGTTAGGAAGTTCTGAATACTTTCAATTGAAGCCAAAAGAACACCAGAACATGACAATTTTTTACCTCATTATTTTCACTTGTACGCAGTAGTACACAACTGACTTGGCCGTAAATATCACAAAAATATAACCAGGCTCTAAAATGAAAACCTGAGAATGTCAGATAAGCCGGCTAAACAGGAACCGAGCCGACTGCAAAACCTCAACCAGGGAAAACATAGAAGTGAACTATGCACGCATCAGCCCAGTCGCCCAGCAGCCATGTTTTTGTTGTCATGGCGACACCTACCACAGTCAATCATGTGAAACAGAAGTCAGCCAATCTAACGAGACCAAGAAGGCAACACCTGGTGGCGTCAGTTTACAGACTAGCGCTTCGAAAATTGCAGTGCTTTAGTCATTTTGCAGAAATATTTTGTAGCCTCAGCAGACAAATATTCTTTGGCACTTGGCGATAGTTTTCAACGGGGAACTAGAAACGCACAGAACATAGAACGTGCGATCTGAAAATGTGGCTCAAAAAGCTTTATGGTCTCTTGCCCTGTGCTGTGCACAGCCCAGCCAAACTTGCCTCATCTCCCTCTCCACGTGCATGCAGAGAAATGAGAGCACAGAGCCAGCCGGGGCTTCACTGGTGTTATTTGCATCGGTATAAATACAAAAAGGGAGGAGAGCAGCTGTTCATGAAATGCCGTTGGCCGACACAGGTGGAGAAGTCGCTGGTTCTTCTAGCATCCGTGCAGCAGACCACCCGGGAGATGCGAACGCGGTGTGCGTACCGAGGCCTCTTTCACTCACTGAAACGGGGGGGGGGAGCCCACCGTTAGGATGCCCCCCGTACACGGGAGCTGCCGAGAAGGCCGACAGTCTATGGCACACACGGTATGGAAGAATTTCACAAGCGCCCTACCTTTCTAAGCAGCACACGGGAGTCACTTGGGCAGCAGGTAACGCACGTACGGCACTTCCACATCCTCCCCATTCGCATCGTTGCAGCAGAGCTCGAAGACCAGGGCCCGAACGTGGGGGGGAATGGGCTTGCGGGACACCTCCTTCACCACCTCGGTCATGCTGCGCAAGTCGGGAAGGGAGCCAGGCAAAGTCACACACACCCCCCAACCTAGTTCACCACTTCTACTGAACTCGTAATAGGGAGAAAGTGAAAATGCGTACACCGGCATGCCTGTTCCAGAACGCGGGCTAGGACGGGCCCAAACAAGCGCATTGATGCCCGCCTGCAAACCCGTAATGGAGGTGCTGTGCCCACTGTGTCCACGGTACGAGCCCACTGGGGGGACAAGCACCTCTACTATGAAGTGGGTTTCCCTTCACCAGTGTCCGCAAGTCAACAGAATAATTGCAAGGCCGGCAAGGTTATCAAACAAGGCACGGCCTCATCTGGTTATTCCAAGGCAGCTGTTCTCAGATTGGGACATACGAGAGTTCAGCAACCATTCGCACAGCGTTTGGTCATCCCATCATTGGAGGAGCAGCAGTCAAAAGCTTGCTTCCCGCCATTCAGAGTTCTTCATCGCTTTGTTCTGTGCTGGTTTCGGGTCTGCCTCGCCATGCAGCCGTATGCCAGATATACAGCCGCTTTTAAGCTGAAAGCTAACGAATACGCTATACTGCATACAACCGACCCTCGCCTGACCATTTGTCGCCGTGAGGCGAGGGTGGGTTGTTTGCTGTACCGAGCTGCACCCTCATGCCTGTTCGTTGTACCTGCAACTTACTGCCATTGCCTTAGTGCATATCGTGACGGTCGTGCAACGTTCCTTTGTTACAACTGCGGCCGCTATAAGTGGGTTCAACCGTGCACTTTTCATTCTCGTATACCACCCCACCAAGGTACGGGGAAAATAGACACCGCTGTAAGAGAAAACGGGCACCGCAAGAGCAGGCTGCCTGGAGAAGGGTCACTCACAGCAGCTTGAGGCGCTCCTCCTTTTTGGCGTTGCCCATGAAGAACGAGTAGAGCATGCACACCCCCTGGGACAGCATGGTGATGTCAATGGCGTGCTCGTTCTGCAAGGGGGGAGAGAGAGCACCACCCGTCAGCCACTGCAGCACACCACGCACAGCACCGCCACAGCACGAAAGCACGCACCTTGAAGTAGTCGAGGAACTGCCGCAGCGTCAGCTCCCCCTGCACTTCAAAGCGGTCCCACAGGGTGAACTCGTGGCCGTTGTACTGCAAAAGGGCAGAAGAAAGGTTGGGGCAGGGTTTATGTGGCAAACATTCAAGGGTCTTTCAAAGCTCTATGTTCAGGGGAACATGGAGGCTTGAAATTATGAGAAGCAGCAGAAAAGGGGGAACATTGCTGGAGCCAATGTTTTAACACGGGAACCCCCCTTTGGAGAAGTCCCCTTAATGAAACAAGTCAACAATTTCACATCATTAATAAAGTTGCACGGGCAACCTGTGCTACAAAGTGCAAAATTTTATTCGCTAAAAATCAACCAACGCCCAATCAATCTTTATGTAGCCTCCTGTTGCTTCTCCTGAATTTTAGTGTCAATGCCAAAGATCTCCTGCTGTTTGCTCTTGGCAGACTTGGGCTGTTTGACTTCATGATGCAAGTCAGCAAGTCAGGTTGCTCATTGCCTTCACTTTTTCTGCACAGGAGTCTGCCGACGCAGTGAATTCTGCAACAGCAGCTTCGTTTTTTTTTTTTCTCTCTTTCTGAGAGTTTCAACCTCTTCACCAATGCACCGTTTCTTCCTCTGGTTTGCATCTTCTAGCTTCTGCCTTTTTCTGAATTTCTAAGAAGGCACGGCATTAGTTCCTCGCAGAGGCCACACATGATCGCAATTCTTTTGTGAAGGGCACATTTAAAATGCCACCTGCTGCATCTACAGCATTACAGACAATGCGTTGTAAGTGTGAGAAAGTTTTTTTTCTACTGAAACTAGGCGATTCAGGCTTAATCCCCTTTCTATGCTTGCCTAGCCGTGACTAAGCATAGGCAGCAGTTTTACAAACTTCCACAGCTCAGCATATGCTAAGAAAAAAGGGTCCTGCAAGCAACAGCTGCAACTCGTGCTTGCGCTCCTTTAGCAGCTCAATGAACTGTGCAAACACAGTCTCCCTTGAACACGCATGGATTCTCTCTGCTGCAATGAGTGCATCCAGAACAACTTTAAGCCTTCCAGGCACTCATCTGGCTTACACATCTGCCTGGAGTCTAGTAAAGAGAGGCCTCGCATAGTGGGATACAGTAGGGGGGGGAAGGGGGGCTTTTCTCCAAGATCTTCTTTTGTGACACTTGGAAGAAACTGCTTGCACTGCATGCGAAATTCAACTGCAGCTTTTGCACTTTGTGGCTTTTAAGAAGCTGCTCGGCAGTGTCTCCAACATTGATCTCAAGTGACATGTGGTTGTTTAAATCTTCACAAAGTTAATTTTTTGCAAGCCGGTGATTCCCGCAGATTAACGGAATAGAGAAATAGAGAGGGCTTGAGATATATTTTTTAGCAGCTTTCAGACAACACTCTCAAGGTCTCTTGCAAAAAGAGAGTGGCTTGTCTGTCTGAAAGTGCATTAGAAACGGCTGTAGTGTCATGCAAATGGGAGTTGGAAACTTGAGATTCACTACCACTAGTGGGTCAGAGCAAAAATAACGTGTTTTCTCTTCATGGCTCCTTTAAGAATGTTCTCAGGGTTTATTGTCATTTTTTTCCTCAAAAAACTTCCAGTTCCATATCAGAACGCTTTTCTGGAACCAGCTACATTAAGAAATTGCTTAGCAACCATTGCATAGCTGATTTTTCAGCGTAGGGCAATCCAAAGACCCTGTTTGCACGGTTTTTTCCACATTTGCCCTTCAAAGCTGCGCATAAAAAACATCTTTTTTGGGCTTCACACTCTAATGATTGCAACATTGGATGCTGTTTTTTCACTAAATGATGAATCAACGCATAAGCCAGCATTTTAAAATCATTCAAACCAAAACCTGGGTGCAACACCACCACCAAGTGGGTTAAAGAGGTTGACCACAAGCAAAATACTGTGTGAAACAAATCTGTACGATGGAGCACAAAATAGTCAGAGGACAGACGACCGGGTGAAAAGGAAAAAAAATGACTTGACAGTGATTATGAAGCTGGTGCTTTTAACATAAATGGCTCCATTGGTGTTTTTTTGGCAAAAAGTAGTTGTTTTCACCTCTTTTTTTTTACTTTAAACTCAATTATCTCAAAACAATGTTTTTTCTTACATAGGTACCATTATTTCCTATATCTTCCAAGACAACGAGCAGATGTTTTTTCCCTGTCATCTACATAACTTGTCACACCTGCTGTACTAGAATTGAAAATAGGCACGTAAGAGTTTTTTTGTACACACAACTTTTAATACTAAAATAATGCCAAAATTTAAGATACTAACGGACAAAAAATTATAAAAAATCGAAATTTAAGATGTTTATAATCTATTACAGTTAAAAGAGCACAAAATTTGAAAGAAAATGATATATACGTTATGTAGATACCTTTATTAGATGCCGAGAAAAATGTACCTCAAAATGGCCAAAAATGCATGGGAAGTATAGGGCTTACCCTGTGCCCTTAAAAATAAAAACCCAAGAAATTCAAGGATTTTCAAGGGTCTGTTGAAAATTCCGAGATTCTCGAGGCCTTGAATTCAATTGCAAGGGTTTTCAAGGACCTGCATGAACCCGGTAAGGTGTGAAAGCGCTGTCGCAGCATTTGTTGAGCACTTGTGATGTGCAGCGGGCGATGTTTGACACAGGTTTCAAAACAGAAGCCACAAGGAAGGAACGACGCACACACATGGTGCTACAAGAACTATCAACAGTTCACCCTTCAGCAACATGCCCAAAGCTCCACTAAGAGTCGCTGTAGTGGGCCTGCACCCATACTGGGAACAAATAGCTCCCCTGTTCTCAGTTCACTGAAAACTTCCTGGCTGCCACAACACACAGAAAACAGGATGCTGGACTTGTGCCGCACCAGAAAAGGCCCCCTCACCTTGTTCTTTGGAGCGGCAATGGGTTCTGAGAAGCCGAAGAAGGGCAGAGCGAGATTCACAAAGCCATTCTTGTACAGCTCCAGCTTCTTGTGGCCCTGGACAAGCTGCACACGTGAAGAAACCCACAGTCAGCTTTCCTTCTCAAAGCACCAAGGTCCCTCCTCTTGGAATGTTCACTGAGGAAGGCGTGCTGCCACCTGGTACAACTGGGGGCGCAGGGGTGCGTGCAGTCTGACATTGCCTAGTCAAGTGATTGAAAGCAATTTATTATTCAATTGAATTAACAATCCGGGAGCTTTTTTTAAACTTCTCTTAACTTTTTTTAAACTTTAGGCTTTTAAAGTAACCGCTACACTTACAGAAGACCCACCGACTTCTAAATGACTGGCTTCTTTCTCCAAAGCAACTGTATCACCACATAACACAAGTCACACTTATTGCGAGGCTAGTCCCAACTTCGATGCGCACCGACAGCCGAGTTCAACTATGATGAGATGCAACACTCCACCCACCCATCATGCCCACCTTGTAGAGCTCGAGGCAGACGAGCCCCGCCACCAGGGAGGTGGTGGTGGCAATGGCGGGGATGATCTTGCCCGCAATGAGCTTGCTGCGCAGCCTGTCAGCCGGTGCAATGTCGTAGTTGGCCGCCCGCAGGTTGGAGGCCGCCACGATGAAGTCCATGTGGAAGTTGGTGTCGTCGTCCTTCTCGAACTCCAGGGGCGTCAGCTTCACGCTCCTCTGCAGTGTGCCGGCAGACGGCAGGCTCTTCAGCACGCTGTCCAGGCGTTCCTGGTCTGCAAGGGGGCAGGGGGCAAGGCACACATTCTTTAGGGTGCGGCCCTTTGGCGCCCAGTACCCGAGTGGTTGCGGCGGCATCCATTGGCACCTGTGTAACCGAGTGAGCGAATGAGGCAGCCAGGGCAGCACGTGCGGCTATGGTGTCACCTCTCTCACTGCCTCCCCCTCACACTTTTGACATGGGCCACCACCAAAGAGTGCCCTTCCCGTCGCACTTTCCCCAGGCGTTGCCCCATGCGCCACTCATCCAACCCATGTGACATTTGCACGGGAGGTTCAAGCATAATTTGCAACAACCTACTCGGCAGCAGCGATGCGCTGTCAGATAATGGCAGAGTAGTGCGTGCCGCCGTGTAATCGCTGATCCTGCCCCGCAATCACTGCCCGAGATGCAGCATATATGCGCTATGACCCGGAAGACTGCAGTTTGTGCTGCACCCAAATTTCACACTAGGGAGTATAGTCATTGTCCGTGCATTTTTTCTTTCTCTTCCACCCCTTCCCAGCTTGGATCCTTTACTTCCCCCTCGACTTCAAACAACCAGTCTGGCGGACTGTTCGACTCCCATCCAGCAGCAAAGTACTGTTTGCTACTAGAAAAATCCACAAAGGATGAACTGACAAACCTCCTACCAGCTGGGCAAGAACGACACCAGGGGTGACGTCATTTTATGGACGAGGCAAGGCGGCACTTTCTACGCCAAGTGCAGCCTAGCATCCAAGTGAATCCAACAGATATTCAAAGGCCTCCTCCTTTGCAATTGTGTAAACGTAAAATACTGTTTGTCTTTGTAGGAAGTGAGTGACTGCATAAACTATCATCGGTGGTGTTGCAGGTACTCGGCCTGGAAGATGACAGGCACTACCAGCAGTCCCTTGATTTGCTCATTACCTCGCTCAATTACCAAAACTTCCCAGTTAAATAAGGCGACATTGGAAGCATTGTGAGAAAGGCCGCCTCGAATCACATTTCCCTAAAAGCACTTCAGTGGCCCTTCATGAGCACAAGGAGCAGCACCTGTGCTAACATTCCTTCCTGCTCACTCGCTCAGGTTCGTCCGCGTGCCAAGTCCACGCTGGGCAAAAGGCAAGGCTCGTTAACCCAACCACCATGGAGTGCGGGTGCTACAAGGCAGATCAGTGGTTTCAGTGCCAAGAGTAGCAGCAGCAGTCGCCGCCATCAACGCACCGGTGGGTCCCCCGGACTCGGCGGCCTGCTGAGCCTGCTGGGCCTCCTGGTCGGTGACGGCTATGCGCACGCCCGAGCGGGGCTTGAACGGGGGCACCCGCACCCGCTTCAGGATGTTCACGATCTCGTCCCGGTCCGTGCAGTGGGGAAGGCCAAACATGGACGCCCGCAGGTTGGCCGCAGCCACCACGTAGTCCATGTGCAGTGGCTGCACAAGCAGGCAAACAGGGAGGGGGGGCTATCCAACTTGCCCCAAGTGCTGTTGTCAATCTCTTGCTACCTGCTTTAAAATTTTAGAGTCGATCAATCGTGTCGATGCCTGATTCCACCCCGTCTGAGACATTTCTAAAACAAGCTGGGTCATTAACTAGAGAAATGCCTTTAAGAGAGTTTCATTTGTGCTAAAAGAATGCAATTTGAACGCAAATTTGTACCATCCCGCCACGAAAATCGGATGAACGCCAACCACTGCTCCCGCCCAAAAAGGAAGGCACACTGCTTACATTTACTGCACATAAGCACTTGGTTTTTGTTATCAGGACAACCATAAAAAATGGACAATTGCTGCGGTACCCCGATAATTTAGGTATGACACTGCCAATCCTTCACGGTAGTGAACAAAACAAGTTGGCCTAGTACAGTCTATTTTAAGACACTGCTTGAATCTCCTTCCAAAGCCAAAAGCCCCGGTATTTGAAAATTTTAAGAAAATGAGGATTACGTGATCCCAAACTGCATGCAAATCCAAACCCCACAGGCCTGTTCCTCCCTCCCCAGGGCCACTCACCTCTTCTGTGCTGAACTCCAACGGGTGGGGGCAGCGCTTGGGGCCTGACCAGAACGGAGCACCCGATGTCGTGGTCTGCGAGGAAAACACGCACACACTGAACACCACCTCCTCCCCCCAAGTCAGGTGGGAAACAATTCCTAAAAGCAGAGGAAGACGCACTGAACATACAGTTGAACCCCTTTATAAGAGACACGTACCAGGGAGCAGTTTCTGTCTCTTGTATGAGATGTCTTTTATAAGCAGGGTACCAAGTTTTCACTAACTGATCAACCCATAGTTCAATGTGGGCACCGTATGACTAAAGTAAGCTCAAAAGAACACTACAGCGTGTTTCAAAAGATTCATTCTAATTTATGTTTGGCCCCCAGAATTTATGAAGCAGTTCTGAATCTTTGTTTCATGACTGTACTTACACTGTTTTTTACAACCGATTCTACAAGCTTTCTCTTCTTTCACTGTTTGTGGAAGATGAATCGTAGATGTTGAGTTCACAAGCCTGATGAATAGCCAGGGCGCACAGCTTCTTCCGCTGTGTGCTCAGGCTATTCATTACGCTTGCAGGACTCAACATCTGCGATGCTTCTTGATTGGGAGCTACGCGAGTGGGAGAGCCCGCATGTGCAATCGCGCTCCATCCAGTTAATGGAAGTAAGCTTCAACCACTTCTGTAAGTTGCATTTCCATTGGCAGGGCTTCTCATCGTCATTTCATAGCTGACTGAACCACTTTGTGTTTGTTGAAGTTCTAATAAATAGTGACTGCAGGTGTCTGTCGTCCACCTGTGTTTCCAGAATGGAAGCAACTGCAATTAGTGACTGGTGGCTCTGCATCTGAAATTAATATGTCTGTTACAGGCGAGATTATTGATTAAAGTTCCAGGATGACTTGTCCCTTATAACCAATCTTCTATATCTGATGTCTGTTATAAAAGAGGTCAATTTAATGGGAAAGATAGGGCAGCCAACCATGTGGGTGAATAGTGTCTCTTATACCCATTTGTCTCTTACATCAGTGTCTCTTATAACGAGGTTCAACTGTATTGTGCAAGGCATGCTGCAGGAGTGGGATTTTTGACTAGCAGTGGTGGAAGCAGTTTTCCACAGAGCACAGCTGTTAGAGCAGCCCTGTGTCACTGTTGCGTGTTCCTCCCTAACCTGTAGCCGGCATCACTCGGGTAGCAACAACGGAACAGGCACAGCAGCAACGCTTTCGCCACTATGGTCGTCAAGCTGGCATTCTTGCCAATTCCTTTTTTGTTAAAACAATACACGAGTGAAATAGGCTCCAAATGTACAAGCACCTGCTGTGAATGAAAACCGTTTTTTTTTTTTTTTTCAAAGCTGTGGCTAGCGTTCCATCCAGATGGAGCCGGCGCGAAATTTGCACAGTTCTATCTAAACGAAAGCAAAACCGGCTGGTTAGACGCCATGCTCAGTCTTCAGATTTGGTGTAGAGGTTGCGCCTCAGATTGCACTAATGTGCTGGCTTCAATTCCCCCTGGATATACTTTTTTTTTCTTTTGCGTGGTTGGTTGTGCCAGCATTTTTTAAGCTTTACAAGCTTTACAAGCATTTTGTAAGATTTACATTGTGCCAGCTTTACAATTGACACGGTGAGAGCAGTCGGTCTTGATTTTGCACTCAACCGGCCACTCCGCTACAGCTCACTAAGCCAAGGTTGACGTATCCATCGCCAGAGTTTCAATCATCTGTAGTTCGTAATAGTGATTACTAATTAACAGTTATTCTGGCTAGTCAATGAGCGGAAGCGGTTCGTTCGGCTGGGTAAATATTAAGAAAGACTGCTCTCGCTGCTTGTTGTGAAGCGGGCAGGGTCAAGCTTGGTGGTTCATTTGACGGCCGATTATCTGTAATCATTGAGTGACTATTAATCAAATGTGACTCTGCTTAATCAGTGAGCGAAAGCGGTTTGACCGGAAAAAGCTCAAGAAAGGTTTATCGGACTAACTCTAACTCCGTCAAACGGAACTCAACCGCTTACCTCGACCACACCCGCTTCACAACAGGCTGCGGAGCAGTCTTTCTTGATATTTGAACCGTTTCCGCTCATTGACTAGCCAGAATAACCGTTAATTAGTAATCACCGCTACGGACTACAGATGATCGGAACTCTGGCGATAGATGGAAAATCAAGACAGACTGCTCTCACCACGTCAATTGTATAGTGGGCACGAAGTCAGCTGTGATGAAACAGTGGCACAACCATGAAGGAGGAGGGGAGAGAGAGAGAGAGAGAGAGAGAGAGAGAGAGAGAGAGAGAGAGAGAGAGAGAGAGAGAGAGAGAGAGAGAGAGAGAGAGAGAGAGAGAGAGAGAGAGAGGCAAGCAAGTCCGGGGGGAATTGAAGCCAGCACATTAGTGCAATTATCCGAGGCATAACCTCTACACCAAATCTGAAGACTGAGCATGGTGTCTTATCAGCCGGTTTTGCTTTCGTCTGGATGGAACTGTACAAATTTCACGCCAGCTCCGTCTGCACGGAACGCTAAGCTCTCAGTTGTATTCCGTCTGGACGGAACGCTAGCCACAGCCTTTTTTCAAACCTGTAACTCCCCGGCTGCATCACCTTTGGGCGCTGCAGGTATACGTTGAATAAATAATAATAAAGCTTATCAATGGGAGATAAGGAGAACAGTACGTGACCTAGAGCTGCAGGAACTACATGTCACAATTCAAGCGTTCACATCTCGATGTTCACTGGAGTGCCAACAGAACTACTCCACGAGTTGAGAAGCAAGCAGATCAGCCTGCTTATGCGTGGCCTCTAGGCTATGACGACAACGTGGCATATTAGTGTGGCAATGCTGCAGCTAAAAAACTGACAATTAAAAACTGGCACCGAACCAAGAATGTTTATAAAACCCAAAAAAGAAAGACGTTTTGGCTGCCGCACGGGTGTCTTGTTCACAATGAAAAATGGGGGCAAGAGTGATCCGGTTATGTTGGCTTCAAGATATGACTTGGGCAACGCGCGTACACGTGTGGGACGTAGCAGCCATTGAGATTGTTTGGATTGTCAAAGATTCAAGATAAAGCCGTGAGGTCCAATTCTCTTTTTCAATTATTTCTGCATTGGCCCAGTCTATTCCAATGGCTTTTTTTTCTCTAAAAGGCTGACACATTATGGTGATCTTTTCCCGCAAGACAGTGCAATAAGAGTGAGTAAACTGATTTACCACATACAAAGAAAGCACTTGTTTCTCTTCCTCCCCTCCCATGTTTGCAATGCTGGGAAAAGTTGCATGTGCCATACGGGGTTGGTGGAGGACTGGGGCTACCACTGCCAACGGCTGCAACAGATGCTCCATTACCTGGTCCTTGGGGAAGTTGTAGAGCAGCTGCTGGATCTGGTTGCTGTACTGGTCCTGGAAGCGCAGCCGAGCCCAGGCCACGCAGTCGGCGAAGGACGTGGGCCGCTCGTCAACCAGCATCTGCTTCACCCCTTCCAGCGTGTCCAGCTGGCAGCGGAGGAGGAGATTGGGGGGACGCTCTTCTTTACGAGAGAGCACTCGCCATCTGTTCATCTAAAGCTCCGCCACGTTGGGTAATTGCGTTTTGTACAGGATTAAGTCTATGGTAGCCGAAAGGTGGAACTCAAGAGGACTTGTCAGGATGGATGTTGTGGCAGTGATACTTTACTCCACATGTACCCAAGATTCTCCCACCCAGACATACACATGGTCACGTACAGAGTTGAATTTTTGCCCAGATGGCCCACGCTCTAAGCTAGAACCCTATCAGATATCAGGTCAAGATATGCTAATATTTCATCAACAAAACAGCGCAAGCTTTCACGGTGGCAAAAATCACGCTATGTATAGATATGCAAGATCCTTACCGGTTGGTTGCCAGGCAGCTTTAACGTCCGCTCCCTAAATGTGGGGTCACTGTACAAAATATGCAATCAACAAAGCTTTAGAGACAAACAAAAATACAGATTCAAAAAGAATTCTGAAAGCCAACCCCTACTTACTTCAGGTACTGGACCGCATTTTCAGCACTCTGCTTGAACAGTCCCTCAAACTCGTCGCGGGCCCACTGAAGGGAAAGAAAGAGATGGACGTCTAGCTCCTCCCTGTCGATGGTCCCCCCCCCCGCCCCAGAGCCAGCCATACCTGCAGGGTGTGCTCAATGGCGTTGGGGAAGTTCTTGAGGGTGCAGATGGGGATGGACTTCTCGGGGGGGTCCTGGGAGGAGGAGTAGGACTCGGTCAGGTGTGGGATCACCACCTGCACGTTGCCCTTGGTGCCCAGGGTGCCAGACTCCAGCAGGGGCTTGCGGTAGTACACGCACCGCCGGTCCATGTAGATGCCTGCATTAAGGGGGGACGCGGGTCTTAGAATGGCCCAAAATCGCAAAAAGAAACGCATTTTGAGAAAAACACATTTTTGAAGTCTTTATACCTTCAAGCACCTACTCTAAAAGTGTCACCGCTGAATTTGATCGGGAATAATCTCAAAAATGACTTTGAAAACGCAGTGGGAGCAGCAAAACGCCGAAAACCTAGGCTAAAAAAGCTTGAACTTCGCGCGCGCGCCACACTCGAAGCAGACTGCCGGCGGCGGCCATCTTGGGCTCGTTTTGTAGCTGATTTCTTTGTGCGTATTTTGCGCCATCTCAAAATGGCATGGCATGAGGAGAACGAGCGTTACCGCCGATTTACCGAAGGTCGTTTTGGAGCCGCTGATTGGCAGGAGCACGCGCGCTCGAGTCGAGCCCCCCGTTCCGCGTCTGATTGGCTGGCGCCGTTGAGCCGCCATTTCTTTCGTTTCGTTTTTTTGCAGGCGCACGTTCGCTGCCGCAGTATTTTCAATTCGGGTGCGTTTTCTCTGCCGTTAGTGACTGCGATTCTGTCGCAACTGTCTTAATGTCTCGTGCCGCAATGCCTGGAGACCTTTACCTCAAGAACTACGCGCTGCAAGCGTACGAAAACGCGATGGAAGACGCCGTAGACGGCGGTGCAGAGATCGCCTGTCACGTACGAACCTGGTCCGAGAAGCGCCGCGTGGAAACGTCCAGATTTAGTTAGCTATTGTGCTTTTCTTTAGTTTGCATCGAACGTTGAAGGAAGTGCAAAGTAGGAACTACCGTAGGTGAAGTTCAGCAAAAAGTGCAGTTTTCCAGCGCTGTTTGCAAAGTTTTTCATTACTTGCATATAGCCTTGCTGGTTATGTTTGTGGTACGGTCGCATACTTGGTTCTTTTTTTTTGAGGAACAGAGTGACACGGCGCTTTTTATATTGGGCCATGCTGTAGCAAGAGTTAGAAACTGAAGATGCATTTTTCTCTCTTATTTTGCGACATCATGCTCTGCCTTACTGAGTGTTTCACTATCAGGCTTTTGACCTAGGATGATAAGACTGGTATCATTTAATTTGCAATAAACAGATCTAGCAGGTGATGCTGTTTGGATCACTCTGGTATCCATAGCCAAATTGAAGTCCACCTGCAGCTCTACATTCAACCATATAGCGCAAAAGACGAGAGACATAGACAAGTGGATGAAAGTTATGTACACACAAGCCCAAATTTCTACGCTACTGCAGCTCTACAGTTTATTTTGTGAGGTCATGCTCTTCCTTGCGGGGTGTTTCCTTATCTTACTCTTTCCTTATCTTACTCTTGAGCCAGGATAACAAGACTGGTATAATTTCATTTGTATTGAATTGGTCTAGCAGCTGATGCTATTTGCATCACTGAAACATTGATCACCGAAGTGCATTTCACCTACAGCTTTGCTGTAGGTTTGAGATGCACTCCAGGACAATCTCTAATTCTGGGTGGCTGCTGAGATTTAGTCTCATTGGTAGCACAAAAATAACCGCAGCACATGGTATTTGTGCCTTTCTTTATTCTGTAAAGACACTGACAGAAAAGAGTGAATGAGGACATACAGTTCCTGATGTGTAACAGTAGAAAATTTAATTTTCCTTCGCAATTTGTACGGTATCCGTGTGAATTTACGTCTATCTTTCCAGAGTTATTTTTGTGTTACAGTCACATACTTGGTATGCTTTTCTTCGTGAAGAATAGAGCTACAAAATGATGCTATTTATATTGTTGTAGCTATGCTGTAGCAAAAGTTATCGTGATCTGTAACTTCAAATGCAATTTTCTCAGTTTCTTTTTTTGCAAGACCAAGCTCTGCCTTACGGGGGTTTTTGTAGTGTTGCTCTTAGGCTAGGATGACAAGACCGGTACCATTGTATTCGTATTGAATTGATCTAGGGGGTGATGCTATTTTTATTGCTCTGTCATTGTTTACCTACTTGCAAAAATTAACAAAAATGAGGCAATTTTATACGAATTGTTGATATCAAATGTTCACATCTTTCATGCTTTCCAAAAGCCTTCGAAATGAATAAAAATAGCATAGCCCCCCAGAGTAGACCTTTGGCATTATGTCCGTATAAATCATCAATGAGTTTGCTAAAGTGAATTTGCTCTAAACCCCCGTAAGAAATGCCTCAATAAATGAATTTCAGTGTTGTATTTCTTGAACAAATGAAGCTATGTTAAAAACAATTACATATTTGAAATCAGTGTAAAAAACTGCTTAAGACTGCCAATTTCCATCTAGCTGGCACTAATAATAATAAAAAAATTGTCTAAACACCCACGTTCCCCCTTAAAGGGACACTGAAGTGATATGTAAACATTGCGGGATTACTAGCGCAAATTGTAGCCTGGAGTCCCCAGGCCATGTTTCGACCACTCTGGGCGCGTTTAGCGATTTTATTTAGTAGAAAAATTTAGTAGAAAATGCTGTCCTCCTCTCTTTACGCTCGCCCATTTTCTGGGGCGTTTTCGTGTGACGTCAGGAGGTGCCGAGCTCGCAATTGGCTGCGCTACTGCACGGCTCCCCGGCCTTTAGACAGAGTCAGCTCGGCCCAGCGTTTCGTCCGCCGGACGCCGACGGGTCGTCGCAATTCGTTCGCTCAGTTGAAACGAAGCCAGGACACGTTTGTGAATGGAAGAATGTGCCTTTCTTTACTTGGTTAGTTTGTACACTGTATCTAGCTCCAAGTCAAGGTCGCTTCACACAAGCGCTGCACAAGCGCACATGCGACGCTTCGCTGACTGGTACGCCAGTAGGAAAATATAAGGCCTCTTGAAGGCAGGAGGAGAGTCAGCGAAGTCAATATAGGTACTAAGGAAATAAAATCAACTGATATTTTTACCGTACAGCGTAAAACTAGGGTGCGGGAAGCACTTTTTTGCGCTGGGCGAACAACCACAGCGGTCAGCAGCACGACTACGCATCTGCGAACGCTTTTCCGTCTACGAAATGCAATTGCTAGACGTGAGCTATTGTGGAAACTCGGGGTACGCTTACTGCACGAGCGCAATACAACAAATAGTCACCTAAGCTGCTTGAAATGCCAAAACTAAATAGAAGTGTAAACGTGTTGTACAATATATACCTTATATTACCAAGGTCGGCTGAGCCGGTTTCGTGGCCTAGTGGTCTGGGGCGCTAGGTGTGTTGTCGCAAGTGTTTTGCAAGCCACGAGTTCGAGTCCCCGCGGGTACGTGCCTTTTTTTTTTTTGTAAGTTAACTTTTTCGTTTTCTGCCGATGTTTTCTACATTGAGTTCACCTTTTTTTTGGGCCGCAACGTTCATGGCTCCACGAACTAGTTCACAGAACGCGCACAGGCTGGCACTGGCGCGCTAGCGAGTTCTCGTTGGCGTGCTGTTGCCATAAGCACCGACTGCTTGCGGGCAGTGGGCACAGGCCAGAATCAACAGACCCTTGGCCTGGTGCGAACACGCTTTTTACGGTACAGGCATGAGTGAGGCAAGCTCCAAATATGGGGGAAAAGCGCATGACACTTGGGCGTCTGCGGGTACGCGGAGGGCGTCCATGCACTGCGTAGGCCTCGGCTAGTGAATGCTACGATTCCAAGCCGTCCTGGGAGGCTTATCTTTATGCATTTTCACAGCTGACAACATGGCAGAAGCGCGGTACGATGATTACTGAGTTATTGAGAATGCCCATCCTACAACGCCACCAGTTGCGTTTTACAGAACCGAAACCGAAAATTGTTTGGTTGCTCACCTTGGGCATCGTCCAATCACGGTGCCCGCTCCTCCTAACGTCACAGCTTTAGTTGGTGCGGCCGCCACAAACCGCGCATGGTAGTTTTTCTTCTTTCGCGCTTTGTAAAATAATTACCGATTTGTCAACTGGATAAACGATGAAAAGTGTGCTAATTTGAGCCAGTCTACGCAGTTCAAGCAAAAACGGGAGCTTGACAAATTCACTTCAGTGTCCCTTTAAGACAGCAGCCCCACTCGCACCTCCACGTCCGTCTTGTTTTGCCCACGATTGCTACACTGTGACACTTCCCGCCTTCAAACAGCAATCCTCCACTGGGACTGTGGGAATAGTGGTGATCCACTGATTTCCCTATTCCCCACAATGCACCATGGAGCTACAATGCCTCTCCTTTCCTTTCAGTGGACGCACACCTCCCATAGTGGGAAAACTGCCTGATACCCTGCTATTACTAAAAATATCTTGTTATGATAGGGTAATATAGAGCTACAGCGAGCAAAATATTACACGAATATCCACTGGTGGACGTTTAAGAACGCATAAGCACCTCACCCTTCTCCCTCGCAAGCTCAAGGCTCGGCCCGGCACACCTTGCTCTAGAACACAGCATTTCCTGCACTCCCTTGCATACAGTGCCAAGCATGCTTGGTGCTCTAACCGTCCAGTGGTCACGTTTGATCACCTTAGCCACGGCATTGGCTGGCTGTTGTCCCTTTTGTTTACCGCAGGGATTGTCATTTCATCACCACCATTCCCATTCCGTCCTTTTGGACCCCCCACAGTGGCAGTAGTCACAGGGCTTGTCAAGATGGCATGTGGCCAAATTGACACGTTTACAGAGGCAGATAGCCAGCCCTGTTTGAACTTGACACCTCTCTAAGGCAACATTGGCAGCGTTGCAAAGGCAGCCTTCTCCTCTGCCCCTCTGTTAATGGAACAACCGTCGTCGACTGCTGCGATGACGGATCAATGCGGAAATTCTTGCTGGCATGCCTCACCTAAAGCCCATTCAATAAAAACACCCAGGAAGCATAAAAATTAAGGGGGAAAAAAAAAAATTGCTGTGCACACTAAATGGTCATCCAAGCATTTTAGACTCCCTGGTATGTTGCATTATAGTAAAAAAAGCTGGAAATTTTATACGTTCCCCTTGAAACATTCCATGAGGGGAGCACTATTTGCACCAAGACTTCACGATGCTATGAAGTTGCCCCCAACTCAAGGAGAGCAGTGCACTCACGGGCGTCCACGTTGTCCAGGGCGTTGGCCACTCCGTCGAGAGAATCGAAGAACTCGTCCGTGTAGATGTGCTCGGTGTCGTTCCCCACCCGGTTCTCGTGCGCCACAATGTTCACGTCCGGGTTCATGTTTGCCACGGCAGCGGCAGCCGCACCAGCCTTCATTTTCTGCAGGGAGTCGGGAGTGTCACAGTGGCAGGAAACAAGCACGAGATTTCGGCAAGCCTCCGGCGCCAAAATTCCCAACGAAAGAGAGAGAGAGAAGAAAGACGCCACTCACGCCCACGTCCCACGTCCGGAAGAGGAACTGCCGGTTGAGATTGGAGCGCTCGATCAGGTCCATGTCCGTGATGTAGATGCAGCCCCCGTCTTGCTTCAAGCCCACACCCATCATGCCAAAGTTCTTCAGGAGCTCGCATCCAATGGCCCCGGCACCCACCTGCAGCAAGGCACACGCTCAGCTCCACAACGCAGGCAACTGGGCCAATGGCACGCCACTTTTCCCCGTCTAAGGAGAAAAATCGAACGGTTCTTCTTCGCCCACAGTGCAATCTTACAGCACTTCCTAACTGAGGTAAGTGAGCTTCAGGATTGCACAAAGACTAACCAGAACAAACCACGTGACAAACTAAACTATGCAGAGGTAAGACAGCCCAAGCATAATGGGGAGCAGTTTTTGGAGCAGCAAAATTTTGATTTTGGAGCACAAGAATCCCCATCTGGAGCAGTTCACAAGGCTTTATGTCATATTAGGAGGTTAAAAAAATTACATTTGCAGTATTTTTGGGGAAGAAGTACCCTTTAGAATCAGTTTGGAATCATACATATCACTGAAATAACGTCTACAGAAAGTGTTTTTGCCAGAGAATCACAAGGTACAAACTGCACTACTACTTCCAAAAAAAAAAAAAAAAAAAAAAAAAAAAATTCCGGCTGTATGCATAGGCAACCTAAAATGCAGCAAACAATTTCAAAATGAAAAATTCTGCAATCACGCGGTGTTCTTTTTTCTGACCATTTGAATGCCAAAATTATTTCTGTAACGAAACCCCTCCGCAGATTGCACGAACAGGTGTTACAGCAAAAGTTGCGAGATAGTGGTCATTGCACCAATTTGATCCCCGAGGGGCACGTTCACCCCGATCGCAATTTGAACAACGTTTTGTTTAGCCACCTCGCTTTCGGCACAAAATTTGACTTCACATACATAAACTATTATTCCTCGTGTGACCAGTCCTGCCATCAGGGGCGCATTTCTGAACATGTCACGGCGATGCAACAAGCATCGCAACTTCTGGTGTGTCAATTGTTCAATTCCCCAGGAACATCAGAATCAAGCACAGCAATAACTGAACGTTTTATAACATCGCAACGAGTCCCGAGGTTTCCTTCATGAACCCCAATTGCAGACGCACACACTGCATTTCACATTTAAGTATGAGCCCCGGTGAAGTTGTTGGCGCCACGTTGTTTCCAACTGACTCATGCCTCTGCTACACGGTAACTTTAAATTGACCATTACCCACAACTGTGCCCTATGTATTTATAATGGGGCACCCAATAGACAACTGGTTCAAGGGACTTCGGTAGGCCTTCGATACAGCTGTGTAGCACAGGCATTAGTCTTTCGAGCTGTGCAACTTCCCCTAACCTGGCACACGTTCCCAACATTGTCCCTGCGTTAGCATCACTGTTCAGTACCACAACATAAAATGGTCTAACGGGAATCCAACTGACTGCGTATCTTAAACCAGAGAAAATATCGCTAAAACTGAGCGCTGTAACTAAATGCAGCCGTCACTTTGCCCAGCGGCCACGCTTTGTTGCCACAGCGATGCCCCATCGGGAAGGCAGTTTCGTTTGCTTCGTTTCACAGCCGTTCTTTTTCCGTCCTTTGTGCATTGAAAACGACGGTTCATCTGACCTAGAGTTGCCAATATTTTCACCCCGTCCCAGCAACAGCACCACTAGGGCTGTTTAAAAACCATGTCAACTTCGCCTTTTTTGTGACGGAAACTAACCTAAGCGTCGAAATCCTGGCATTTCTAAGCTGTTTTGGAGCCCCTTGGCACAATTTCCATGCTTTTGGAGCAGGCTGGTGCAGGAAAACGGAATTGTATAAAAACTGCACAACATGCGAAGCTGTCTCACCCCCGACTATGGTTGGGTGTAAAAATACCCACTGAAGGTCCGGCAGCATTGTCACAACGCAACAAAATAACATTCCTAGAAATGAGAAGATTCTTCGCAGTGAATGAACAGAAACTCCAGAGCACACATGCAGGGAAGGCAGTCCTTACCAAGAAGTACTTTTGGGACCCCAGCTTCCGCTGCACATCAGCGCCAAACACACAGGCCTGAGCCGCGTACCGTGTGCCCACCTGTGGAGAGCACAACAGAGCCTGAGCATCACAGCGCCAAGGTGGAAATAAGCAGGCCAACGGCGGCACCGCAACGCAAGCTCACCATTGCATTGGCATTCTGCTCCGACACAGGCCCCGACTGCGGCAGGCACTCAAATGCGTCGAAGTAGAACCACTGGTGGAGAGGGCCAAACTTGCCACTGCACGCCTGCGAGGCACATAGAAAATCTTGGTTTTAGAGCAGGAAATTCCAAATTTGAAGCAGGTTACGGTAGAAAGATACCTTCCTTTGGAGCACCGAATCCCAAATTTGGAGCAGTTTATTACAAAATAAGTGTCAACATACTTCAGCTCCAGTGGATAAGGTCGAGCAAAATTGACGAACGAAACTTGCAGAACACAGCAAGGCATGGTGTATTTGTGCCAACCTACAAAGCAGGCTCATCTAAATGCTTAATCTGTTTACAAAATCAATGATCAAGCAAAGAAAAAACCAAAAACAAAAGAATGTTATTGTATTTGTACTTATTTGTAGCAAATAGCTTTTCCACCTAAGCAGCACCTGGCTACACTAAAAGCAGCAGATAAATGACTTTGCAGACGTCATTGGCATTACATCAATACTTTGCCTTCAACATTTTAGTTTTCCAAGCTATTAAGGGCACAGGGTAAGGCGAAATTTTGAAAAAGTGACTGTTTTTCTTCGCAATTAGGGAAGTTCAATTCCTTGTGCACATTTTCCATATTCACACTTGCCTTAAAAAGTCTTACTTCTCGCTAAAAAGCAGTTTTCCCGTAAGCAAGTAGTAAGTGCCCCCATCCTCTAAGAATGTTCTCATGGTTTATTGTCATTTTTTTCATCAAAAAACTTCCAGTTCCATATCAAAACGCTTTTCTGGAACCAGCTACATTAAGAAATTGCTTAGCAACCATTGCATAGCTGATTTTTCAGCGAGGGCAATCCAAAGACCCTGTTGCACATTTTTTCCACATTTGCCCTTCGAAGCTGCACACAAAAAAACATCCTTTTTGGGCTTCACACTCTAATGATTGCAACACTGGATGCCGTTCTTTCATTAAATGTGATAGCAACGCATGAGCCAGCATTTTGAAATCATTCAGACCAAAACCTGGGCACTAAACTACCATCAAGTGGGTTAAAGAGGTTGACCACAAGCAAAATACTTTGTTAAAAGATCTGTACGATGGTGCACAAAATAGTCAAGGAAGGACAGACGACCGGGTGAAAAGCAAAAAAAATTACTTTGACAGTGATTATGAAACTGGTGCTTTTTAAATAAATGGCTCCAGTGGTGTTTTTGGCAAAAAAGTATTTGTTTTTCACCTCTTTTTTTACTTTAAACTCAATTATCTCAAAACTGTTTTTTCTTACATAGGTACCATTATTTTCTGTATCTTAAAGGACAACGAGCTGATTTTTTTCCCCTGTCATTTACATAACTTGTCACACCTGCTTTACTAGAATGGAAAATATGCACGTAACCGTTTTTTTGGTACACAACTTTTAATACTAAAATAATGCTAAAATTTAGGTACCAACGGACAAAAAATTATAAAAAACTGAATTTAAGGATGTTCATAATTCTAGTACAGTTAAAAGAGCACAAAATTTGAAAGAAAATGATATATACGTTATGTAGATACTTTTATTAGATGCCGAGAAAAATGTACCTAAAAATGGCCAAAAATGCATGGGAAGTATAGGGCTTACCCTGTGCCCTTAAAGGGACCCTGCAACACTCTTTGAGCAGTGCAAGTAAACCTGCGCGACGTTTAGATTACACTGCCAGGAATACCTGAGCCAAATATTACACGTGGACGTGAAGCAGTGAGCGCGCAAATCGCTGTGAAAGACGCGGAAAAACCGACCGCACTCTCTTCAGTTCTCATTAGGCACCCCTGGCATGGCCTAAATGACGTCATTCGGGCCATGGCTGTCCGGTTGGCTGTCACTGGTCAACTTCGCCGCTAATTTCTCCCATTTCCTGTGACGATCCGCTGCCGTCGGCACTGTGTGTGACCCTTCTCTATGCCTCAACCTGTAGGCACAGTTTTGAGGTTTCTTTTGTTTTTAGTGCGCGCGGAGTTTGAGTGATGAGCTCAATACTTCCCTTTCAACCAGACCACTCGACAACAAACGTTTATTGCTTCAAAGCTCGCCCTACCAGCCCGAGCGCGCGCTTGCGAGCAGGCAGCCATGCCTGCTTTTTTGTGGCACCTAACCGGAAATAGACCCCTCCACAATTCGGAGAAAAGGGGAGAACTCCCCGGCATGTCATTTATCGAAGGCTGCCGGAGAAGACGCCGCAGCCGCCCCCTCTCCGGGAGAGAGCGCGCAGCTTTCATCGCTTGTCCACGGTAGAGTCAAGAGGGAACAATTATGCGCGTTTTTTCATCGCGTGCAGTTTCGGTGATAGTGAACGGATTTTCATAATTCTTGCGGGAGGAGATTTCTGGGACAATAGACTACCTTAAAATACATTCCGAGTAGTCGACGGTAAGTGTTGCAGGGTTCCTTTAAGAGCCTGCTCAAGGTTTTTGGTGTCAAATTTGTGCAGCGCATCGCCTGCTAAGCTCACACCTTCAGCGCATGGGCTCTTGCACTATGTGCCAGACCAGCACATTCGCCGTGGATTAATCCGCAACCGCTCTGCTCGCGACTGCATGCACGGATACAAGCTGCTTTCGTTGCTGCAAGCAGCTCCGTGTCTCCGCGGTTGCACATTGGCAGTCACGCCAGAGGAGGCAGCAGCGAACACCACATTTGGGTCGTGGCCTATTAAACGCGTGCAGTACTTTACAGCGGTGCAAACAGCGCTATGCCACACGCGCTTCCGAGCTGATAGCTAAAGATGCTTATCGAGATTGGGTTGTCGGCACGTGCGCTCGTAGTTGGCCGCTATCACGCCTTTGCCCTTTTCACATGGTTAACATTAACAGTAGAGGGTCACCGCACCCATGCCGAAGTCAATCCCTAGTCAGCTGGTCTCTGTATCTCAGCAGTTAGTACATTCAAAACTACATTTCATGCAAGAGCGCTCCACCACACAGTGCGATAACGATGTTTTCAGCAGATGGTGAATGTTTTCATCGGATATACCGGTGGCAGGCCAAGCACGTGTGTGTGCAAAGTCCCTCCATTTGCTTTAGAGCGACTTTTCGGCATAGGTACAGTACTACAGTGACCTAAAGTCCCTTCATCATCTCTTTGCCAGTGAACTAGAGGAGGCATAAATGGCAAAGGCTATTGACTGTGTAAATAAAGCGCTTTCTCCGCTACTGGACTGGATGATGTACCTTGTCAATGCGTTCTTTATTCCCCGCTAAACTTCGCAAAACAAATTTTGCACCTAGTAGGTCGTTTTGACGTAGCGTGGTGCAATTTAAACGAATTTCAAGGCATAATTGGCGCAGCTGTTGCACCCCTGCAAGTGCAAAAAGGGATGCCATTCTCGTGCAGTCCTCTGTAGTGCTGCCATTTTGGCCTTGTTTTGTTTGTGAATGCTTGAGCTTTTTCCTGCTATCGGTGCTAGCGACCGTGGCCAAGGTGCAGTTTGCTAGTGATTGGGGGCTCACAGAGCTTTTGTTTCCCGCATCCTGTGCGTAAAGCTACGATTGAACCTTGCGCAATTGAAGCTCACGAGAAAGGTGACGCGGGACTGCTACTAGCTGCTGCACGGAATGATAACTCTTCTCCGCCGTCTGCATTCTGGCATGCCTTTTTTTGTTCCTCTTCACGGTTCAGGATCTTTTCGTTGTTTACCTACTAATTTTACTTAGTTTTTGGCTGCCTCTACGATAAAACAACAAACCACATTTTCATGTCTGATTAGCAACACTAATTTCAGTGCTGTGCTAAAATTTTTAGGCTAAAAAATTTAGATAAAGGTCCATCTTGCCCTAGGGTACCTATCCAGGAATTATTGAAACTTCACAGTGCCTGCACACTTGGCTAATTATCCAAGGATTAAGAACCCATATCAACCATTTTGATAAACTTGAGAACTAACCTGCACAGTTCTACGAAACGGCACTTTTTCCAATGCTTGTGGTATAACACTACCCTACAAATTTCATTCAGGTATCTCAAGAAACAAAAAACTTGGCTTTCAAGCGTAGCCTTAGTTATCAAATCTCTCCTGTTATTTTCCCCCACCTATTACAGCTTGGTACAAGCTCCCCTGCAAACAAGGTCGTTATCAGTATTTTACCACTTTAGTTGTGACTTCACGAACGCTACTCCAGTGTGGATCCCAGTGATGTGGGGTTCATCCACGTCATTTCAGAGCAGTTTTTGGACCAGCTCAATTGTAAATTCGTAGCAGCCGAGAACACATTGGTGCAGCAAAACGGGCTTTTCGAACAGTGCGAAGCATGTCTGGGAGCAGCAATTGCTTTTTGCATAGAAAACAACCCACTGTGTCTAAACGTGGGTTCTTTTTACGTGGTTTAGACACTGTTTAAAACAGTGCCTAAACGCTAGCATATCCCATCTGTCACAATTCAGCCAGCAAATTTGCTCTAAAAACAAGTTAGGTACTAAGTAAGCTAGGTCTTGTATTTTTTTGTTCACGACTAACTGTAGGGAAAAGCAATGAGCAGAGCACTTGCAACTCGCGCACTGACAAAAGCAAACTTAAATGACAAAGGAAAACTAAATCTTATTGGCCTAATAGACAGCAATTATTGGCCCTGCATTTTGATCCCTCAGACTCCTTCTCTAAAAATAACTTTGGCAAAAAAAGCAGGTGACTGGATAGACAACCCTAATTTGGAACACGGGAAAGAAGAGATGTCCACTACGCAAACCACCTTCGTGGCCCTTTTTGCAGCCAGGGCAGGGCAGCGAGTGAAGTGACACGATGGAGTGCCCGCATGCAAGGAAGAAAAGGAGCGCCCTCCGATACCTTCATAATCTCCTGGGCAGCAATGCCGCCAATGACTGCCTGCATAGGGCACAGAGAGCCGGCCGCAGTGCGGGCCAGGGTCTTGACCAGCTCCTCGTCTACCTTCTCCGCCAGGGGGCTGGCCAGGGAAGCGTTCTGGTCCTTGGCCAGCTGCGCCACCTCGGCTGCATCCGCCTGCGAGCACCACTCACCACTGAGCCCAGGCACAGACCCCAGCTAAGCGAGGCTGTGCACCACACACGGACTGAAACTGCCCTCTACCCCCTACAAACGGGACGTCCAGTTTGTCAAGAGAGCAGCTGCTTCTCAGCACAAGTTCACTGTGCAACCATCCTCCCCCAGTCCTAGCCACTAGCAGGGGGAGAAAAAGACAAGCAAGACAACAGCACGGCTACCCAGGCATCAGAGAAAATGCCCGAGAACAGAAGAAACACCCCAGGGTGAACTAGAGGCCCATCTCCAGCAGATGTGCTGTCTCACAAAGTGACAAACACTCCAGTGCTTAGCTGATGCACCAGTAATAAATTTAGCTTGTTCGCTTTCCTCCTCCACCTCACCAGTTGCCCACCCGCACCCCTAGAACACAATTTTCACATGCTCGAGGAGAACACATTTTTAAGTGAGCAGGCACTCATTACCGAATATGCAGTTTGCTCCATGAACAACTGCGCATGATAACTTCAACATTTTTAACGCTATGCATACCTTGTATTGCTATTTTCCCACACCTCCCACAGTTCATCTATGCGTCTATTGCAGAAACAGAAAACTACCCATTCGATTATTCCAACCATGCAAGGGCTTGCACAAAACACTCCTAGTAACCTCCCCACAGAACAAAGATTTCACGGCCTAGTTTACACCAAGTAAATAAAAAATAACACAGGGTAACTTGGGCGTTGCCCAAGGTCACTTGGCCCAACCACTCCCGCCACAAGCTTTCAATCCAATAGAAAACGAATGCACCCTCAGTACCAAGTGGGAATGCAAGCCAGCCGAGGGTGAAGATGGGCAACGTACCTCATTCCAGGGGCGGGGTAATCTGCCGTGCTTCTTCTCAAAGGCGTGCAGGGCCTGGAAACCCAGGTGCAGCTGCTGCGGACGCTCCATCTTGGCAAAATCCGACATCACAAACTCGGGGGACCCCAGGGACTCCTCCAAGGATTTCTGGGAAGGAGAACAAAGCCCAGGGTGTGATGACGTGCGCTTCATCTGGCACAGGCAGCCATCACTGGGAAGCTGTCCTCCGCCAGGCACAAGCAACTTCACAAAGTTCATGCCACAACATTTTACGCAATGACTTCAATAGTTGGGCTTGCAATCGAAGCTTGCTGATTTCAGATCTACTTGCAAGAGGAAGTTTCGCCTTGATAATCTAACAAGCAAACACCAGCTGGCACAAAAACGGGCAAAAAGACGCAACTGGTTTCATTGAAAAAGGTTTAAGCAGAAGAAAAGGAAACACCATGCAGCAATTATTGCCCGAACAAATATTAGCCACAAAAGTTAGAAAACCAGAGCAACAGGAGCATGAACCAGGGTGAAATGTACAAGCTTCTTGTATTGAATGGGTAGCCAACAAGTGTTTATAGTGGAACCCTGCTTATGTTTTTCACTGGACCACGGAAAGAAGAAGACATAGCTCATACAACATGGGGAATGAATGCAGAACTGGAGATGCAACTTACGAACTTGACTTCCTTGGGCATCTTGACCTGGGTGGCAACGCCCCCCCTGATGTAGTCGCTAAAATGCGTCGTGTCTCCCACACTAAACGTGTATGGGCCTGAAGTGGATGGCGGGGGATAGGAAAATAAAGTCAGGCATCAAAACCTGCTGATCAGAACAGGTTCTTGCTAATGACAACTCCAAAACAGTCCCGATTACAAAATACATGTGATTACGAAAAAAGAGGAACATTGTCCAAGGCATCAGCCGTAGACACTCACCAAGCACCTTGACTTTGATGGGTTTGCAGTTGTTGATCTCAGTCATGCCCTGAACCTCGGAGAAGGTGACGTAGTTACCATCCTCTAGACCGTGCCGCGTTTCATCAAGGCAAGTCACCACAGAGTCCTTGTCCTGAAGCACAAAAGGCAAGGCAAACTACTTTACGAGGGGACAAGGTTCTTACAGCTAACTTTTTTATTTATGGGTAGAAACTAATGAAAACGCACAAAAATGTGTTTCTCTGTAGATTCCAAATATGAAATTATGTTGGGCTGCTGCTGATAGTTTGAAAGTTATCATACGAAGACTGAACCATAATTAGGTAAGTTCTTATGCAGCTTTAATGAACCTTTTCAATGAATTTTGTACCTTTTAATTACATGAATTGATAGCCAGAGAGTTCCCATATCCGATGACATCCTTTGTTTTTCTCTAAGCCATGGCACAAAAAAAAAAAAAAAAAAGTCAAGTAGATGGCAGTATTCGATATTTTGGCTAACCAAAATAACTGCAATTCATTATTTATACATAGCCTGAACAGAAAAACTAAGAATGTCATCAGGTGCCTCAGGCTGTACGTAAAAAAAAAAAAAAAAAAAAAACAAGATTAACCTTACGAAGCAAAAAAGTTTCCAAAAAGCTGCGCAAGGCTGAGGGAAGCAACCAAAAACATGAAACAGAAAACTGGGTTTAGAGTTTGACCATGTCCTATGAGATGAACGGTCAGTAGTGTCACTGCAATATTTCTCAGTAACAAAGACATGTTCTTCCCATTACCAAAACTGTCTGTCGATTCCAAAAATGCCAACCTCAACTGGAGATACCAGAGGCCAAGCAATGTACACCATTAGGATACAGCAAAATTTATCAACTTCAAATCGGCTGGCACTGTGAAATCTGGCGTCGTCTCGCTAGCGTCGTGAAAGCTGCAACAGTCCTTTGTAAACTCCCATCGTTCATTACAGTGCACTTTGGTACCCAGAATACTGGGTACGGCAGAAGGAGGAGGCTGAAACTTGCTTTAGATGCCCTTTTTTTGTTCTTTCGTGAGGCTATTTTATTTGTGGTTTTTGCACTGAAAGTTTGAGAGGATACAGAGGTGGGACACTGTGTGCAATGTGTTCTCCAGAAGTGCATCACACGTCACTGATTCTAAAAAGAGCCTCTAAAAAAAAAAAAAAAAAAAGAGAGAAAAGAGAAAAGAAGGCAATCTTTCTTAGTTTAAGGCTGAAAACGGTCGGGCGATACTGCCACCTACAAAATACCACCAGTTCCCGCGAAACCAAGCCCTGCCTCAATGTTCAGTCGCTAACAGTTCTCTGGCCAGTGGACAAATCTCGAGCAGAAAAAGTGATCAGCAGGGCGTGCGGCAACAGACGTACCTTGCTGATGGATGCGATCATCACGGACACCGGCTGCTCCCCCGTGGTGTCAGAGACGAGGAAGCTCTCGCCAAAGTCGCAGAAGATCTGACTGCAATGCAAGCAGCCAGTCTAAGAGCCTTCTCACGGGATGGCACGACAAAGGACGGAGGTTGGCACACTCACCCGCAAAGGCCCCGCGTGTCAGCCACGATCAGCGCAATGTTGTTCTTGCGCGTCAACTTTGAAATGGCAACTTGTTCTGCCAATGGAGTGTCCGTTAGCACCACCACCTGCCGGGGAACCAGAAAATGCAATGACATCATTGCCTCCCCTCAACTTGAGCTCTGACACTCAGACTGACCCCCCCGTTACACCTCCAGTCCCAGCTTTCGGCCCTTTGAAGTAGTGCCAACAAAATTTCTGCCTCACTACCAGAGACAATGGAGCCCAATACACTTGTGCATCGCTACACAAGTGAACTAATTGGGCAAGCCCTTCAGCCAGGACCTTAGTTACTGTGCAAGTGCACACAACTTTCATGCATTACGTAAACGTTGCAGACTCCACAAAAGACCCGGGCAAGCATGCGCAAGATGGAACGAAGATCCACTCACACTGAATCTTTTGAGAAAATCCTCGCTGAGGGGCTGTGTGTAGGCTGTGACGGGGACATAGGAGTTCAGCTCGGCCAGGGAGGACACGCACGCTTCGGCACGGTTCTTCTGGAGGCATTTCTCGTTCAAGTAGAACTGCAAATGCACCCCACGGGGCAGAAAATCACACGGTGCATGTTTTCCCACCCTGCTCCTCCACTTTGTTTTACACCTAGATTGCAGAAGTAGTGCCACAGTCACGCTTTATTGTGCCGGTTGTAACAGACAATCGCAAAGAGGAAAGCACCGAACTGTTACACCGACAGAAAAACCATTACAATGTGAAGACTTTAAAACCCCTTCACGATGGGCTGCTTATCCAACATTTCAAATCAAATTTCCTCGTGAGATTTTCCCTCTAGACATGAGAATCGAAGCAAGAGGACACGCTTTCCGGAAAGGGGTGAGAAGTGGCCGTACCTGCGAGGAGAGATCGGCAATGGTGCATTCGCCCTGGTCGTGCACGGTGACCGACTTGACGCCGCCAAGGATGATGTTCTTGGCGATCTCTACGCCCAGTCCCCGCATGCCCGAAATGAGCACGTCGGACCTGGCCATCCGAAGCATCGCCTCTTTCCCCAGGACATAGCTGCAAGGCACACGGGCCAATCATGCCACAAGCGAGGGAGCACTGCACTGCTACAACAGTACCGACAGTCGCGAGAGGGCATAGACATAAGCAACTCTCTGGGCCAGTGCTTGCCTTGGCTTCTTGCACCCACTTGTATATCCATTCGAAGGTTGGCAAAAGAGCTGGGACATTAAGGACACCTGAGAGCGCCAGACATAAACAAACCTCCAAAGTATGCCATTTACCAGAAACAGCCACAAAGAAATGGTACCCATGCAATAACTCCCATGCAACTCGCGGTTTTAACATCAAGCCTGACAAGTGCGCATACGCTGTAAAGCTCAAAGTTCCCATTTGAGTTTTTTTTTATGAAGGAAGCTCCGTAAGAAGTCTGCTGGAAAGCAGTGTCACTACTGTGCTAGAAGAAAACCATACGCGTAAAAGTAAAAAAAAAAAAAAAAAGGACACAGGCAACCATACCACCCGTTACAACTGCTATGCATGCATTCAGTTGCTTTAGCACCTAATTTGTTGTACAGTAGCTGCTGAGAACTACACAGTCATTAGCCAAGCTGCTATGCATGATCGCATCACCCTGTTTTATTCTTGAATTTTATTCTTGAATTTTACCAACTTGCGCGAAAAATGTTCAGTGTCTGCCTGACATGAATCTATCTCTAGGGTTCAAGGTAGCGTATTCAGGATACTAGACAAGTGCGGAGAAGCAGACAATGTTTTCACTGAAACAACAATGTGCCACCGACATCATCCCAACTGCCTGGATGCCTTGCAAGAGTATTTTACTGCTTTACATCCAACCTGGCACTTATATGCTGCTTTCGAATACAATTATGTATGTGTAATGTACCCAGTAAGCTTTATGCAGTACTTCTTAAGTATTAAGTACACCAGTGCTGCACAATTTATGTCAAGTGCACCGCCACCTTTAGGAAGCATAAAAAAGAAGCACATCATACCATGTACTCCCACCAAAAGTGCAATAGTAAGCAAACAACTCACAGCTGCCTGGAGTAGAGGCCCTCATCAATACCAGAGAGGTTCTGTGCTGCTGAGCCATTCTGGGCCATTTCCCCCTGCAAAGACAAGAGCAGCAAAGTCACTGTTAGCACTGAATGTACCAGGGGAGGGAACTTGCTGACGCAGCTGCCAGATACACTCTAGAAAAACAGCAAACGCAGCAGACTCCCATCACATTGAGGCAAGAACCTTAGAAGAGCTGATGCACCCCAAATAGCCTATCATTAAACAGAAACTTAAACATTTCATGCTACCTTCAGGCTTTTACTGAATAACATTCAATTGTATGAAATGAATGATTCACTCAAATGCCCCCTGGGCTACTATAAATATCATTGGAACATTCGATTGTTTCTAGACACACTGGCTGATAAAGAACCATTGTGTGTACATGGACTGTGGTGTGACGGTGATAACAAAAATTTCTGCAGTCATCAAGTTGAAATTTATCCCCGCTTGATAGGAGTGCCTGTCCAAGCACAAGCAGGAAAAACGCCCCGCCAAATCATTGCGAATATGGTTGAGAAAAACAAAAACGGACGCATTATGTAACATACCCACGCAATTCCTGTGCTCTATTAAGCTTCGAGTACAACGTCATAAGCACGCCAAAAAACGTAGAAGCAATATCGTTTATAAGTGTAATAGACGCTTAGTGCGCACATGCGAACGTTTATGCATTTTTACAGCAAGGCTAGAGGTGCCCACCTCTACAAAGTCTGTCCTGACTTCGTTGGCAAAAAGAAATTTACTACTGTGCAGTTTTCCTCGGCGCTACTTTCCGCAGAAGGATCGGCACAGCACGGTTCGCTACGATCGGCCGCAGCAACGCCGAATGATTCACCAAACAAAAACACCACCAGCGGGGGCACACTGCACCCACAAAGAAGGGCCACAAAGAATCGGGGACGCGTCGCCAGCGCGATTAGCAAAGCGTCACACTGGGATAGGCACCCCGCACACACACAACTGGCAATCCAAGCGCAACCGCACAGGCACAGATCAGGCGGCGACTTCCGGATGGAACACGTACGTGAAAACCCAAGCGCTCGTCCAGCGAACAAGGAGCGCCGATCGCAAAGTTCGTCGACTCTGAACCCACCGGAGCAACGCCGAGTCACTCTCGCTGGCCAAACAAGTGTCACACGGGCGCGGATTCAGCAGCGCCAGTTTCGCACTGGCCAGACTCGCAGCAGACGCTTCGCGCAGCTGTTTCGCTGCCCTCCAAGATTCGTTCGACGGCGTTATTCCGCTACAAATTTTCTTCCGCATCCGTTCAAAACCGCGTCAGCCGAGAGGCCCGTGGTGAGGAGGTACGAATCGAACGATGCGCGCAAGGCGGCTGGTGACCTCGGAAAGCCGTCGCGCGTACACGTCACACCTATTGTGCGGCAGCAGCGGGAAACACGGGACAGAGAACGGTAACCGAGAGAACTCGGTGAGCGCAAAAATTACACCGGCAGCGGGAGAGCCGACGGCACAGGCGATCGCAGCGTCGGCTGTTGTGACGCCAAGCCGATCGCGTAGCTAGGCCTAGCAGCTACGCCGGTCGGCCGCACAACACCCACCTGCCCAGGCTGCGAAACGGGGAAATCTGGGCGCGCAGACTTGGTCGGCGTCCTCCGGCGGCTATCGGGCTTGCCGAAGACGGCCGCGTTCACCGAGGAACTGACGTTGGCCGCCGGCTTGCGGAACGTCGTTCCCATGGCGACCGCTAGATAAACATTTTGCAGACGCTTATTTCGGCAGCACGCGACCGGCCGCTCGTCACGCGGGAGCCGCAGTTCTGGGAACAGGCACTCGGACGCGAGACTACGATACACTGCGTGACCTTTCCACTGCATGGGAGCGTTTGAAGAGCAGGAATATTTCGCCTCATTTTTCAGTCATTCAGGCGGCGACTGCCCTGACCTTTTTACAAGCGCGTATTCGGTGCCACGAAGGAATCGATGAAAAATCAAATATCGCGCACGGCCGTTATAACGCGATAGGGCACGCAATAGAAACGTGACTGGAGAACTGCCGTGGGCCGACTGCTGGCAAGAGCGAGCTTCGCAAGGCTAGGCTGTCAGCCGTTTCGCATTTCGCCAGCGAGGGTCAGAGACGCAGATGATTCGGGTCATACGGACACCTCCCTGTCACCATTCTGGTCAAGTATGAGCTCAAGCAGACAAATGTGCTGTATACCAGTCCAAAAAAGAAAACAGGAGGAAGGGGCAGAAAGTTTATTGCCACAGCAAGCGAAAAAAAAAAAAAAAAAACGCGAAAGCGAAAAAAAAAAAAGTGCCACACTAAGCGCAAACATTGCATTTTTCCCCTTTTATGAACACCACCTGGACAGCTCGATAGAAGGGGAAGAACAGCCACCCCATCTGCTCAAAACTCTTGACGATATGGTGTGCGGAGAAAGGCCACAAAGAAGTTTCTGAAAGTGCACGGCTTCTCCTGCAATGCCAATGTGGCAGAGCTTCCACAGCCTACGCCAGGCCATTCAGTATGCTATTTACAATAAAAAAATCCCCATATCAAACCGACACAATATTAATTTTGTCCTGTTCAAACAAAGGCAGAATTGCTTGCAAAGATGGATTGAAGAAATCAATCTACTTGGTCTACCTGAAATGAAGTTCACGATTGGTTTTGGTTAAGAGCAGGGACGCTACACAGGCCGATGAGTTGGGCTGTAGTCAAGCTCACGATTAATTTTGACCACCAAGCTCCCCATCAATTTTGGACCAGCCGGGGACCTTAACGTGCCTTAACATCTTGAACACACCGGTGTTCTTGCTTTTCGTCTCCAAAAAGTCAAATGAAATTCTCCACCTTTCTTTAGTAACTTGCTTTGTGTTGGCCAAAAGTATGAGCTTCCCTAAAAGTGCTATTTTCATGCAGCAAAAGAGCAACAGGATGAAACAAATACAACAACTACCCACTTTACAAGCTTCATTGTTACGACGCCAATGCCTACAAAAACAAAAAATGCCAATAAATATGGCAGCAGAAAATTAAAACAAGCACAGCAATAAGCCAAAACCGCATTTATTCACAGTGCTTGAAAGTAATGTCCATGCAAGCAATAAAATATGATGCAATTGTATGCATGCACGTGATGCTTCAATGGGATGAAAGGTTGTACGTTATGTCGCATTAAAACAGATGGTTGCCTTCCACCACAATGCTTAACAGCATTTTTTGTTCCATGGCAGAGTCAGACAACCACACACACACAGCCCCACATTGCGACACACCAGAAGGAAGAACTTGCAAATACCCATCTCCATGATGCTGCCATTAAAACAACCGAAGAACATGCGCATTAAAAGAGTGCATGCATTCTCCTGCAGCTATGGGGATGCAAGTGAAAAGGGATAAAAAAGGAAAGCCTGAAATCACATGTTTAAGTGACACAAAATTGCATAAATCTGAACAGCACAAAAGATCCCAAAGCAAACTCCTCATAGCCATGCAATGAAGGACTGCGGATGAATTTAGGCATCTTAGGAATTTTTAATGTGCACCAAAATTTGTGCATGGTGTATTTCCATATCTGCCTCAATCTGAAGTCACTACAACCATTAATCATGCCTGTGATTTCGTGCTCAGTAGTGGAAAAACTGTCATACTTTGCCAGTGAGGAATGCAGCATATTGCTACGCAACACCATGGTTGAAATGCACTTGCTCTACTTATGCAGCCTAATTCAACTTCACGGTTCAGAGCTCTGCCAATGACGGCACCGTTTTTTCTAACCGATATCTTTCCAGCGGTCCCTTCTGTATGTTATGTCAAATTTTTGATAATGTGTCAACATTTCGTGCCTTTCTTTGTAAACTCCAAATACGCTGCAGTACATTTCCTGAATCATTTTTAACTATAATTGTTATGCAGGCCGTGACTTTCTAACCTTTTTTTAGGGGCTGGGGCTGTTGGAGTCTCCTGTCGTAATCGTCGACTGATGTAGTCGCGGTGCTAAAACACCAGAAAACTCGTTTACGCCTCGCGCTGAAATGCCTTGTAACGCATACTAAAAAAACACCAGCACACTCGTTTAGCCTTCGCGCTGGAACGCTTCGTGCTTCACATACACGAGACCTTTACAGCAAAGCTGTATACCTCCACCCCCAAACGGTTTCACCTCCGTTGGCAAAATTGCCAAGGCGCCAAGAGTACATTTATACACTGCATGCTTCATCCCCTCCCCAGGTTTCACGTTAGTGGAGATGGCCCGGGAATTTAGTTATTTGGAAGTGTTGAGCGGTCGATGTGTTCTGTATTTTGTACGTAATCCTTGGAGCAAAGCATGTCACTCAAATATTACTACTGTGCACATGTAAATGTTTTTCTCGCTGATGTACTGCTGCAACCTGGGTCTTGTACATTTTGTTACACCGCTGCCAAAATGGGAGCCCGAGGCTTTGTTGAAGTGTGCTCTCCTATCGTGTAATCTCTACATGATGCAAATATATTTCACTGTTCATAACACCCAATTTCTAGCCAAAAAGTGTGGCTGCTATTTAAGCAACATTTTTATGCTTACAGGTTGCATAAAATGTGTCGCAATACAATTAAACGCTAATTTGTTATCACGGTTAAGGACGACAACTTCCTCTTACAATTCCAGTTTTAAATTACTACAAATGAAATGCGTTGTGGTAAAAAGTTTTCTTGGGGTGGGCACAAATGATACCATGGGCCATGAAGACAAAATAGACGTTCAATTTGACAGAACTAGCCCTTGGTAACTCAATTAGCTTATTCCAGCCCCGAAGGGCACTTTTTTTAACGAAAAAATGAAAAACTCAAATTTTGCCCTACAGTGACATAACATGGGTAGGAGGCATGCAATAGAGGCCAGCAGTAAAGTAGTGTGTCAACTGAACTTCAGCATTCAAGAGATATGATCAAAATGAACTAGAAGCCTCATTGCAATTGCCCACTCATGTTTCCTCGTGGTGGCTGTGTGATGTCGTACAGCAATTGCTGCAAAATAGTTGGGCAGTCGACACTCCATCTGTTGTCATTAAAATCATTATTTGTTCGAAGTTTGTGATAAATGTGGTACAATTGTAATCGAAACAAGGCAGTTCTTAATTGCCCAAAATTGATTTTTTGTCTTCATGGCCCCTTTAACCATTGAATAAAACTTTGCTTAACCAGAAAAAATCAACATGTTGACAACTGTCTTACAAAATAAAATGCAAAGTACCAAGTTAATTCAGCTTGTTCAGAAAAGCAAAACCTCTCCAAGAAAAAAAAAAAAAAAATAGACAGGCTGATAGAATATGCTGCAAACTGCAGCATTTGGGAAAACAAAAAAAATCATTAGAAAGTAGCTCACAGCAGTGGCCCAAATAAAAACTTTTCTACGCAATGTTTTGGCTATGTGCCAGCGGCACAATGCGTCACATTTGGTGCTCAGAATCTGGTTCCTCATTCTCCAGCAGCATTTTACTCTTTCTGTACAACGCATTGTATTCGTGTATCTGGAGCGTTGTAGCCAAAATTGTACGAACCAATTGTAAGTAAGTAGGCGAAACTTATGTTCAATGCATACGTAGTTACGGCACACTCACTTTTGTTGGGTGCAAACCTAGTAGAAATTTGGCAAAACAAGTTGGATTTGAAATAGCTGGCCCACTAACTTTTTGGTCATTTTCCCCCTCCCCTGTTATGCTGAGGATAACTGCATTTTTCAAATGCCCTTCGGAAAGCAATAAGTCCAACCCACTGCGCTTGCCGACAACGATCAGCACACTCTGGTGGTGCGGGACGCGCTTTTGCGAGCACGGGGGCAACGGCTGAGTCGAAGGCGTCAGTCTTTTGATAGCACAGCTTGTGAACATCTCACATCGGCTTGTCTGCCTAATTATCACACCTGCGGTTGGTGAGAGACATGTCTACTCATAGCGGAACATCCGTTTCACTCCCTTCAAAAACTAGGCGAAAAGCGACGAAAGCAGTTAGCTGCCCCAGGCCTGCGACTCCCTTCAGGGGAGAGGTGCTATTTATGGCAAGGATCAAGTGCTGCCCTCACCGCCGCGGACTCGGACGCTATCCGGGAGAAAAAGGAAATGCAACCACAACTCTGGAATAATTATCGGAACCCGTTATAACGAAACTTGACAGCTACCTAGCCGGCCGCCAAACCCTGCTAACTCACTCGAGAAACTCGGAAGCAACAAGGATGGATAGCTTCACGCGTCACGCCGCACCTAGGGCATGTGCTCGAATATCGCCTGCTCTGTGCGCAACAAGTTCGCAACACACTGCGCTTACCGACAATGATTAGCACACACTGGTGGTGCAGGACGCGCTTTTGCAAGCACGGGGGCACCGGTTGAGTCGCAGGCGTAAGCGGACGCCCCATAATTACGTTGAGTGCACGCCCACAATTTCGCGGCGCTGGAACGCTCATTACATACATTCGTGAACGCAAGGTTCACAAAAAGAGCTTCTGGAGGGGAGGAGCCGCGCAGGGAAACCACGCAACTTTCACTGGCCGGAATGCTTAGGCCTAACCTCATGTGGACAGCCGGGCGACGTGTGCGTTTTAAGCGGCGAACAAGGAGCGCCACAGTCTTTAGGCGCAGCAGAGTCCGAACTTACGATTGCGTTTCCAGACGTGGCGTTGCCCGCAGTACCTTCGGTCTTGGGCTTCTTTGCCGGAGGGCTCGTGGCGTCGTTTTCAGAAACAGTGTCCTGTGCACAAGACATCTAAATCTTTGAGAGACCGGCACATGAATACACCATAGGATTAGTTTGTTTCTGCACCGTATGCCCTCCCCTCCAAGATGCACCTGCCTTCGCCGAGGCTATAACAGTCTTGCGACTGCTACAGCAGCAAAAGCGATGCACCCAAAACGCCGCGGACGCACACTGAAGATGGCCGACTCGCACACAAAAGGGAAGTAGAATGGGCGCGTTTCGATGCGCGCGAGCCGGCGCCGGCAATGCAATGCGGACGCGAAATTTTATCAACACGTGACTTTTCATGGCAAACAAAAAAAATTTGCACTAGTGGTCACTCTTTTTTTAACGCGTAATGTGTTATTATCAAATATAATTGTGATTATTAAGTGAGATTACATTTTATGTACAATTTAGTACCACAGACGTCCGCAAGTATGAACTCTTTGTTAAAAAATTTCTGGCATTAACTGCAGACTCTGGTTAACTGTGTATCTTTTTAGTATTTTTTAACGACTACAGTACGTTTCGTTAGCATAGCGTGGTTAATCCTTATTTTAGAGAATGCAGATAATCAGCAGTGGCAGCAGTCATTGCAAGTGCGTCTGACTTGTTGGTCGAAACTCGCATGCAATCTTGAACGCAGGGCGGTAAAACAGAAACCACGTGTGATGCATGCTTTTTTTACCTGTACAATTGCTCGTTTTTAAAATTGGAAGTGCCGCTGTTGCTTTAAGGATATCCAAGCTAGCTTAGCGGAGCACACACGGCACCAATGGAAGGTGCGCAGAAAAACTTGTTCACCGTTTGTCGAGCACAACACGCCTACCTAGATGTTTCGCTGTGAGTACAAGTTTCTTGTTCGAGTCATGTCATGCATTTCGTCATGTATTTTGTACTGTATGTATACTCACGGCATCACTGCTCCTCTAAAATGTTCGGCAAGCACTGAATCCTATTTCTCCTTACAGTACCTATTCTTAAAGGGACACTAAGGTGTAAAAACAAGTTGGCGCTTATTGATCAGTGTCGTGAACACAAATATGCCACTCGCAGCCAGTAGGAGTTGTTTATTAACAAAGAAAATGCCAAACGGACGTGAAAACAAGTGTCGACGACCCACGCACTACAATTTGTGACATCATAAATAGCAAACGCATGGTGAACAGGATTAGTGGAGCCTGCCTCTGCGTTTTTCCGGAACAAACACTGAGGCAGCAGGGACATGCAAACGTAAAATAATGCCTGACAAGGCCCCGGCCTGACGGGGCCGGGTCCCCATCAAGCGATTTTTCGTCTTCAGCCCTGGTCTCTGAATTTCGCCTGCGAATTCGTAGATGCGGCAAAACTTTCCATATTTGGGAACTGTCTATGTTGCCGGCACTTCACCCCCATTGGCTAGCTGAAGTCGCGTGACCAAACTGCCGGCATTGTGTAACACTGCTATTGTGCCGGCAGCCGGCACAGTAGTCGGCATGGAAGTTTGCCGGCACCTGACTCAGCCGACCGTGTGTTTGGGAGAAACAGCAATGCTTGCAGCTGGTATGGCAGTTATGATAATTTGTGGACAGACCGAAGTGGTGGCATTTATCGGGCCTCACTTATATGCCTGTGCCTGCAAAGCACTGCTGAGAATATAGATGTCCCATTCTAGTGTAATAGAATAGTGCGTCACCGTGCACTCTTGCATTATTTATGAAGATCCGCCAAACAAACATGTATTCTGACTTACCCCTGTCGCACAGATCAAGGCAAGGGAGTTAGCGCAACGCCTGCAAAAAAAATAAAATAATAAAAAATAAAGGACCAAGAGAAAATTTACACCATTTGTTTTTTTCACCCATCAATGGGGTAATGGTACATAGTGCAAAGTTAGAACTAAGGGGGCATTTATTGTTGAAGTCTGACATAGCGTCTTTCTGGATTCACTATTATGTACAACAGTGAATAGAATATCTACCACCCCTGTAATATACTGCTCGACCTGTGTTCTGTCCTATAATTCCCTTGAGGTTTCCATGTTGTATATTACTCAGTATCTCTAAGAAAAGATCCTCACCACAGAGACAAGTACTTCAAATACGAATTCGACACAGAATATTACTTTATTTGGCACTCACAAGATAAAATAAGCTACAAAAACAATCAGTTTATCACGGAAGATAAAAGGAGGTGCAAAAAATAAGTGCCATCTAGATTCTCAGCAGTGCTTTGCAGGCACAGGCATATGTGGCCGATAAATGCCACCAGCTTCAGTCTGTCCACAAATGATCATAACTGCCACAATGGCAGCAAGCAGGCACGTACCCAGAATTTTTTTTGGGGGGGGGGGCAACCCAAGGTAACTTTTATGTGCAAATTAGGGGGGGGGGCGAGAGTACTGTACCGACCGTTAATAGTGCAAACACGATGAACACCCAGCGTTCACCACAAAGGCGCGTAAACCTCCAGAGTGAAATTAAGAAGTGTACCCACCTTTCTGATGGAGGCGAAAAGTGACAACGCTTCTGTGTTCGAGATTTCAGCGCACGTTGAAAGATCCCCAGGTGATCAAATTAATCCGGAGCCCTCCACGACGGCACACCTCATTGCGTGAGTAATGTCGACCCGTTAAACCCCGCGATCAATCAATAAATCTATCATCAATCAATCAAATTAAGTGTATCTAATAGCTACGCCTGTAAGATTCACCTACCCATACTTGGTAAACAAGGAACCAGGAAGAAATGCAGGAACGACACTGCCAAGAAAAAGTTAAAAACAAGCGAAAATGTAAAATAAAGATATCTATTAGCGGTTTGTTGAGTTAGTTCTGGAAGACTTGGAGAGAAAGATACATTGGCGGAGCTGTCAAAGTTCTTTTGGATCCCTTGTTTACAGCTCTAGCAAGTTTAGTGACAAACCCGACTCGTAATATTATTTAGGAAGTTGCTGGTGCAGCCGTACAACAGTGTAGAGCGCAAGACGCAGCGGTCTTAGACGTACTGCGCCCAAGGCAGAAAATGAGGAAACAATTCACATACACAGAGCAGAAAAGTGCCTACGTCGGGCGACTCGACTAGTAACTGTTGAAGCGTAATTTAAAAGACATGGAATCACGCTCCACCTGCGACGACGTTTTCTCAACTATCTTTTTAAATAAGAAGATTTCGCTCCAAACAAGTCCACTGTATACCCCTCTGTCTAAACGACAACGATGGCGGAATGCGAAACTTACCAAAACAAAATCCAATAGCAGCGCTCCGTTCGTGGCGTGTCTGCCGTGACAATCTCCCATTGGTCGAGTGTATGATGCAAGACTGCGTTTTTCATGCGAACGCCTCTTTTTTATCGGGGAGGTTCACTGCACGGCGGATGTGCTCTCTGGTGCTTTACTGATACCGCATTACATGGCTTTCCCTAGCACTCAACCATCGTCGCCGTTAGACGAAGGGTGGCACTCTGTTTAATTTTTCACGGCCACACCCGTCTCCAAATCTAGACTACTTCGACTGTGCCAGAATGGCGCAATCGGATAGAAGTCTGCTTCATGACGCGAGGGACCCCGGTTCGATTCTGACCATTCTTCACTTCACCCAGGGCCATCATCATTGTCAGAAAAAAGTTGACTTTTTGGGTGGACTACTAACGACATCAGTGAAACCCTGGAAGCTTCGCTTTTAAATATTTCCCATATAATAATTCAATTTATTTTCTATTGCATTGCCTTCCTGTTTAGCTGTTGCCTCGGTTCGCTCGCTTAGTAGGTTGCCTACTTTCTCAGCTCTTTGTGACTCTATTTCTCCTCGCCAATTTTGCACAAAAAGCTTGACTCCATGCCCTTCTCCGCTCATGTCCGGTGTTCTCGAGGTCTGTTCATAGGAATGCAGCTCAGGGTCCGTAAATCCGCCGTTGTGCATAGCAGCCCTTAACCACAATGGCTGTCAATCAACGATGCTGCTGTAACTGGCTTTAGTTGTCCGAAGGAATGCCGCCGGTGTCTCTTACCGCCATACAACTGCGATGCGCGCCTACACTTTGTCACCCTGCCGTCGTCGAGCTTTGTAACGTTCTTGTGCTTCCTTTTGAGTCATCCTTCTTGTCCAAACAGACGTGCCGACTGTGAACAGGGCTTTTGTACTGCTACGGTAATTTTCTTTAAGCGGGTGTGACACTCGTTAAAGGCGCCGGGCGATGGGGTCAAGCATCACCTCGCGCCACGCCGCTCGTCGACATCCGGCTCCAAGTCTTTGTGTCTCCTTGGCTTGTTCGGCAAGACACTGCACACGTACGCGAGCCGGACATTGGAAGGCATTCCGTGAGCTTATGGGGCTTTCAACACAACAGCGGGTTTCTCAGCGACAAGCAGACTTCTTACCGACAAATGCAAAAGCAGCATTTCCACAAAAACCAGTGGAGAACGCTCTGTGAGTTCGGCTAAGGGAAGGAAACGGTTGAGCCACAAACACCATGGTATGGGCACAGTATCCGCCGACACCATGGTGCGCTAGGATGGAGGGATGTTTAAAGAAAAAACGTTTTCTTCCCCATCAAAGCATATGCGATTCGAGCCGCGGAAACCGCCACCCTGGCGAAACCAGCGATGAGTTGCTGCTGTCCGAGGGAACCCAAGCACCGATTGCAGCCGAACAGGGTGAAGGGGCTGCAGCGAATGGCAAGTGGCAGGCCGGCAGCAGAGCACGAAGCCAGTGTACAGCGGTACTGGCTTGCATGTAAACGGAGCAAATAAACCTCGTGTATCTTTTTTAATTCATTCCATTGAGGTCTAGTACCAAACTTCCCTTTTTCTTTCTCAAATTCGTGTTCGGTGGACTTGGCTCACTTCGAAAGAAACACCTCAAACAGCTATCAAGCCCAGGATTTAAATGGCGGCGCTAAAGAATGTGTGCGACGAGAGAAGAGAGGAGGCGTGAAGGAGAGGGGCTATGGCGCAAAAAATTTCAGGGGGGGAGGGGGGCCCAGGCCCCCTGGGCTCCCCCTCTGGGTACGTCCCTGGCAGCAAGCATTGCTGCTTCTGCCAAACACGTGGTCTGCTGAGTCAGCTGCCGGCAAACTGCCATGCCGACTACTGTGCTGGCTGCCGGCACAATAGCAGTGATACACAAATGCCGGCAGTTTGGTCACATGACTCCAGCTAGCCAATGGAGGTGAAGTGCCAGCAACAATCCACGCAGCCTACTTTGCCGGCTGCTGGCAACATAGACAGTTCCATCTATTTTTGTATTCCCATTGCTGCGATAATTGCCAAATACCAAGCAGCGTTCACAGTAGTAGTTCGACTGTTTCAAACATGTGAAAGTTTGTCACAGCAACGAGAATGGATCCTTTTACCCCACAAGCGGCGCCGAATCTTGCGAATTCACAGCCAAAATTCGCATACCTACTAATGTAGAACGGGCTTAGACGTGTACACTAAGAAATAACTTAAGGGGAAAAAAAATGTATGCAGGAATTTTTGCTGGTCACGCTTTTAAAGCACACAAACCTTAGCTAGCCAACATTAAAAAATGCGGTACCTCTGTTTGTTTCGATTTGACTGAAATGTTTTCCCTTGCGAACAAGCGCAGTCAAACTTAGCATGGATGCCTACTGCACGCCTACTACTGTACCTACGAGTGCATATATATGAAACCATACCTGCTAACTCTTCTGAATTTTCCATAAAAATGTACGAATTTGGACTAATCTTGCGATTTTACGAATCTTGCCTGAAATTTTATGGATTTACAAAAAAACGGGAACATCTATTAAAATGACACTGTGGTGCCTTCTGCCGCGTGCACGAGGGCAATACATGCTCTTGTTATCATCATCCGCTGTCTTCTTTGGATGGACCACGCCTCAGTATCAAGTACTCGCTGCCATCTCGGCAAGCTTACTTATAGCACGTTGTTCGCGGGCCGGTTAAAACTTACGTGTTCTCGTCACTCTTCGTCTTTATAGGAGTTTATTGGCATAACTTCCATACAGCTGAGAGCCAGAGGCAGCCAAAAGGCAGGAGCCGCGTCCGATGCAGTACGTCCTGCGGTACGACCATGGTCTGCCTCGCAGTGGAATGGCGGGCTCAAAGCTGCGACAGTACTACCATGTGTTTTTGAAATCCTACACGTCAGAATTTGCTCCTCCTGCCCAGTGGGTTTGTGTGAGGACGCTTGTCCCAGAGCTTAAATTCTCTTAAACTTAAAAACATAAAAGTGTGATCCCCCCCCTTCCCTGGTCTACAAGGTTTTACGAATTTCCAAGTCATCAGGTTGGCAGGTATGATAAACAGCCAGTGGCAAAAATAGATACTATTAGCACAATCCACTTGCAATGAGATGGCCGTCAACCTATTTCATCAACTGCTGTCCACTTTGAACACTTGCTCCCAGATGGCAGCACGTCCTGGGCGTTCCTGTAAAAGCTTTGAGGCATTACCAAGCCCTGCCCATTAAGCACTGTGCATCATGGCTGAGTTTGCTTGCACGCTGCCGCACAAACGTGGCGTTTCAAAAATCCTTTCTGATTGTGGCTGCGACAACAGTGAAAGCCAATGAGAACAGCCTTTCCAGGAGATTGAAGTGATTGAGTAAAATTGGACTCTGCTCGTTCTGGACACTGTGTGACATGCTCCGAGTTGTCACAAAAAGATGGAAGGGAAATGCCAACATTAATTATTTATTTCTCAGGAAACAAGGCATCGTTGGCCTTCAAACAAAAACCGAAAGAGCTGCAAAACGTGTCTTTTAGTTAAAACAAAAATTTATTCCTCCTTTAGTGTCCCTTTAAATAATTTTCTCAAAGTGACAAACATAGAACACTGCTCTATGTATCGACGTAAAGATAACTAATGGAATACATCTCAATCAGATGGCCCTTTTGGTTTATAAAATACAGAATTGTGTATGTGTGGCGTAAAGATCGCAATTGGATAGTTCTCTTGGTTTATAAAATACACAGTTGTGTCATCATCATCAGAAGCCTGGTTGCATCCACTGCAGGCTTCTACACATGTACTTGTTTATAAAATACACAGTTGTATATACGTGACTTACTAATTTGGGGTCTTTCAACACCTGTTACCATGAGAGTTTTAGATTAGGGAGCATACCTAGGTCGCAGATGTCCTAGCTTGTATTAAAAATGTAAAGTAAAGGTTGGCAGAGCACATGGTGCAGAGAACAGAAAACAGGTGGACCATTAGGGAAACGGGATGGCTACGAACAGATGGGCTCATCATCGCCATCAGCCTACCCAGGCCCACTGCAGGACGAAGGCCTCTCCCATTGACCTCCAACTGTTCCTTTCCTGCACTGCTTGAGTCCACAGTTTACCCCCGAATTCCCTTACTTCGTCCTCCATTGAGTAATTGGCCTTCCCCTTCTAGATTCGTCTCAGTAGCCACTCTGTTGCCCTGGTAGTTCACCGGTTTAATCTCACTGCATGGCCTGCCCAACTCCATTTTTTTTTCCTTTATTTGATCTATGATATCGACTCGAGTTTGCCCCCTGATCCAGCAGGCTCGTTTTCTGTCCATAAGTGTTATTCTGATCGTTATTCGTTCCGTGGCCCATTGAGCCGACATAGGTCAGCTTTCTCGTTGTTTTCGGTTTTCTATTTCTAGACCGGCTAGAAATATAAAAAACGATAACTCCATGTTCGGACAATATAAGCGAATTTGGTGGATGAGAATGGATTCACACAAAACAGGAATGATGGGCTGAGGATGATGATTATCAGTTATGGACAAACTGTGCGATGTCCTTCCATTGCGTATGTTTGCGTTGAGTCCGCACATTTCCCAGTGCCGTCATAAAGATGGCGGAGAAATTTGCTGGGCACAGTGAGCTGGAAGCTCAAAAGTATAGCTAAGATAATTTCATGTAATTTTCTGGCGCGATGTTACTACTGCGCAAGGGAAAAAAATATCAGGGTCTAAAATGTGTACCTTTTTTGACTCCCAGCTTGCATAACCTGCACAATGTTTCAGGGAACAAAATGGCACCCCTCACAACTGCAACAACTCGTATTTGTCTAGAACTTTTTAGTGCTTAGGCATGAGGGTGGTTCTACAACTCGACTACCCAGTATGGGGCCATCAACGTCGACTCATGACACCTGGTAACCTACCACTGTCTAGAGCCACTAGATAAGCTTCCATTTAGTGACACCAACCAGACCATGGACAGCCACTTTGGCCACTTTTATTCCATCCACAAGGAAGATTCGCCCAGCCTCTCTACTTTAGACTTATCACCCTTGCCTTGGCTTTGTGTATGCCCAGTGTTTCACTGCTACCGACAGAATTACGGGTATGACCTGTAGCGAAGAATGTAAGTGCATCAGTCCCCAGCCTATGCTCGCAGAGATATGGGGGCGGTCTACAAGCCGCCAGCCAGTGACCTATGAGCTTACAAAAAAACGCTATACCGTCGAGTCCTGCTAATCATCCTTCTCAAGTTCACTAACTTGCAGCCTAACAAGCCGGTTTGTTCTCTCTGAAGTCCCTCTGTCAGCTTTGCAAAAGCAACCTTGGAAGTTCTCCCTTGCCAGATGGTGCCATTGGCCGGCACTGCAACTCTCTGTTAAAGCGCCACCAAACAGTGCTCAAACGCCGAACAAAGTTTCATTAATATTAATAATTTCATGCGCCTTCAACAAAGGCTAGACGATAGGTAGCTGTTCCACTTTGTAGCGACAAATATGTCAAAGTGTCACTGCATGGCAGAATGCTGTCGAGAATAGTGTGACCAGTGTGCAGCACAACTCTTGGATTTTCTAAAAAAAAAAAAAAGGTACTTTTTGGCTAGTAAGCTTGCTATCATATTATTGGTGCACACCCTTCACAATGTAAATGTTCGGGAAATGTGACAAGTGGCCACTATCTCCCCAAACCGTATGTTGTGAAACAAGAGAACACGAAAAAAGAGAAAAAGGTTATCTTTCACTGGTTTGGTGAATGTGCACTCGTGACTAACTCCTTGCAATGATGCGTTTCAGTGATTTTCAAGGGCGCCCTTTAGAAATCGATGCAAGGATATTCAAGTTCATTATCGGGCAAGCTTTGAAGAAGCTGTTTGGTGAAGTAAGTTTAATGGTTCAGCCACAGTTAGTACTTGGCCTTACCGGAAGCTTCATTTCCTTCGTTCTTTTTCTCAACAGGTTGGTGCATCTGTCCAGGTAGATGTGCTGAGATTCCGCGAATCCGACCTACGTGCATACTTGCGCGTTTCATCCAGGTATTTTGCTTGTGCCAGCATCATTTGTGTATGCCTTTGGCAGTAGCTGGCACACTGTCGACTCAAACATGTCCCTTCTGTGACCCTCTAATTCAATCTTTCGCTCCATTTCTAGCAATCTGGTCAGGCTGTGGAGCTCACTGACACTGCATTCTTCGTACAATGGCAAACCATGTTCCTTCCGTGTGTACAAGGTACTGTACACTCCAGCTTTTCTCAGCTGTTGCAGAACCCCAGAGTAACACTTTCGTCTTCTTTTCTTCTTCTTCTTCAAGGTGTCCTCCAGTCTTGCTTCACTCAGTGTGGCAAGCCCACACTATCAGCACTTGCCATCGACACAGCCATCTGCGAGTTAATAAATTCATGAGCTGTTATGTCAGCTGCCTGCCTGTGAGCGAATGCGTCTTAGGTGTTGGGACGACTGTTGAGTTGCATTTACTTGCACACACTGAAAAAACCACAAGCATTTCTGAAGTGATCATCAAGGGCATAAGCAATGGCACAGCAGCTAAGCTGTTTGTTGGACTGCTTTCGCGATGTAGCCCACATGCTAACATTGTACTGTACCAATAAAAGTTCTTGGCCAGGCCCCACTAAGAGGCAAAAAATTTGGATTCCTTGAGGTGCAGTATGTGCCTTTAGTGGAAGTTCCATGCCTAGCACGAGGGCATTTGAGGGCAAGAGGCAAGGCAAGCTGCATGCCATTGCAGTGCCAATTTAAAAAGCAAAACAAGCAGCAACATGTAGAAGATAAAGAATTGCAGTGCCGTGCATGTTTTATTAGTTTTGGTTTTCGGTGCCTGAGATATTACAAGGAGCTGCAAGTGGAAGGGAACTATTCAGTCCATTTTATACAGCTTTTCCTGTCCAAGCAAAACACTAGCCTCAATTTTACCACTATGTAATGCATATTGCATAAAGTAGTGCTTAGAAGCTATAATTGCTGCCAAACGTTCCAAATGCCTGCCGAGTAAAAGAAGGTGGCTGCCGATTGTGCAACACGTGGAAGCACAGCTGCAGAAAAGTATGTTGAATGCATCTGTTGCACCACTAAAGTGCCTGTGATACAAACTTTTAATGTATAAATTAATGCTAAACATGCAAAGGAACCGGGAGAATGCACGTCGCATGTGGCACCCTGTGCGTTCTTGCAACAAATACCTGCAGCTCTCCTGTTTTCATTGTTCTGGCCTGAAAGTCGGACAGTTCCCCAGATGTCATCTGTAAATGCAGAAAGGAAACTTTTGCTTGGTCACACAAGTCCCAAAAGCCCAAGTGCATAGGAAACACGAAACACCGGTCGTGTGGCCGCAAGTCTTTTGATTACCTCAAGTAGCCTAGCCAAGGAGTCACTGCAACAGCTCGAAGCATGAGCTACCCAGAGATTGTGCAGAAGGGAAGCCTCGCAGTATGCAGGCAGCTACGGTCATATGCAAGCACAGAAACACTCTGGATAAGAACACGTATTTAATCGAAACGTTCACAAATGCGAATTTATGTACAAGACGAGGCCGCTGTCGCTGTGACCACGTGCGTGATGACGGGGCGTGTCACTTAAACACCTGGTCCACGATTTCTATAAACATCTGCACCAGGACCCACTCGGAGACGGGGTCCAGAGGCGGGGTCTTGGTCCGCAGCGTGCTGGGGGACGCCTGGCCACCGCGCCGCAGGTGCCGCTGGACTTCCGCCTTGATGGAGCTCTGAAAGGGCACACCTCGTGAGGCACATAGGCATGGGGTTGGTGCTGCAGCACACGGTCGTCCCTAGACTAACTGGCACCTCCCTAGTAGTTGCTCACTGCTAGAGTTCTCAAAGGATGTTACTGTTACGCAAACAGGTTGACTCTCCTGTAGGTATCCCACTGACCTCTAGAAATTTATTACATTGTTGTGTACGGTGTCTGGAACTGCGTCTGCATACTGCGAACTTCTTAACTGTCCCATTTAACCTAGTTTCTGCTGCCAATGTTGCACTAATAAAAAGGTTTTGAGGTCTCGCATAGCATGTAGTATTCATTTCGGCAGCTCACAGACTTTTCGCTATGTGCTGTGCTGGAAAGGACAACAGTGAACACATTGCATGCACAACTTCCAGTTGAGCACCTAATTCTCCGCAAGCTACTGTGAACTGGTCCTTGAGTGAGCGACACAGAATCAATGAATTATATGAACCATGGGAGTGGCGACCAAAACTGATCGCTGTGCCACCTGTCGAGACCGCTCGCAGCGCCGGCGTGGCCTTTCAGCGCTGCACACATGCCACTATTCCTTGCAAGCGTGCGACTGCCTTGTGCTCCAATAAATTTGCACCAGCAATATGGGATCCTTGCTGGCCATCAGGAAGACTGCTGGTTACCACCTCTTTCTGTGGAAATGCGGGCACACAACAGCTGGCACGCTGTTGCCTGTCTTGTGCTTGGTGCTTTCTCTTGGCTGCTTGGATATGTTACTATGAAGAGCAGCATATCCATTTTTTTTATGCACAATAATCTATTTTTGAAGCAAAAAGAAAAAAGGGTTGATGCACGAGGCCTATGTGCTAACAAATGGTGCTTCTATGCCACTGCTGGCTAACTTATATCTCTAATCAAGTTAGTGAGAAAAAAAAAAAAACGCCACTCATTCAACCAATGCATAACAATTGGCGGTGTTATACAGCAAGTGTTACTAGCCAGCCATGTAAACGGCACCGTCCTATGCTACTCGGCAGATCACAAGTGCACGTCAAAGGGAGAAGAAAAAAAATCTACGCAAGCAGTGGAGGCTCACAATCTCGTGGCTGAACGAGCGGGACAGGTGCTGCTTCTCGTGCGAGGGCATGCTGGGCTGCATTCGGTAGAGCAGGGCTTGACCCAGGGCTATGGACAGGCTCATCTCCAGCACGGCCAGCTCCACAAGCCTGCACGCACATTACAGGAGGGGGCAACAGAGTCGTTTACTGCAACACTGAAGGAGGACACCAAGCAGAGTTGGGTGCCCAATGCCCCTGTCTAAGGTGACTGCTTGGGGCAGCGCAGCGGGAACGGGGATCAAGCGTCAAATTTCGTGCCACTTTTATGTCGTTTTGTGCACGCAATCCAATACTTAGTAATGCACACAAAGCAAACTTTCAAGGAGGAAACAAAAATATCTTAAAGAAACCACTGCAAGGAGTTTTGCAATACTGTGCAAGCGATTTGCCCACATCCATCCCACTCACACAGCATCCTACTAGTTTTTCTTTTTTTTTTTTATGCAACTCATTTACTGTCACAAGACCTGACTGAAGTTTTTCCAGGGGCAACATAAGCAGTCTCATATCAGAATATAATAGCCCCAGAGCTTTTTATTAAATTTACTTATAAGACCACATGCATTTCTACGAAGTGTCACGGAGGCACCATTGTTTCCAAGGGAAGTAGCTTTGCAATGCTTTTGCATCAAAAAAAGAAAAATGGCTGCAGATGTAATGCGGTTGCCACCGCACAGCTTCCTCTACCTCAACACTTTCCTGCCCACAGAAAAAGCAGTGATTTTGGCAAGCCTGGCAAACAACTTTTCCCAGTCGCAAGAATATGGAACATATAAGTGTACGGTATCGAAATGTAGAAGAGTAAATTTCCTCTCCGAAGAGAACGACCAGGAAAAAGAGAGGGGACGAAGAGTCGCCGAAAGAACAAGAGAAGATCAAGGTCAGAACAAGCGGCGGCCACACCATGCCGGAAGTCGAGAGGATCCGAGTGCTAGGCATGTTGATAGAGCGCAAGCGTGTGAAGGACGAGACGGTAAACCGCCTCGTGGCTAAAGTCACCGCGGCCACATGGCTCATAAGAACGGTGTCAAAGAGAAAGGTAGGCATGAAGCAGGAGAGACTCACCCGACTGGTGCAGTCTTTTGCCATAAGCCACATCACGTACGTCACGGCGTTTCACAGCTGGAGGCAGTGCGAGTGAAACAAGATCAACGCGCTCATACGCAAGGCGTACAAGGCGGCACTCAGACTCCTCGACTGCACGAGCACCGAGAAGTTTCTGGCCCTGGGGTGAACAACACCCTGGAGGAGATCGTGGAGGCGCAGAGGACCACCCAGATCTCGAGGCTATCGGAAACGAGAACGGGCAGACGGATACTGCGCGACCTGCATCTGACACCAATAGAGGAGGGAGCCGAAAACGAACAGGTACTTGTGCCGGAAGGCACAGGCAGCCAGTTACGGGTATGCCCGGTACCGAAAAACATGAACCCCGAGTTCAACAAGAAGCGAAGGACGGCAAGGGCTAAGGTGCTCGTGGACCTCCACACCAGAGACAAAGGGGCCATGTACGTGGACGCGGCAGAGTACCAGGAAAGCGAGAGGGCCTACGCCGTGGCGACCGTCAGGGCATCGACTGGCCAACGCCGCCTGTATAATCCTTGCTAACGCGTGAGCGAAAAATGGTCAAACAGCCACTCTCCTGTTGCTCTCTCCTACCCTTTCCCGCTCCGTAGCCTTCCTACGTGCTTTCATGTCCGCCAGCCAGCGCTGCTTCTTGGAAACTATGCAAAATAGTTGACAGTTTGTCTCGCGTTCCCCAGGTGGCGCTCCGACGCCTTCGAGGCAAGCTGACAGACACACGCTGTAGAAGTGGGTGCAGTGTTCGCGACTCGCGAGCAGTGATGTAAGGCGTCCGCCGGCGTGCGCCACATAGCGGATGAGTGCCTGAACTAAGCGTCCCCACCCCTCCCATTGGAGAAAGCGGGCAACGCGTTAGGCAATGTTTGTACAGGTGGCGTTGGACTGGCGAAACGGTAACGGCGGCGAGCGCGAGAACCCAGAAGGCGCACTGGGCAGAGGAGGTGGCCATCGCCCTGGCCATCACCGACCCCGCATGCATGACGGTGCTGTGCAACTCAAGAACGGCGGCGCGTAACTACGCCAGAGGGAGAGTGTGCAGGGAGGCCGCGCGAGTACTACGCACGGTTGACCTCGACGGCGAGAAGAGGTGCGTGGCCATCAAGTGGTTCCCGGCACACATTGGCATTGATGTGTCGGACCAGGGCAACACCAACCATAACGAGACGGCAAACGCAGCAGCGCGAGGACTAACCAACCGTGCCACTGCGGCAGAAGCCGACTCGTCGCGGTGGTGGAGGGAGACCAAGGACAGCATGACCACCTACACCGAGCTCGTGATGTGGTACAGACTGAGCAGACGAAAGGTACCGCCACCCCACCCAGGCCTGATCCGAGAGGAAGCGGTGATATAGCGGCAACCGCAGATGGGGTCCCTCCTCACCCTGGCACTGATGAGGCATGTGTGTCCAAGCGTGTACGAGAGTGACTTGTGCCGAGTGTGCCAGAAAGAGAGAGCCACCGCGGCTCATATCCTTTGGGATTGTGTCGACAGAGACTATGATCCTGCCGCATCTCAAAGCCGCAGCGGGAAGCTACGACCAGGAACAGCAGACCAAGGCCGTCCAGCAGATCTCAGCGGCCCTCAAAAGGCAACGACCAACTGAAACCGATGAAAGGTTACCGCCCCAACATAGGGGCCGGCGAGGCCGGCCGAAGGGAGTAGCGAGGCTGGAGCCGAAGTAGAGGGACAAGAAGTTGAGAAGACGTCACGGCCAGGTCACAGAAAGACCCCCACGCGAGGGGGATGTAACCGAGCTGCAGGCACTTTAATAAAGTTGCTCTCTCTCTCTCTCCCTCTTTCCCTTTCTCTCTCTCTCCCTCCCTCCAGTGGTAATTGTTTCAAACAGAAAAAAAACTTTGGAAAAAAAAACGAAGAAAAGATTTGGGACAGACACAAGAAAAATAAGCAAAAACGTCAGTGCTGCTCCACACAGAAAAAATAAATACTTAAGATATACATTTTGTACATATACTATTAGCGCAGAATTCCTGCAAATATCAAATGCCTGACTGTGAAGACTCTTGACATATAAAAAAAAGAAGGTAGCGCTACTGGGTTTCGTGCCACTGTGCAAAGTAGTTCCTCGAAACATAGGTTGGCCACACATGCATCGCAGAAAACATTGTTTTTAGCTGCACTCTTTTTCTGCCCGTAGCACAATTTACAGTTTCGATACTTTTGCATTTTCTGGTGCTTATGTTCAACAGGGGTATCAGGTTCTGGGCTGGTCAGTTTCGGCGCTGAACTCCAATGACCAAAAGTTGTTCTCGGAATCTGTACTGCTAATTTTGTCACCAGAAGTCGCCTGTAGAACCGTCCAAATCGCTAAAAATGCAGTGTTTCCGCAGTTCCATAGCCCATGAGTCGACACCATCTCCGCATCATCCGAGCGCCCGTCACATGACACCGGCAGTGCTTTAAAAAATAGCGGCGCACAGAAAAGCAAACCAAAGAGGGTGTGTCCCTACTACTCAGTAGATGGCGCCAGCCCTCAGAGCACACTCAAAAAGTGCCAAATTTGAGTGGAAAAACATCAAAATTTGAACTTGAAAGTGTCGATAGTATACTATCGACTAGAACAGGCGTGGGCAGGAAAGTGTGCAATGAAGGCCTCACCTTTGGTGGTGATAGCTTTGAGCAGAGTCCGCTGGTGTCTTCACAGGGGACTGGTGCTTGTCAGCCTGCATCAGTGAAGCGAAAACTGTTACACGGGCTGCACTCTGAATGAAGGATCAATGACCCCTGCAAGCATGCCGCACAGGTGACACTCATATTCTAGGTGTACACGGCTGGAGACCGGACGAGGTTGCCAGGGTTGTGGCTGCCGTCATGGCCAAATGTAATGGCAGTGCTAATTGTTGCACAGTAGAGATGAACATGATGTCAAGTAGGGCCATTCAATTTCTCTGCCTTGAGAGTAGGATCAGAGGTGGTGGCCTGAACGTAGTGGGGACCTACCTCCGTGTGCGGCAGAACAACCTGTGGTGAATGTCTGGCGAAAGACTCCGCTGCCACCATCAACTGCAGGTGAACAGCCTTTGTGGCTTTGGTTGGAAAATGCAGGCCTACTTCTGCAGTGTTTGTAAGAAATGGCAGAAACCTTAACACAACTAAAGAATTCCTCCACAAAAACTGTTACTCCTGAGTTGCACGTCATAAGTGTCAATGAGGCCTGAAGGTGTCAGTGAGGCCTGAATTTTGCGGAATATTTACTCCCGCTATTGTCAGTGACATCATGGCCAAGGGCACTTTGTTTCGTCGTTTAGCACCGCGCGGCCAAAGTGCACTTAAATCGGCATGTTTGACGGGTATAACACACACTACTGGCTCCTTCAACATATATGGAACCCTGAGCATAAAAGAACCAGCGAAAAGAACGCAGGACACAACAAGGACACAAACACCAGCGGCGTGTTTGTGTCCCTCTTCTCGTGTCCTGCGCTCTTTTCACAGCTTCTTTTATGCTCAGCATGAACCAACTCACCCAGCATTTCGCCCTCTTGAAATATGGAACCCTACGCTTGAGGTTGCTACAGTTGGTTGCACCTGTTGGCAACTACCACCAGCAGCACACTGAGCCTGAGCCACTTCTGCTTGTTTGTATCGCATGATTGTCACGTAACATAATGGAGGAATAACTTTTAACAGCAATCTACCTCTGACTGAGCCATACCCACTGCCTCAGGGATTGCTACAAGTCTGTTGCTGCACGGGGCTCCCAGCGTGTTTTTTGCCACGCCTGAATGGTCTTGCTGCCCACAACAGCAGGGTTGGCTATGGAAGATATAAAAAAGGCACCCCTGACCTTGGTGAGCGACTTGAGGCAGACCTGGGTGGCTGCCAGCAGGGTGCCAAACGTCAGCTGCTGTTCCTGCTCTGCCGATGGCGGGTGGAAGGACGTCTGGGCTATGGGCTGCCACTCTGCTACATCCAGGGCCTTGGAACAAAAAGGAGCAAGAGATTGGGCAGGGAAGAGGTCCACAACACCGCCTCAGCGGGCATCCAAATACAGCCGAGTCCACTTAGGTATAACGATACCGTTTATAACAATATACCGGATATAACGATGAACAACTATGGCACTGTCAAATTCTGTATAAATTCTATGGTAAAATAAACCGCCTATTACAATGCTCCTGTGCCACGAAATCGGATATAACGATTGAATCCGGTTACAGCGTGCACCAAAAATGCGAGCTGCTGCCGGCTCTCCGCACTGACAGCACTCGCCGTGATGTGCCTTGCATCCCACCCACCCCTCAAAAAACGAGTCGACTGCGCCACTTACGGGGAAGTGAGGGGAGGATGGGAGCAGTTGTCCTTCTGAACCCCCCTCCTGGTGCTGCCGCTTCGGCATCATCCCCGCGCCCGCTTGCTGGCTCGAGCATTCTCTTGCTGTGCCACGTGTGTGCCGCTTGAATTTGACTGGGTGCCTCTTCAACTGCCTCCGTTTTTCCTCGGGTGGAACGTCAGGGCCGATGTTTTGGAATGTCCGAGTGCCTCACTGAAGAGGCGATCATTGCACGGATACGTGCTGCGGACAGCAGGGATGACGATGCGATTGTGCAGCCTACTTGGGCAGCATTTTCGCAGGAGGCCCAACGCATGATACTGTCCCTCAGGGTCTTCGTTTTCGTCAAGGACCCTTCGCTCAGCTAGGAGAAGCGCCTATAGATGCTCTTGATAAAGATTCGCCCCAGCTTCACGTGCAGCAAACAAAGCTGACCGACTACGGCTTCTTTTCTGAAAATAAGTAGTAGTAAGACCTTGCTTGCACGCGAATAAAATGTTTCGAGCTCTGTTTTATCTTTTTATTCCGCAACCCACTTATACAAATTATCGGTTATGGTGATGGGATTTCGTTGGCACTTGGATATTGTTATAAGTGGACCAGATTGTACACCGAGAGGTGGCACCTGTACATGCACCACAGTGTGACGAGAGGGTTAATGAACTTCATGTGATGTTTCATCAGCATTCAGGGTTCAGTACTGATGTCTCTTCAGTATTCATTAAAGCTTTCTCTCTCTCTCTCTCATCAGCAACCTTTGCTACTGGCACTTTCCAATGGGAGCAAGGACAACAGGCACATGCATTGAAGTTGGTGTATAGTGCTTTTGCTACTATTGGGGAAAGAAAATGAAACATGGGTGCTAAGCAGAGGAGAAAGCAAGCAGGCGGGTGCACACTATCACCGCAGTAGCTGAAGGTGAGAACAAGTAGCGCAGTCATTTTGACGTAAACCGGGCATAGATTAAATTTTTGTTGGGCACCCATGTAGAAAAAAAAGCAAGAAAAAGGTGCTCCCGCCCTAAGAAAAGTACAAAGTGCTGCTTTTGAGTGCAGCAAGATTTTGCTTTCACAATAAAGAGGGCTCGTAAGATTTACCTGGTCTGAGAGTGCCTCAGCAACACATGGGCTGAACCGCTGGCAGCAGGAGAGGCAGACGAAGAGCAACTCCAGAAGCCTTGAAACACACAGACCACCACGTTCAGTTTGCAGCATGGGCCTTACAAGCAAGCAAAGCACGTGCATGGCGAACAAGTCCGCAAAGACAAGGGCGCAACTCATTTCCCAGGAATGTTCGCATGCTGGCTGCGATAGAAAAATGATGCTGCAAAGTGCGACTTTGTGCAGCAAGGAACCACGAGTGGATCACAAGCCACAGAATCCATTCCCTCTACTGGAGGGATTACACTGAGTTGCATACATTTCAGAAACAGCCACTTTGTGCAACACCGCAGCACTCACAGAGGCCACTGCGGGGCACCTCACCACCTCCAAAGTATGTTTCCTACCAGCTGTGCCATCATAATTTCCCACTGGGCACACTCAAAACAGATGCTTTTTACAGGCATTGAACTCAGAATTTTGTTCCTGGAGCAGCACTGTCACATCTCTGACTCATAAGGCCCAATTTTCAATCGTAAAGGGTCAACTCAAGCACCCAGAGCATCATGGTCAACTGTCCAGACACAACTATGATGTCAACAACTCTGGGAATAATTCTCACACATAATTGCTGCATTTTTTTTGGGTCTTTAAAACCATGACCCGCACAGCGTTCCCCAGAGCAGCAGCCCCACGCATAGTTCCCTGGAGACTTGACAAAATGCTTGGCTCGAAAATGCTCCTCACTTTTTCCTCGCTTCATTCAGCTTGGGCGACGGGTCGACAATTTCGTCGGTCGACACCTGACGCCTGGGCTGGTTCCCCTGTTGTTCGGCTCGCACTTTCGCCGCAGGCCCCTGTTGGTTGTACTGGGCACAGAAAGAGGGAACCACACACCACAGGTGAGGTTTTCGAACGCAAACACAGCCTGTCCACTCAAAGCAGCCAGAAAAGCAAACAACACATTCTCACTCTTGAAAATAAAAATAGAGAAGGGTTTGGCGAGAGGGGATCCAAAAGACTATGATACACAAAATCCAATACAGTCGAGCCCACTTATAACGATTCCATTTATAACAATATATTAGACATAACAATGAACAACTATGGCACCGTCCACTTTTGTATGTGTTCTATGGCAAAATAAACCACCTATTATGATGCTCCAGTGTCACGATATCGGATATAATGATTGAATCTGGTTACAGTGTGTGCTGAAAATGCGAGCGGCCACCGGCTCTCTGCGCCAACAGCACGCACTGCGAGCTGCAATGCGCCGCGTCGCATCCCTTCCACCCCTCAGAAAACAAGTTGCCTGCACCGCTTACAAGCAAGCGAGAGGAGGGGGAGAGGTTTTCCTACCAAACCCCCCTCCCAGTGCCGCCGCTTTGGCATTGCCCCCGCGCCAGCTTGCGAGCTCGCGTGTTCGGCGGTTCTGTCACGTAAGCGCCTTCAACTGTCTTCGTTTTTCCGCGGAAGGGACGTCAGGGCCGATGTTTAGGAAATGTCTCAGTGCCTCACTGAAGAGGCGATTGTTGCACAGATACGTACTGCAGACAGCGGTGACAGTGACGAGTCTTATGACACGGTTCCGCAGCCTATTCAGGTAGTGTGTTCACAGGAGCCCTAACACATGATACAGTCCCTCAGGGACTTCGCTTCCGCCAAGGACCTTTCGCTCAGCTAGGTGAATCATTCATATATGCCCTTGAAAAAGATGTGCGCCAGCTTCGCGTGAAGCAAACAAAGCTGCCAACCATGGCATCTCTTCTGAAAATAGGTAGCAATACAACCTTGCTTGCATGCGAATAAGATGTTTTGGTCTCTGTTTTGCCTTTTTTTTCCCCACAACCGGCTTATAACAATGATCGGTTTTAACGATGGAATTTTCTCGGCACATGAATATTGTTATAAGTAGACTAGACTGTAATATACACACACACAAAAGCAAACAGAGAGCGGCTTAATTGCGTATGACTATGATATCAGCCAATTTGGAAACCACAGTTATCAGCAAGAAAACTGGGCAGCTGCTGCCCTTACCACATTTATTTTTTTTTAAACATCTTGGAAGAATGACAAGTGCGGAATTACCTCTAGCATGTGCTGTAGAAGAATGGGTCTGCAAAGGTAGGCAACTGCTGCAGACGCTGCTGAGCAGACACTCCTCTGAAAAAAAGAAGAGCAGAGGAGAAAGAGAGAGACCATGGAGTGTGATGCAGGCACCTGTGGGTAGCACTGCCTTTTCACACAGGGGTGGCGGCACTTACGACCCTTCTTCCACAACATCCCAATGAGAGGGTCACGACACATGGTTGACCAAAGGAAGAAGTCTTTAGAAATGAGAGCTCTCAGAACACGAACGTTGGTTAAAGTTGGGCTAGTTGGTATCGAGCTTAATAACGCATGATTACTAGTGTAACTGTAACAAGAACGGAAAGAAGAGCCACAGGACGACGCAGCGTCCCCTGCTCCAAAATCCAATCCAACCGCTTTCAGTCACTTGCATCATCTGCACCCTTGCGTTCTTTAGAAAGCATCTTTTTAACTTCTTATTGCTTTGGGAGATAAGAAAATTGGGAGAAAGAGAGAGCGAGAAACAGAGAATGCACATTCATGCATTTCTTGAGCTATTGTTGCCACAACAAATGATGAGACAACAACTTTCTTTCGGGAAATGACTACAAGGCTCCACAAATATTTCAGTTCTCTCCTTTTCTTGACTTCAGACCAAGAGTCTATTTCCAAGTAAAATACTATAGTGCAGTGCAGAAAAAAGCTTGTAGATGCTCTAACACCTATTAAGCTGACTGTTTGCTCCTTCCCTTGGGAAGTAGAGACAGTGGCAGCTTCTGACCATGCATACATCACGGTGCGCCCAAGGAAGGGACTGGAATTACCCAGAGTGCCACTTTTCACTGTGCAACACCTCACAGGCACAGGTTTGAATGGAGGCTCTTATTAAAAAGAGCACTCACTGAGTATCGCACTCACAGGGGTGAGACAGCTTAATGAGATTTGGGAGCAGTTTTTGGAGCAGAAAATTCTCGATTTTGGAGCAGAAGAACCTTGATTTGGAGCAGGAGAACGACATTTATTACGTCACCTTAGGAGCCTAAAAAATAATTTTTTTGGCAACTCGGGGGGCAAAAGTGCACTTTTTAATAGGTTCTGTACGTACATAACACTGAAAAAGCCTTTCAATAAAGTTTTTTCTACCATAGTATCACAAGGTACGAACTGCACTACCTTTTTACAAACCATTTTTTAAATTCTTAGGCTCTATGCATAGATGGCGTGGAGTGCCATTGAAAATATTGAATTGAAAAACTAAGCACTCGCAAGGCATTTTTCTTACCATGTGAATGCCGAAATTATTATTTTTTAAAATCCCCAGACTCGGCTTTACGCGCAAGTGTAAGAGCCACAACAAAAGTTGCGCAAAGCGAGGTGACAGTCCGTCGCACCCCACCAGCCCTCCTATATCAATCCTCAAGGTGCACGTTCACTAACGTTGGTATGTTTGGCCACCACTCTTTTGGCAATAAATTTCAGTTCAGATAGGTGAACTACCATGCAATAATAGCCCGTCCTGCTATCGGCGAACCCTGCTTGAAGATTTTGCGGCGATGTGCCTGCGTCGCCCCTTCTGCAGTGTCGATCGTCCCACCCCCACCGCTCGCAAGCTCGCTGTCACAGGCATCAATAACTAAGCGTTTCAAAACACCGCAATGAGTCCAAAATTTCACTTCAGGCACGCACCGCGCCTCACACTCAAGGCCGACATGAATTCCCGTCTTAGTCGAACTTCCCGCAACAGATCAAACGACTAAATGTAAACGCAGCCACCCCCATAACCAAAACCACGATAGAAATCGCCGTGAACGAGCCTCTGCCTGAACCACAAGCAACTGCTTCGCCCGGCAGCCATGTTTTCCAATCTTCACCACACCAAGATGGCGGCGCCCAGTAATGTCATTCTGGAGATACGGGGCGTTTTTTTCACCAGCTCGCCCAAATAGTTTGGCGCCTCAGCAAACATAAGTGTTTTTCTGTAGGACTTTGCAATGGTTTTCCGTGGGAAAGCTTTAAAAACGCACAGAATATAGCATGTGCAACCCAACATTGTGTCTTTCGAAAAAATTACCTCGGGGACAATTTTATGTGGGTCTTTTATTGGATGATCAATCAATTAAACCTTTACAAACAGCATCATCTTGGGGTGCGGGAAAATTATGCCGTCTGTAAGCATTTTTTCCTCACTGAAACTGACGGGAGCGTTAACATCCTCAGCGCTGAGACTGTTTTGGAGCAGTCTGGCGCAATTTTTGCAATTTTCAAGCTTTTGGAGCAGCCCGGCGCAGGAAAACAAATTTGTATCAAAAGTGCGCAATATGCGCAGCTGTCTCACCCCTGCACTCATACTGCCACCAGGTCTGTTCGGTTAGCAGCAGCATGGAATTTTTGCGAAAAGAGCTAGCATATGCAGACGTGTGAGACATGAAGTGCCAGTTGCATGCATGTTTCGCACATGGAGGGCACAGCACTGCATTCTGCTTACTGCAGATTTCATGCACAGCTATCTACTAATTACATCCATTTCTTTTTTATTAATTACCAGGCTTTATCTTTTTGCAAGAATCGATCACAACAATACAAGTTTTGAGTTCTGTCACTACATGTAATGGCAAGGAGAAAGACCTAGTACACTACTATGAAGTATGATACAAAATCAAACTAAAAAGGATAATAGTACCATTCATGGCACAAAATGCTAGAGCGTGACTGGGTAAGCCAGGACCTACCATGAGCACGAGCAATGGATTTGTCTGGTTGCACGGCCACGATGTTCGCAGAGAAGCCACCTTGCAGACGAGGCGACAGGTAACCAAGGCCTCATCAATCTGTGTCGGGCACGTGCGCACTTTCGTGAGGCACTGCAGAAAGAAGGCACGAATCAATGTGAACAACACATTAATTCGTAGCTGTTTTTCACGGGGTGGCTACAGCGACAAAAATATTCTGCCTGGAATGACCGCAGAACAACATGATGCATTTTACGAGCCCACGCAGGGAAAACGAGGGCCAGAAAGAGACAGCCAGATAGCTTGCACTTGTGGTAATGAAGCAGCCTGTTTTATGATATGTTCCTTCCTTTCCTCCACTCCACCCACCCCCATAGAAGAATGCTCAGACAAGCTTTGGCAACCCCGTTTCATCATTCATAATTTACGACATCAGAACTTATAGTGTGAGAAAATGTATGCACTGGCCACACTCCTTTCTCACGCTTTTCAAAGTTTCTTTATTAGTAAACTACTACTGCCGCTGCTGCTGCTGCTGCTGCAAGTTCAGAGCACTGCTGCTGCAGTGCTCTGAATGCAGTTGCATTCAGAGCACTGTAACCTACCCCTACAGGCAAACTTGTTTATGTACTTTATTGTCTCCTTTTAGATTCCACATTTCCTATTTCTCGCAACATGCACTACGAAAATAAGTCTTTAACCCTAAATGCTACACGTCATGACTAGTGCTTGTAAGTTGAGGATGGATACTTAGCGAGAAGCCATTCCTAACGCAGCAGCAAATCGGGCATCAAAGAGGCGTAACTCTGGCTGGAATCGAAATGGTCATCTAAAATGGGCTCTGATATGACAGCTTCAACTGAGACGCCTGGAAGGAAAAAAGTGCTCCTAGCCCTGTCTCAAGCAGCGCACGAGATGCACATTGAGCAGCCTAGAAATTCTGCCAGATAGAGCTACGGGTGTCATCAATTTGGCTCCACGACTACAGTTCCAGGAGCGCGCCACTCACTTCGTAGAGGCGGTCCACATGCAGCGCCATGAAGTCGAGCGCGTCTTCGAGGAAGAAGTGCCGGAGGGAGTGGAGCAGTGCGGTGACCAGCTGTACCAGCAGCTCGTACACAGCCAGCCAGCCCTTGTCGGTGGACGCGTAGCAGGCTGCCACAAAGGGGCTCACCTGCCCCGTGACGCCGCTCGACCGAAGGGCCTCGGCCATCTGCGAAGAGACAGTCACCCCGTCCCTTGCTTCACAAGGAGTGCAAAACAGAGGAGAGAGACAGACGACATTTCTTCCTTCCTGTCACAACGTGCCGTGCTTCAGTTGAGGAGATGCACCTCACTGATAATACGGTACGCACTGCTACTGGGTACTTGGCACCAATGACAACCTTCGTCCGTGACTGACAGGGACAGAGGTGCAAACTTGCATTAGTGTTTCTTTGTCCTGCACCATTTCTGCATACTTTTCTAGCTCTTCCTGGCATTGTTTTGTCACCACATCATCACAGACACTAACAAAGCTGCGCTACTTTCCAACTCATCGTAATAACTTGGTTGCGGTTACGTGCAACTGGGGGCGACGACTCTGAAAAACTGCACGACTTAGACAGATGTAGGGCCAGAAAGGGACAACAGCTTGGGTCACATGACGTGCAGAATGAGAAAAGGCAGCAGAGTGGCGCCATCAAACAAAAGGCAGTTTTCTTAGCAGTGAGTGGCCCTACATATTTATCCCCCGATTGTGGAAATATCTACAGACCCTAATTAATATCACCCTTCTGGCTCCTGGAAGTTATAACAGCCCACCACAATACTCGTACATAAAGCCCCACAGCCTTACTTGCTAACAGAGTGAGTCATGGTCCAGTTGTTACGATTCCCTGCTAGAAAGCTGTGGGATCCCCAGCGCTTGAAAATGTATTCTATTTGCGTGAACACACACACTCACTGAAATTTGAAGATGAGTTGGGCCACTGCTAAGAGTGTTTCAAGAGCATTAAAGGACAGTGTACTGGTCAGATGTTTAGCCCAGCTACTTATCATCAAGTCCTAAAATCCTGTACCTGGGGTGTAGCCGACAAAACAATGAAGAAATGGCAGATGGCTTGGGCTAGGCGACTGTCCTTCATAGCCTGCAAGTGCACAAGAGATGCATTCATCAGTTCAGTGATTTCCTTGAAATTACTGTCTCCCTCATGCAATGTTAACACTATAACCAACAATAGAACAGCTTGGATTTCAGAGCCCACTTCAAATGTGCATATCAAGGGAACCATCTTAACCTAGCCAGAACTAGTACCATAATACACATTTCTAGATAAAAACTGAACTTTAAGATGGCACTGAACTTTAAGATGACAATATTATTGAACTGGGGGATTCAAATATTGTTGTCCTGCCAACCCGTCAATGCTACAATCCTTCTGCCATGTTTACAGCTTGAGCTGACAAAACTTCTCTCACTGCAAACGCAATTTTAACGCTTGTGCTGACATGATTGAAACTGCACACACAGATACAAAACAAAATGCCGTATTTCCGAGATTCTAAGCACCTTCTCCTACTTTCGGAAAAAAAAAATTGGAAAAAAGTTTGCATGCGGATCTCAGCACCCAATTTTCTGTGAGGAAGCGCACATTACCCAGGCTGCCAAGTGTGCTTGCTTGCTCTGTTTTTGAGCCCGAGCTGTTGGAGTGGCGCAACCTCTACTCTCGTGCACAGCTAGGCTGGAGGCAGGTCCAAGTTGACCTTGTGGCCAAGTCAATTGTGAAGTGTTTGATTACAAACCACTTCGACAGAATAGAAGACGACACGTTGTAGGATAACCTGCTGCGGTGGCTCAGTGGATAAGGCGTTGTACTGCTGACCACAAGGATGCGGGTTCGATTCCCGGCTGCACCGGCCGCTTTTCTGATGGAGGTGAGAAGCAAAAACGCCCGTGTGTACGAGATTTCGGCACACGTTAAACATCCCCAGGTGGTCAAAATTAGCTTGGAGCCCTCCACTGCGGCACCACCTCATTGCCGCGTTGCGTCGGCGCGTTAAACCCCACAATCAATCGACATGTAGGACTGAGAACGGTAGCTTAAGTGGTGCGGCGGACACAAGTGGTAGTGACAGTGTGAGTATTACGTGCAAGCAGCAGGTTCACTGTCTGTACCTACTTTTCTTTAGAATACTTGTCAAATAAAATGTTATTCCTTGTGCCTGCCTCATCGAGATACCGCCACGAAAAAAAGAAGGGGAAAGGAGTCATTTACATTTCTTGAATCTAAGCACCCCCCCACACTTCAGGCATTGCGATCGTGAAAAAAAGAAGGGGAAAGGAGTCATTTTACATTTCTTGAATCTAAGCACCCCCCCACACTTCAGGCATTGCGATCGTGAAAAAAAGAAGGGGCAGTTAGAGTCGGGTAAATACAGTAGACCTTTTTTCTGATTTCTGGCTTTGAGTTGAAATTATTGTGAACAAGAAGAAATGGACAAAACAAAAGAAACAAAATCAGTCAAACCGGCTTATTGCAGCCCACTGGCTTTATTTTGAGGCGCTCGCACAAATCCAGAACGATCAGATTTTCAGGCCAAAAGACGATAAATTTATACTGATAACGCCATAAAAAATGCAAAATTGCAACAGTAAGCTGAGGATTAAGATGGTACTTCCCATTTTGCAAAAGTTATAATCTACTTGCAACTAAAAAAACAAACTAGTTTCAGTAGCAACTGTCTACACAGTGTATGGTAGATCACATCAATATACTAAAGATCAGTACAGCATCTACAAAGCCTTATTTCTGCTTACATTACTTGTACTGTCCCCTTAATAATCAGTGAAGTTTGAGTAGAAGACGACTTCACTGCGGCACCACAGCCAAGACCGTGGGTGAACTTTTCCAACCATGGTGTACAGCAAGGTCAATCAGAGCACACAGGTGTAAGCTAAAACTTTGCTTGGAGTGCCCAAACATCCAGGTTGGTACTGTGTTGAAATGTTAAAGGGGCCCTGCAGCACTCACCACCGACTACTCGGAATGTATTTTGTGGTAAAGTCTACTGTCCCAGCAATCTCGTCCCACAATAATTATGAAAATCTGTTCACTATCACCCGAGATACACGAAATGAAAAATTGTGCGTAATCCTTCCCTCTCAACTCGACCGCGGACTACGTGACGGAAGCTGTGCGCTATCTCCCAGGGAGGGAGGCAGCTCTTTGGCAGCCTTCTATATATCACGGGCCAGGGAGTTTTTTCTTTTTCTCCGCAACATGGAGGGCTCTATTTCCGGTCTGTTGCAACAAAAGAGCAGACACTGATGCCTGCTTGCAAGCGTGCACTCAGGATGGTTAGAGCAGTTGTGAAGCAAGTATTGATTTCGTCACTCAAACTCCGCGCGTACTCACAACACAAAATAATTACCAAGACTGTCCGTACAGGTTAAGGAATAGAAGAGGTGGGCGCACAGCACCGACGACGGCAGACCGTCACAGGAAATGCAAGAAATAAACCGTGAAAGTGACCAGCAACAGCCTATGGGAAAGCCACCACTGTAATGACGTAATTACAGTGGTGCGTAATGAGGAAAACTGAAGAAAGCGCAGTTGATTTTTCCGTGTATTTCACAGTGAATTGCATGCTTAACGCTTCATGTGCATGTGTAATACAATGGAATCTCGATGATATGATTCTGCGTGATACGAACTTCGGGATGATACGAATTTGTGATAAGTCCCGGCGAAGTTGCACTGTTTGCAATGGGAAAAATTTCGGCTCTTACGAACGGGCCTGCGCGGCCCGGAGGATGATACGAATGAGCCGGCAAGACGCCCGACTGCCGAGCAAGCAAGCGACGGCGACGTACGGGCTCCCTTTCCCCTCTTTGTCACTCTTTCTCCAGGAACGGCCAGGCTGTTGTTTTGTACTCGCGAATTGGCTCCGCACACTCCACAGGCGCACTGACGCTGCCGCGAAAACCACCCTCACGCTGCGCGGGGCGCGGCCGGCCGCGGCAACATAGGGCGGCTTCGGTCGCGAAGTAGTGCGGGGTGCTCGAGCGACTGCTTCTAAACGCTTTTAAAATGCCGCCCAAAGCACACACGAAGATCTTTTGCTTTAAATGAGCTATTAATGTGGGCGAAAACGGTGCTATAAAACATCACCCGTGCCACTAGTGAAAGCACCAAAGGAATATCTGCCGGGGAGCTAAGCCTAACATCTACGGCGAAGCCAGCCGGCTGTCTCGAGCGCTTCGAAACTGTGCACGCCTCCCCATTGGCGCAAGTCGTCAGGCTCTTCCCACTGCCATGTGCGTCGCGCGAGGCACAAGCGGCCATGAGTGTGGAATTGCCGACGCGGGCGTGAAAAATATCGCGCGCGCAATGCCGATCGACGCGCACGAATCGCGTGCAAAAACGCTTCATACGGCGTGTAGTGAGCTTGGGCACCGCGAGTGAGGAGATGAAAGTCTAGAAAGGACTACTCGGTGACATGGAGGTTAAAAAAAAAAGCACAGAAACGCCACGGATTTTTTCAAGCGAAAGTAAGAACAGAGATAAACGAAAACTTTTTTAGTGCTCAATTTTTTTGGTCTGGGTTGGTTCATACGAATTTCGGATGATACAAATATTTTCCGCGGTCCCACGAGATTCGTATCATCGAGATTTTACTGTATTAGCTCGGGTATTCCTGGCAATGTAATCTGAATGTTGCGCAGGCTTTTTTACACTGCTCAAAGCGTAATGCAGGGTCCCTTTAAGGCCCAGGAGGCTTGTGGCAGGTAAGCTCCCTAACACTGGTCACCGACAGCTCTATTTAACAGTCCCTCAGGGAGACCCACAAGATGCCAATGTGAGGAAACCGTGCCGCGCTGAAGAGCGCCCACCTCCAGGGAAGCCTGCAGCAGCCTGGCGAGCAGGTCCACAATGAGGTTCTGCTGAAGCACCGGCACACAGCTGGTGTTGTCCCTGGAGAGCGACAGCAGGTCCTTCAGCAGGACGGTCAGCGCAGTGCACACCTAGACAAACGCAAGGCAAGAAAGGGCACGGTGGAACACAGACAGATGCACACAAGACACTCTGTTTCCTAGAGACGAAGCGTGTTCAAGAAAAGGTTCCAAGGACGAATGCGAAGCACCAACCTGAACCGTGAGTGAGCTTTTTGATCTGAGGTCGTCTACGCACTTCTGGCTGTAGTAGCCCAGTGCCGGACAGAGCAACGCCACCCACGAGTGGAGGTTTGCCAGGCACGGCGCTGCGAGCAGGGCACAAGGAACACTGTCACTGCACTTGTCCTACCACATGCAAGACCATTTTCTGCCAGGCAGATGCTCGAAAAGAGCACACTCCCTCCACGGAAGAGTGCTTTTCTGCACATGCATGTCTTTTTTTTCTCCTACAATGTCAGTCCATTTGATGAAATTCGAGGGTGGACAAAATGTAATAACGCCTATCACTGACGCAACCGAGAGTGGGTTAGGCAACTCTGGTATAATTTGGACTAGTGTCACTGGATAAGACACAGAGTACCATCCCGAAGGCATGCAAGTGAGCAACGGCCGCCATTTTAATTTTTATGAGTATTTCCAGATTGCCACTTCTGCGGCCTCACCGCTAACTTTGATCAGGTCATTTGTAAACAACACTGCCGAAGATGAAGCAAAACGGCATCTTCGTACACATTTCTACTGCTGAAATGCTGTGAAGCGCCGTATTTTTGATTCGCGTTCGGAACGACACTAGTCGCACGCAGGCGCTGAGCTGGGAAGACAAGCTAAGCCTACCAGGTTAAACAACAAATTTGCGGCACCCATGAACCGTCGCAGTGTAAAAAAATGTTACGTGATGTGAACTCACCAATGATCATGGCGGCGGCACGGAACAATAGGGGAAAATAGTGCCCATACTCTGAAACCTTATCTAGGGACATTAGTCTGAACTATTGCCGTTTAAGACAGAATAAAGGTCGAGCCAGAATAAAGGTTGACCCCTTACCTTGCAGCTGTGAAATGGGAAAAAAGAATTTAGGTTCACAACATCATTTTACTGTGGCCATAACCAGTTATTTTTTCTAAGGTTACTTATTACAGCTCTCTGAATTCTCGTCGAACAACTGCTTCTGTTTGGTTGTCCTTCAAACAGCTAGTTGTACTCAGTGTAGTCCTGGGAATTGGTTATGGATCACTTCTTAAAGGGACACTGAGTGATATGTAAACATTGCGGGATTACTATGCAAATTGTAGTCGGAGTCCCCAGGCCAGTGTTTCGACCACTCTGGCGCGTTGTACGCGATTTTATTTAGTAGAAAATTAATTCTGAAAATGCTGTCCTCCTCTCTTTACTGCTCCGCCCATTTTCTGTGGCGTTTTCGTGTGACGTCAGGAGGAGCCGAGCTCGCAATTGCTGCGCTACTGCACGGCTCCCCGGCCTTCAGACAGAGCCAGTCGGCCCAGGTTTCGTTCGCCGGCCGCCGACGGGTGTCGCAATTCTGTTCGCTCAGTTGAAACGAAGCCAGGAACGTTTGTGACTGGAAAGAATGTGCCTTTCTTTACTTGGTTAGTTTGTACACTGTATCTAGCTCCGAAGTCAAGGTCGCTTCACACAAGCGCTGCACAAGCGCACATGCGACGCTTCGCTGACTGGTACGCCAGTAGAAAATATAAGGCCTCTTGAAGGCAGGGAAGAAGAGTCAGCGAAGTCAATATAGGTACTAGAAAATAAAATCAACTGATATTTTACCGTACAGCGTAAAACTAGGGTGCGGGAAGCACTTTTTTGCGCTGGGCGAACAAGCACAGCGGCCAGCAGCACAACTTACGCATCTGCGAACGCTTTTTCAGTCTAAGAAATGCATTTGCGAGACATGAGATATTGTGGAAACTTGGGGAGGATGCTTTACTGCACGAGCTCAAAACAACAAATCGTCACCTAAGCTGCTTGGAATGCTAAAACTAAATAAAAGTGTAAACTGGTTATACATTATATACCTTATATTTCTTGGCCAGCAGCACTCGCCCGTGGGCGAGTGGTTTGGAGCGCTAGGTATGTCAGCGCAAGTGTTTTGCAAGTCACAAGTTCGAATCCCCGCGGGTACGTGCTTTTTTTTTTTTATAAGTGAATTTTTCCGTTTTCCGCCGATGTTTTCTATACTGAGTTCACCTTTTTTTGGGCTGCAACGTTCATTGCTCGACGAACTAGTTCACAGAACTGCGTGCAGGCTGGCACTGGCGCGCTAGCGAATTCTCGTTGGCGTGCTGTTGCCATAAGCACGACTGCTTGCCAGGCAGTGGGCACAGGCCAGAATCAACAGACCCTTGGCCTGGTGCGAACACGCTTTTTACGATACAGGCATGAGTGAGGCAAGCTCCAAATACACGGGAAAAGCGCATGGCATTTGAGCGTTTGCGGGGACGCGGAGGGCGTTCATGCACTGCACAGGACCTCGGCTAGTGAATGCTACGATTCCAAAGCCGTCCTGGGAGGCTTATCTTATGCATTTTACAGCCGACAACATGGCAGAAGCGCGGTACGATGATTACTGAGATACTGAGAATGCCCATCCAACAACGCCATTGGTTGTGTTTTACAGAACCGAAACCGAAACCGAAACTTGTTTGATTGCTAACCTTGGGCATCGTCCAATCACGGTGCCCCCTCCTCCCAACGTCACAGCTTAGTTGGTGCGGCCGCCGCAAAACGCGCATGGTAGTTTTTCTTCTTTCGCGCTTTGTAAAATAATTACCGATTTGTCAACCGGATAAACGATGAAAAGTGTGCTAATTTGAGCCAGTCTACGCAGTGCAAGCAAGAATGAGAGCTTGACAAATTCACTTCAGTGTCCCTCCTTTAAACACTCCCACGATTACGTCATTAGGAAGTGAGCACCCAGCATGGGACACCCACACGCAGACCATCACGGGAGACAGTCTTGCAGGTAGCCAGCGGGCGTCTTAGGGTTGTCGCCAGCCACCGATTCATAGCGACGTTGCACGATGCTTGTGGAGAAAAGTCGCCCCCCTATCCTTCAGTCCCAAGTGTGCAGCACGGCGGCCACGAAACGAGGTCTTCTGAGCGTTGGATATAAGGAGCTGCCCCTTCAGCTTACGCCAGGAGTGTGCACTTTTTTTTGTGACACCGAAGTGGCACTGGTCAGAGATTTTGTCGTTGGTTTAGGCATACTTCGCGCGTTTCTTTTAAATGCTGCGGGAAACTGGCACTAAGTGCATGAACGTATCTTGAGCAAGAAGAAAAGAGCACATCACGCTCATTGACAGCGGGAGAAGCAACAAAACAAAGATGGTGGTTTTTCAAGTCAGTGGCTATGGTGCCTTTGCGGTTTGGATGGGCTCGATGGTCTGCCTGGTTGCCAGATGATCACCAATATTAAGCCAATGACCGGTATATGGGTCAAGGGGTGACTTCTTGGCAGCTTTTTTGGTAAAAAATCTCGACCTATATTACGACTTATACAGTAACCAGCGGCACTGAGCACAGCCGTCTCTTTAGCGAAAGAAAGTGTGGGGGGGGTCCAACCTCGTTGCGCCTGTGGGTGCCGCTGCAGTATGTTCACCATGGAGGTGGCCATGGTGCTCAGCACCAGCACCAGCTTGGGGTGCAAGGTGGTGACGCCCGAGTTCACCACGCGCAGCAGGGAGTCGATGGTGTGGGCCCAGTCGGTCACGGTGGACGTGCACTCACTGCCACGGGAGGAAGGAGAAGAAAGGGCAGTGAGAGTGTAACAGGTGTGAAAGATGAGGGGTGGGGCAGGGACAAGGAGATTAAACATTGGGGTGAAAATAATTACAGTTACAAAATTAATGGGTGTTTTGTTCTGTTTACTTTCTGGGCAGTCTTTCTTTCTTACTTTTCTTAATTTACTTACTTGCTGAATAAGTGATTGCTGCTTTCGGTGCGAATAACGGTTTTGTTTGAACAGTTTCAAATTAACGCCAATTTTTGCAATTCTCAATACGAAAGCTGAAATTTACATACAGCATTTATGCTACAGTAAATACCCCATGTAAAAAAACAATGAAAAGAAGGAGAAAGAAAAGGCTAGTTTCAGTGTTTCAGCACTAGTGTAATAAGGGTTTAAAGGGGTCCTGAAATGCCTTCCGCCGATGCATGGATGTACATGTAACCAAATAAAGCAATGTATTAGCAATCTCCTCCTGCAAGAATTTTGTTAAAGCGATGAGTATTAGCTGAGAAATCGTAAATCAAAAACCGCGAATTATCGTTGCGCCGTATTTCCTCCTCCTTTCAACTGTTTCTTCGCTGTTGGCCTCCCCTCCCATGATGCTCCGCTCCTCAGCGGTGACGTACTTCCGCTATTGCGCTCCCACAGACTGCCGTCTGCTACGGGCCAGCTCTTTCGCTTTTTCATCTCTGTAGACACCATGGAGACAGGCTGGAAAAGCGAACGAATGACCTGGCCGCATGTGTGCGGCCTGGCCTTGCCCTTTCGCGGTGTACGTAGCTGCAGGGCTGCAGTTGGTATCGGCGGCGAACTCGCAGCCGCGTGGGGAGAATCGTGCGCTCGTTCCCTTTGGTGCACCGCGCACTGTTTATCCAAAAAGCGCGGTCTCAGATGTGGCCCCGCTGGTGCCGGGTGTTATTTTGCGGTGGTTGTAATTCCTACTACCGGCGGCACGTGAAAAAAGACATTTTCAACCGACACAGAACCCGTGCACAAAACGCGCCGGATCGGATCGCTTTATCAGCGGCGATGAACGTGAAGGCGAAGAGCAAACCAACGCTGCACTCGATCAGCGAGAACCCGTGTTCTGACAAGCTGCACCCATGTGTTGCATTCAACACTGACGGGAAAGCATTTGTTTGCACTTGTTTGGATAGTCGTAAAATGTCCAAACACTCCGGCACTCCGCTAGCAGATCAGCCGGCGAGACATTTCGGAAAACATTTGACAGATGGCGCCGTATGCATTAGTGTGTCGCTACGCAAAACTGATGAGACGCTCTACTAAAACTCCCATCGCGGTGTCACGTAGCGGGACGCAAAAATTTAGCGTTTAGCGTATGCAAAGGCCACAAACGCTGTACTAAAACTCTATTAGCAGCAAAATAGCGTGCGTATGTGAAACCGCTTGCGTTTACAAAGCTGCACGCCGAGCGCGTACGTTTCAAACCTAGTGACATCGTTTAAATACACTGGCAAGCACAGTGTAACGTAGTCAGATATCAACCGTATGCTCAGGCGACAAGCAAGAGCTTGTTTTATGTGGGGCGGAGATTGCGCATAAAGGCCCGTTCGCACTTGCGACGAAAGCGAGTGAGAGCGGCAGGAATTCCGTCGCTTTGTCGCGCGACGATCGTTTTTGTCGAATGGTCGGGACAAATTTTGGTTGCGCGACAGAATTCCAGTCGCTTTCGCTCGCTTTCGTCGCAAGCGGGAATGGAAAGTTCTGCCGCTGCCGTCTGCTACGCAGCTCGGAGGTAACCGCGCGATCTGCTCGGGCCGGATGAACGCGCACACTCCCGCACGGCAGCGCCCCAAGCGGCAGACGGCCGCGTACATCGCTCCCGGCGCCCGCCTGGAGCCCGCCCTCGGCACACTAGCCAGTATATTTCAGGCACTATAAAGGAGGAAAGATTTTTTGCTTCCGATGAACCTAGTTCTTTGCCCCTGTGTTTTTAAATACGTGAAGTGGTTAACGAACTGAGATTTAATTAGGCTCCAACCAATACAATGCAAAAAGGCAAAAAACCCGACGTATTGGTTGGAGCCTAATTAAATCTCAGTTCAGTAACTTCCCAACCAGACAGAAGTCTGTCGAAATGTTCACTTTCAAGTGAAGTGGTTAGCACGTCGTCCTCACGCAGCTCTGTATCGTCGTAGCATCGCTGATTGTCCGAACGAAGCTTGCAGCTAAGCCAATGCAGCGACCGAAGCTGTGTGTGTGTGTGTGCCTCGCCTCCTGTGTGTTGTGGACGCGTTCGTTTCGCGATGAAATGCGACATTGTACTTCTGCGGGTGGATAGTGCTTCCCATGGTCTGGATTATCTTTCTCGAACGACGTACCACTCAACCTCGCATGGGGTATGTGTAGTGTGCCTAGCTAAAAGCCTTCTCGCTTGCGCGCCAGAGTTGTGACTTGCTGCTCGTCCCCGCAAACCGGGTGTGAGGTGAGTGCCGTATTTACGACGGGCAGGAGGAGGCAACTCATCGTCTGTCAATCGCGGTTCAGACTTGCAACGCATGTTGTGACGTTGCGTTCGTTCGAAACGCATCTCTGGATTGTTTTGAAGTTGAATAAAATGTACGCGTCAAACCCGGGCGTTCGGCTCAGGGCGTTCTCTGCGATTGCACCAAAGAAGTGCCACGGGACTTTCTTTATGGTACGTACTCAAGTAAGATAAAAACCACGTCGTGTTATGGCCGTGTTGCATTCAATACAAACGGTTAAGCGTTTGTTTACACTTGTTTCGTTTGTCGTAAAATGTCAAAGCACTCCGGCACTCCGCTGGCAGATCAGCCGGCGAGCCGACGCTGAGCAGACGACTCATCTCTTTGCCGGAAGTGCGTGAAAAAGCCGCCCAATAGCAGGATGTCTAGCTCATGACGAACATCTGGGAATCGATGATGTAGACATGTGAAGATGGCGGCGTCCAAAAACACGAAGGAAAGGGTGAGAAAAAAGCGACAAACTTTGCAACAAAAGTGTGAGCTTTCCGCTGCGCGTAAAAGAGTAATACTTGGCACAGGTGACGTTGGCGACCCAATCTAGCGATTGCGCTAGTTCATTTAGTGTGCTCAAAATGCCTTTCAGGGCCCCTTTAACAGCATTCTAAATGTCGTGATTAACACAATTTCCTTCAAAATGTTACAAAAACACATGCATGCATTTGCGCAAACAAAAAATCAGTCGACAAAAATTATGAACTTCATCTAGGAAGAAAACCCAGCATGCAGGGCATTAACTCTTTCGTTACCGCCGGAAACTGACCGATTTTTAGGGGTCTAAGAAAACTTTTTCAGTGCTAAACATATTGGTCAGGCACACATTGCAGTGACACAAAATGCATATAATTCAACGCCCTTTCCACACCAGTTTTAACAATTTTTTTTCATAAATAATGATTGCAAAAAAAATTATGAAATTGGAAATTTTTGTCTACGTATCGAAGAAAATAATAAAAAAAAGAAGTTGTGTATAACAAACCACCAGTAGTAGAAAAAATTTAGAATATTAGGCAAACATTTCGAAAACCCATCAGTGGCGTGCATTTTTCGAGGAACAGTAGCAGGCAACGGAGGCGCCATGGCAAATCGGCTTGAAGTTGGGTAACTGCGTAGTAGCATCAAATACAAATTTCGCAACGGAAGAACGAAACCAAAACTGCTGGAAGCAGGCCGACAATGCCAGGTCCGCTCGTCAGACATGCGGGGGACCTTCAGAAATAAGCTTTGGCAGAATAAGGGTACCATTTCTCCGAGCCAAAGATCACTAGTGAATAGCTGGTGTCATTTTCAGGTAATTATCACCTCTTGATGCTGTCGGATTACAAAGCTGACAACATAATTTGGTATTTGACTTGCTAGGAGCTTTTGGTTAAAAAAAAGTTGATGGTAACGCAGCATAACCACGAGTGGCATGCTTTTTTTGTCATGCAGCAGCCATGCCCCCTTTCGTGAAAACACATGCACCTAAGCTGGCAAGAAATGCCGTCAAAAATCTCAATGTTGCTGGAGTGGGAAAATTTAATTCTACATGTGCAGTGCTTAGACTAACCACTGGGACGCATTAGGTGTACAAGAATACCCGTCGAAATTGGCAATATAAAGCATCGATCCCCGGTAGTCGATTTGAACAGGCGTGGTGACGAAAGAGTTAAATAATCAGCCTGACTTATAAAACCTCACAGGCCTGCCTTCATGGCACGGTAGTACCATTCCCACATCAGTGCTATCCCCGTCTCAGTACTAACAAGGCCTGAATTCCACTTCAACACCTCTGCCAGAAATGTCCCTGCACACATGTACTTCAAACACGGGTTCCGCCAATAATGGGGCAGAGTAAGCGCTTACCTGCTCCACTGCTTCAGGAGGACAAGGTACAGCTCACCCAGCACAATGCTGACTCTGAAGTTCTCCTGGATTTCCTGAGACACAAGAAGGGTGGAGGCATGCAGCAAAGGCCTGGCAGTCAGAACAACCTGACCCCCCACAAACATGGTGGCTTTTTATTTTATATCTCGCTCCTGAACGCAGGCCGCAAAAATCAACCAACCTTGCTTTAGCAGAATGGAGGCCCAATTAACAGGTATTAATTAACCGCCGGACTTATTTAAAACCGCTTGCTTATGTATCAAAAAGGACAGACAAAAGCAAGAGCAGGGAAATTCATTGCCGCACCTTGCTCTTTAAATTATCTTTTTTTCTGCTCGCATTTTCTGCCGGAAAATGTTGTTTGTGCAACTGGTGTTAGATTTGACAACGCTCTAAAGCGTTATCTGCGTGAATTTCTGTGATTTTGTTCCTGTGTATTAATTGTTTTTTTTGTATCCATTATTGCTGCTGCATATGCTTATAGCAATCTTTGATGACCGCTGTGGCTTGTTTTATAGGATGCCTGTTTTTCTTTTCTTTTTTTAATTTCACCTTCTGTCTCATTTTCCTTTTCTCTCCCTCCCCCCCCCCCCCCCCCCTCGCCTCTGTTGTTTGGTGTTGTACAATGCTGTTGGTTGCAAGCTTTTAAAAAAGGCCTCTGTTGATTTTTATGCTTGTATATTTTTTTAGTACGAGATTCATGGTTCCATTCATGGACTGAACACATTCTCTATGGATCTCCTACACCAACGCCCTCTTGGCGAATGTAGTAATGCGAATAAATAAACAGATCACAGATGAGTCAGGGACTCACATCGGAAAGCAGGCTGGCCAACACATCCTGCAGGATGGCATTCTTCTCATTGGGTGCAGGCTGCGCATGAGGACACTGGAAAAAAAGAAAGCAGGGGGAAAAAAAGCCACGCTAGCTGCTGTGCTCACCTTCACCCAAAACTGCCGCCCCAAACAGCCAAGCTGGAATGCACAAGCAGTGAATACCCTGACTGGTTTCACTCAACCACATACAAGGAGATCAAAAAATAAACGTAGAATCCCTCAGCTAGTCACTGCTCGGAAGAGAGAGAAGATCGGAAAGCAGTCGGGGTGGGGCTTTTGTGCCAAGCCTGCATGAAGTAGTGCAATGAAGCCTCATCATTTTGTGCAGCCAAACTGAAAGTAACGACGACACTGCTGAGCAAACCTGAAGCATCACAGGATCCAAAGGAAACACTGCAAATGGGTCGTTATTGGCATACTTTTATAGGTTAAAATTTAAAAAACGGCTTTGGTCAGCAATAGCTCCCTTCCAAAGCCTTTTCTGCATTACCTTGGAGAGGGTGACGCACAGGTCCCGCCAACCGGACAGCAAAGTGAGGCTGTCGGTGACGGGGTTGGGCATCTCGCTGACGTCTGCAAAGCTCGCGGCCGATGCGTTCAGGTTGCCCGCCAGGCTGCCTGGGCAGGCTGCTGGTCACAAACTGGGGAGGAAAAGAAGGCGTACGCACGCGCACGGTGAGAAACACGACTGCATGCATGAAAGGAACCACAGCCCACCAGCAAAACTTGTTGTGAACAAAGCATTTCAGAGAAGTGCCCACAAGCACAACAATAGCAAGAACCCAACTCCAACTCCTTGCACACAAATTCACAACACAACACTGTGCGTTGGATTTTGCCAATGTTACAAACCACCGCAGTAAAAATGAATTAACGAGTTCATTTTTGCAACAAATTATGCTGCAAGTGAACAAAATTTCACATATTCTTCAGTACGCTCACTGGCTGCGTTAGGCACATTTGCCCACAGGTATTGTACACCTGCAGTACAAAATGCCTGCAAGGCGTGCAGCTTGCAAGCACCCCCTTAGCCCACAGTTCAGCTTGAAGAGTGGTGATGTCAAGTTTCACAAATTCAGCTTTGACAGCTCTGTTGCAATCCATAAATCACGTACCACTGCTTTGCATACACTTGTCTTGCCTCAGTGTCAAGTAGGGTTTGATAGAATTCCGAGCTACTGTGCAAACACAGTATTTTTAGATGGTGGCACTTAACAAGTACCAACGAGTCCCACCTGTAAACTAGCATTGCTGCTAAAAAATAGGAAGATGACAATTTCAAACTGCTACCGAGGGCAAAGGCGACCACAAGCCACGGATGTCATTGCTTGACTGGCTAAACAAGGAAAAGAAACGAACTCAAAAACAGCTCACCCGCCGCGGTGGCTCAGTGGCTAAGGCGTTGTGCTGCTGAGCACGAGGTCGCGGGTTCGATTCCCGGCCGCGGCGGCCGCTTTTCTGATGGAGGCGAAAAGCAAAAACGCCCGTGTGTACGAGATTTCGGCGCACGTTAAAGATCCCCAGGTGGTCAAAATTAATCCGGAGCCCTCCACTACGGCGCACCTCATCGCCTGCGTTGCGTCGGCGCGTTAAACCCTACAATCAATCAATCAATCAAAAACAGCTCACCTTGGACAAGGCCTTGATCAGTCCCCTCTGCTTCACCTTGTCAAGGATGGTCTTCACATTGGGATCCAGCTGGCTTCTGTGCGCACAAAGGGGGGAAAACAGAGGAGAAGCGTGATCATACCACATGCCTCCAGAGCATAGCAGGCAAACAAAAGAAAAATCTACGTGCCAAATCATGGAGCCATCACGGACAAGGCTCCACGGACAGGGCACTAATCTGGACTTTCCTTTGCCGGCAAAGCACTAGGACACGACATTCAAGCGGCCGTGAGGACAAAATAACAGTGTGGTTAATTAATTAGAAACACTGCTTCGTCCCCATGGCAGTGGTACCAATTATATTGCAAATGACAAACAAATAATCAAGACATTAAAGGCACCATACAAAGCAGTAGCAACTCCCTGATTTCCGGCGATTTTGCTATGTCATCACAGAATCTTGTTTGTGTGACTGGAGGTCGCCGGCCTAAGTTTCCGCCAAGAACAAGACTGGGCGATTGTAGTGAGCCTGTAGTGTGTTTTATATTAATCGTGCCACCTGAATGCCAACAAGCAGTCAACACACTGCAAACAAAAATTTTTAATGTTGGCCCATAATACGTGGCTCCTGCCCATATTATGTCCCTGTGCAGCACAAAATTGAAGGTTTTGCCATATTTCTTCCGTTTTTTCTGTTAAAAAAAAGTGCCTTTAGAGGCTCACGTGGAGCTGTGCAAGTTACCAAAGGCTAGTTTCTTTCAAAGTGAACAAAGTTGCATTTTATCTTCATGGCCCCCCCAAAGCTTCCAGCACTAGTGACCTAAATTCCGGCCACGCACACCCCGATAACACGCTTACACACCCCTTAATCATAACAAGACATGCTCCGTGCAAATTCACTGCATCATACTCTGTGAATGCGAAAACTGACCGCTGCGCTGCTTTTCTCACTGCCAAGAGAGTAACCAAGGGAGTAACCAAAGGAGTAACCAAGGGAGTAGGAAACACTTGCTCACTTGGATTGATACAGCTCCAGGGCCAGAGTCTTGAAGATGAAGGCCACCAGCCGGCACTCCTGGCTCGCAATGGAGTCCTCGTTGAGAGGAAAGCACACCAGGCCCCAGAAGGAATGGCTGCGAAAACATGGGAAGAGTCACAAGCGTTACTTGTGAAACCATGGTCCGCTCCACTGCTTTTAATGGCTTCTTTTGCTGGCCAGTCCTGAGCCGTTTTGAGCAGCTTGTGCACAGCCCGGAACTGCTCTCGCAATAGAAAATCTATTTTAAAAAATAAAGTAAAAAAGAGCTTCTCTGGAGCACTTGTGGGCAATCCAAAATGACCAATGAAAGAGACCACACAACACCCCTCCATTTGGCTCAGCTATGGGCTCAATGAATGCCACTCTTGGCAAGGCAGGAAGAGAATCGTCCAAGTAGCTGTGCATAATGCCAGGGTAAAAGTAATCCAACTTTTGAAAGTTTGCCTGCTGTTCTGGGGAGGCTGGACAAACAAAGTGGCCCGCAGCCCGTGGCTCACTTGGTGCGCAGCAGCTCCATGGCCCGCAGCTGGTGGCAGGCCCAGAGGGTGTGGATGAACTCCATGGCGGCACAGTGGAGCTCGGCTGGGCAGAAGTCCACACCCTGAGGGAGGAGGAGGAGAGAAAGGGCGGGCACGGGCAGTCACGAGGGATCGGACGAGGCGTACCCATCGATCGGTGTTGTGCTGCAGCTTCCAGAAGGGAACAAAGGCGATGGTAAGACAGTGTGGGAAGTGAAGCTGTCGCAGCAATAAAAGGCACAGGCAGAGACACACGGGAGGCAATGAAAAGGAAACGCTCACAATAGGCTTTAGACTGCCTAATTCTGAAGCGCAACTTTGTCGGTCACGGAGCTAGAAAGAATGCTGGCAGAATTTCAACCCACCTCGATGCATGTCAAAGGATTCCCCGGAATTTTATTCCTTCCCTTTTTACGGCACTGTGGGCCCTGAAAGCCCTACCGCCAACAAGTAAACACCAAAACACACAACGGGCTGTAGCATGCACCCACTTTTTAACACACTTCTTTTTTTTTATCGTTTGTAGGTGATGCAGATTAAAGATTACTAATTTCTTTATTTCTTTTATTTATTTGGACAAGTGCCCACAAACAGCATGATGCCTTCAGTGTGGTGCACAGAAGAAAGAAAGGAGAGGAAAGGAAGATGTGTACAATAGAGAAAGAAGAGAAAAGAAATGAAAATAACAACAACAATGGAACAAACATCACATGACTGACTCACACGTGATTCTACAATACAAAAGAACACACTCGGGCTTTAAATGCATTTTTAACAGATCGAACAAGAGTGTTGCAACAGTCAAAGATACTTAGATCAGGTGCCTCAAGTGAATTGTAAAGGAGTTGTGTTCTGACAAAAGGAGCTCTACAACTTTTCTTACAAAGCTCGAAAACACAGTTATTCAAACAAGGGAAGGTTGTAGGGGATCATCTGCCTTTTTTGCCCTCAAACTTGGGACTGTAAGCAGCTTTAGTGTTGCCTATGTTTAGTGATGCCTATGCTTTACTGGCTACTACCACTCTTTGGAAAATCTCTGTGGTCTACCATGAATGCAACTGCATAAAAAACAAAGTGGCCAAGCTTTGTCAAGAACGCCAAACAGACCACCGCACAACCCATAATGCTTTGCTTCCAAGATGATCATTAAGGGAGCTCGGCTTAGGGGGGTAATCCCTTTGAGTGCCACAATGTTTACATTACAATTGCCTTCCCACTGCTCCAACAAAGCTCCATTAAATGCAAATAGTATGTGAAAGAATGGAAAGGCATCCACAAACCTCCTGTTTCATTTTGAGAATCTTCAGCACTTCCCCCAGGCAAAGACCCAATCCTGATGAGTGCTGTGGAGAGGACAGGAAGGAAACGGTAAAAAGCACGTCACTCACGGCATTGTGCAGAGCTGAAACTAGGGCATGTTCTATTGGCACATAACGAAAGCCGCACACGCAAGACGCAGAACAAGGAAAAGCACAAAGCACAGCATTCATTCTGGTTGGCTATCAGAGAGGATGGCTGTATGTGAGTTTTACATTTCCTCTAGTGAATTATTTGTTCAGGCTCAAAGAATGTGAACCAGTCACAGCTCAGAGGAGAACCCAGAACTTGTCCACAGTGCAATGTTGCTGCATGCAAAGTGTTTGCATGTTGAGTTCTGTACTGCTCGAGTGTAAAACAGTTGTTTGGCTTCAGGTGCCTCATTTTAGTGCTCACAGCATTCCTGCCTGATTTTAAGTGCACAGCAGTAATCCACAGCAGAGTTTAAAGGCCCAAGTGTAGAACCACTGCAAAAGAGTGATTTCTGTTCACACCTTCTGCATATTTCTTTATGCTTCCCAAACTTCGAAACTAGCGAGAGCCAGCGAGAGCAACTAAAATGGGCCATTCTTCTTCTCTACACCTCAAGAACACGTACGGTTAACAGGGTTCGTACAGGCTTCAAAAGCAAAACTTCAAGGGTTTTCAAGGACCAGAAAACACATTTTTAAGGTCCCCATCTAACGTTTTATCTGGGATTAATTATAACTTTTCCAACAAAATGCAAAAGTTTTTTATTGCACAATGCCTAAGCACATTAGTGCACATTTAGATAGGTGCTAACAGGTTCGTAAATGCTCCTCCAGCTTTATTTTTTATTTATGGCTGGTATTTAGAGGTTTTTCTTTTTTCTTGGTGTTTTGCTGAGGCTGTTTGATTTCAAAACTTGGTTAATGTTGCCTGCATGTCCTGCTTTGGCAGCAAGAGTATCAGCAGAAATTAAATCCGCAAGTGTTGCTGCAAGGCAGGATGAACTATGTACACGTCCACCATTTGCACGTAAAAGCAAACGCAGATGGAGCGTATGAGGCACAGCAAACATGCAATGGGCAAGCGTCCACAGACTAGACGGAACATGCAAGATAGAGAACAGAAGCTGGCTTTCACTGGACTGTATCGTGACATGGATTGGATTGACAAGTGCCTGCTCCCAATGTTGCCTTGTAATAGATTAAAATCCACCAAACTTGTAATTTCAAGCAACACACTGAAACTTGATTGTTATAATGTTGCTTTACATTTGTTAACACCTAAAATCCACGACAAATACTTTAAATTTTTGTGAAAAGACAGGGCCATTGATTCTCTCCGGAAAAATCAAGGTTTTCAAGGACCATGTAAAAATTCCAGGACTTTCCAGGCCTTGAAATTGACACTTCTAAATTCAAGGGTTTTCAAGGTTTTCAAGGACCTGTGCGAACCCTGGGTTAAGGAGAAGAAACCATCTCTCGTTTATCCCTGGCCTACAAAAGGATGTGTACAGCATTAGTTCCGCACTGGCGAGGGTACTGCTCCCTTCCCTTTCAGTCCCACCATCTCACCAGTGAAGAGGGAGCTGGAGAGCGGGCAGGAGCAGCCGAGGACGCAGGGGAGGAGGAGCCCAGCAGGAGCAGCAGCTGGAAGAGCCCCGGCTGGGTGCGGACGCAGACGGCCAGCAGCTGCAGCAGGGCCACCTTGAGGCGGCCGTCCTCGGTCTGCTTGCTGAGGCGCAGCAGCAGCTGGTCCCGGAAGCTCTCCGCGTCGGGGCCCAGGCACGCCAGCAGGGACATGGGGTACAGCTGGAGTGGAGGGCAGGGTGGAGGGCAGGGGCACGCCACCCGGTCGGGAGAGGGAGAAGGGGGAGCAGCAGCCCGCCCACTTGCCTTGGCGATGCGCTTGAGCAGCTGCACGGCCAGGGTGCAGAGGCGGGGGTCCAGCCGCAGGTACAGGAAGCGCCCCACCGACACGGCCAGCGAGCTGCTGCCGCCTCCGCCCGCCTCCCCCCCACAGCCGGCCGCCAGCTGCTGCTGCTGCTGCTGCTGCAGCTGCTGTCCGGGGGACACGAGCAGCCGCTTCTCCAGCGGGGAGCCCCCCGCCGCACCCAGCAGCAGCAGGCGGTTCAGCAGCGAGAAGCACAGCCGCACCGAGGTCAGCAGTTCCTCCGACTGACGGCTGCACAGGACAATGGGGAGAGGGGGAGGAGCTACACTGCACTGCTCCCACCGTACACTGCCTTCAATGGAAAAACACACTGCCTACCTTCTAGGGGAAGAATCCCACCCACTCCGAAGTCATGATTGCACTATCGCAGATGCACAACATGTGCCCAGTCACTTTTTCTTAAACTCACGACCTGGCCACTTTCACTGACCTCGTAAGTGCTATCTCACTAGTTCACTCTAAGGAGCCTAACGAAAGCCATCAGTTCAGAGCACACAGCAAGCTGTTGTTGACCTGTTCTCAGTGGTCATTGTCACCAGTTGCATGGCACGCGCACAAGGTCACCAAAAGGGATCACAGTTTGGGCATGCTCGCAACTGGATTCATGGTACACATGCTGAGAGGGTCTGATGGCACCATGTGTGTCCACCAGGGGTGCTCTCAGGGTCAAGTGTTGGCAAAGAGTCCGGGTGCACACTGTGTTCTCAATTCACTCACCGGAACCTCTATGTACCAGACAAACCAGAATATAGGTAGAGCTGTTTCCCCAGAAAACGCATACAAAAGTTGCCCCTTTGTCTCATATGGTGGCCACTGGCTGAGTAAACTTTACTCTGGCAACCACTAACCACTAAAGCGCACACGTTTCACAGTTGCAGTCTCCACCACCTGAACCAGCACGACATAGCCTTCTTCTCAGAAGCTTGTTGCTTTTCATTATTTTTTAATTCTCACTCGTTAGTGTATTTAACCATTGCTTTTGCGTTTTGTGCTGTTAGTCATTAGTCAGGAACTCGGTGGAAGTTCACTGCTGCATTCAACATGTATGTGATACGAGCTGGCCAAAGCAAAGGACAATAGAGTGGCTCGGCGCCAGTCTGGCGTGACCGAGGAACACTGGAGGATCTAGACATCGAAGTTGTCATGACTACCAGTTCCATCAGAGGCCATCCACGGCTAAGCAATTAATTAAGCTTGTGTGCTAAGGACTGTGAAGAGAATTTAAATCTTTTAGGTCTTCAATTTGCTAAATTCAATTTGCTAAAAATCAATTTGCTAAATTCTACGACAGTAAGGTACATTCTTAACGCTGTCAACACGTTTTTATTCCCAACTCAGACCGATTTGCATGATTATTCGAAGTGCACGGGAAACGTTACGCAAGAAAGCGATATGGCTCGCCCGCATTGCGGCACTCGAATACCGCAACATGTCATATTTTGTTTATCCCTAACATGGCCCGTCAGGTCGCTCTTAACATTAAATCTAACTTACAGGCATTCACTACAACTACTGGTGTTCAATCGTACCCTGTTGCGCAGTTAGGCGATCTTCTAATGCGCAGCAGCTACGCTGTGCGCGCCGCAGCTTCTGATGCGCCGGCCGTTTCTTTCGCAAGGCTAGCGAGCCTATACTGTCAAGCTTAGCAATAACTAAGTTTGTAAGATAGCAAATCAGATGAAAAGTTCACTTCGCAAACCACTATCACAAGCGCGCACACCGCATTTCACCCTCCAGGGTAAAGTCACGCGCACCATGAAGTGTTCAATGACCTCCGTCTTTCGAGCCATGCAACTTCCCATAATCTGGGTTTTGATCTCTGGCATTCCCATCGCAATATTGTCCGTGTTGCATACCACAGCAGATTAAAATGACTGAACAGAAACTTGGCCGCGCCAAGCAGCGCAAATCAACTCAGAAACGTGCACTAAGCAGTTTAGGCGGCCGCCACCTTGCATTTCCGCAGCTATGCCCAATCAGGAGGGCCATTTCAACGCACTCCGACCGGAAGACCAACCGCGCTGCAGCCTCAATTCTGGCTTCGTTCGTGCGTCTTTCTTTTGCTGTCATTCGTAAATTTGCAAATGAATGAAGATAAAAGAGACGGCTAGGACCGGAAAGAGGATCCCTCGGCCGATCGAATGGTACCAAAATGGCCGCGCCTGACGGCCACGTTGCGGAGATACAGCGCTCCGAAAATTGCCGTTTTTTCGCCCTTTTGCGCCGACATTTTGTCACCCCTGCTTGCAAAAGTATTTTTTATGCCACTGTGCGACGGTTTTTGGCGATAAAACTTTGCAAACGCACAGGATAGAAAACATAGAAGCTGCATATATGTGGCTTTCAAAAAATGTTTTGGTCATTTTTCCGAAGTTGAAAGCCACGTCCTTCCCTTAAGCTAATCAATCGAAATATTCGAACCCTTTCAAATATTTGAAATGTTTCGAATATATAGTTTTCGAAGCGAATAGGAATATAACATATTTAATATTCGAGTAATATTCCAAATTTTCGAATATTCGCACACCCCTAATAAAAAATAAAGTGACGTTTATGGTAAGCTTCTCTGCAGGTTCTCCTTTTTGTAGACTACTTTTTTCACTTAAAGTTAAGAGGCCAACCTACATAGACAATCGACCTATGTTAGCTTTATACGGATTGCGGTGTGTGCTATGAGTGGGGATTTTCAACTTTAATGTGACAGGGCGAATGCAGCAAGAAGGCTGACCGTTCTTGTATCAGCACAAAGAACAGCTGTTTTCTTTTTTTGTTTGTTTGTTTCACTACGTTTATCCCTTAATTTCGAACAAAACCCCTGTGGTGTGAGGTGCTTTGAAAAGTGCTCGCCTTTCACTGACACCATGCAATTCGCACGTGAATAATTTCAGCCCCCTGTCCCTTTTAGAGTACCACCTGGTGTGCCTCACCTGCCTTCGAACTCAATGGCCCGTGCAACGGGCTCCTCCGCCGTGACAATCAGACGAAGCAGGGCCGAGCACGACTCGCCGTGGAGCAGGCTGTACACGCACAACTCGGTGCTCCTGCACAAGGGGGAGAGAGGGAGGGAGATAAGGAACTGTTCAACCGTGAGGCCTCCTTCATGCTCCCCGCAGCAGCAGAGGGACGGGCGACGGCCCACCTGACGGCGTCAGCCTTGAACTCGGCCGAGACGGTGAGCACGCGGTGGAAGATGACGAGGCAGCGGTGGCCAATGCTGTCCCGGTCGTGCGCCCGGTTGTAGGGCCACTTGTGGAACAGGGGGAACACGTCCTGCAGCACCACCGCCAGGCACGCCAGGAAGTCCTGGTCTGGGGTCGTCACAAACGTCTGCAACCAGGGCAGGGCCAGGGCGATGAGAGCAGGTGGCAAGGAGGTGCTGCTGGTACCCAGGACATGCACTGAGACGCACTGCGTGCAGCCTCATCTAGGAGCACTGCGAGTAATCAACAATATTTTTTTATTTATCATATTTATTAAATATTGGCTGGCGATTACGATACTTGGCGCAGCAGCAGTTCGCTGAGGCAGCACTCACTCGTGGGTTTTCTCGACGGCAGCGATGATGAGCCTCTGCGTCGACGGCGCGAAGTGCGGCTCAGGAAGGGACCGCGTCGTAGGCAGGGAACGACAGCATCGTCACACGCACGCCCCCCCTCACGTTTTCACCAGCGTCGTGTAGACAAGCACCTCGTGCGGGCACAGCATACTGACCCCCAACCCCTTCCTCCCCACCCGCACACTATCCAGGAGTGCTCGCGCCACCACGGCGAAACTGCCCTCCCCTCACAATTTCGCGACACTATCCTCCTTTGCTTTCTTTCACTATTCGGTCTCGCCATCGTTCACTCGGTTACGATGGCAACGCCGCTCAGCCTAGAGATGGGAGCCAAAGGACTGCGCCCTAAAGCAGAAGTGGGAGAAGAAATATTTGGCTTTTTTGGCAAAGAAGTTGAGACGAACAGTTTGTAGAAATTTCTCGCTATGTTACCTCTGTTATCCACCCAGGCAACAGCAAGGATCTTGTGGGGTGAATACACAGTCACTTCTTTAGTGCGCGACTTTTACCACATGCAACCTCCACAATGAGCACCTTTTACTAGACGTGCTTCCACCATGCCGTTCATGTAATGCTGACAACTACAGTAGAACTCGTTGATACGTTCAAAAAATACGCAAGGGAGAAATGTTCAATACGGGAAAACGTACTATCCAGTAAGAAATGCACTATGGGGAATTTCAGTGTTCACAATTGACAGGGTAGTAAGCGAGAAATCGTATGAACAGAGAACGTATCAACAGGGTTCTACTGTAGTAGTGTAGCCATGTTAAAAATGCAATGTGGTTAATTGGCAGAGATATAGGCTATTTTTGCTATCCATGCAAGTCCACAGTTGACTACTCTCTCTTGAAACCTTCAATAAATGGTAGCCTAGGTCCAATGACTACACAAAAGACACCGGGTTAATCTACCCCACCTGCCTGCGTTTTTAATAGTCTATGAAATTTGTTGAGGGGCACATGGCAACGTGGCCGGAATCAAGAACAACATCGCAACAAGATACATTACCCTGTAACCAGCATTTGCAGTGTAAAAATGCTGCTTGTAAAAATGCATCGCAAATGACACAAACAGGCAAGAAAGGAAACGACAAGGACGGGTGCCAACGTCCAAATCCATTTTTGAAGTCAGTTTCTGCTTGCATCACAACCACTTTTGACTCCTGGTAGTGTTCATGCTGTATCTTCACCAGCGATGTTACCTTCTATGTCCGGCTATCAGCCTTGCACACTCAACCACAAAGTGCCTATTAATCGCGCACTAAGTGCAATTGCTATCAACAAGACAAACCAAGAGCACGACACAAAAAAGAACGAAACCACTCCAGCGACCCATACCTCAGCCACTGCGGCAAGCAGGTTCAAAAATGCCAGGCACACAGGGTGGTCTCCGGTGACCCTTTCATGCGAAGCCATGGCTTGGCTCAGGATGTTGTCCGTAACCATGTAACCCCTGCGAAAGATTTGGGCACAAAAGGGGGGAAAACAATGTTAAATAATCATAAAGTGCAATGCAAAATGAGTACCAGGCAGACAGAATGGGACAGTACGCAGCACTGGACACTTCATTCTGCACAGCTTTCACTATCCCGATTTTATTTGAAGGAATTTCACCTCTCTTTACGCATTCTCAGTTACGAGTGCACAAACTAGAGGTAACCATGACATTGTCATTAGTCTCGGCCCCGATTTCACCATCCCACTTTTTATTTTCTGTTTATAATAAGCACAAAAGAATGAAATGAGTGTACAAGATTGCAATTGCTTTTCTATGTTTTGAATCGTCTATTTTAAGCTGTCTTGTGCATAATCGTTTACACAGTGAAACTAGCAGAAAGCGTTAAGGGTATTCAGTGAGAAACAAGCCCTCTACCAAAATGCAAAAGTTGTGACAAGAATATAGGGAGCATGGGGCTATTCGCCTGTGCTTTTACTGCACAAGTAATGTTGTGTTCATTTTTCTTCTTCGTTTTCATTTTCTTGAGAGCTATGGGGGTGGCGCCTCATAGAAATGCAGAGTTTTTTAAACATTTTAATGGTTGGAAAAAAATACTTCGAGAGGTTTTGTTTGTTTTTACCACAAGCAAATTAAAGAATGAGGCGAAGGCAGTGTGAGCTGCACTGGCCAATCAAAGATGCCAGTTCAGCAAAATTGAAGATGCCTACAGTGGGTACCCTTAAAGGGACCCAGAAAAGCCTTCTGCAAAAGTTACAAAAGGCCTGTATTGTCGCTTAGCACCAATATAGCGATGCAATGCCGTTGGAATTGTTGATCTACATTCAGTATTAGCTGCGCCAGAAGCAATTAAATGCACCTCTCCCACTTGCCGATCGACTCCTCCTCCCTCTCTGCTTCCTTCAAAGCAGCTGGAAACACTGGGAATAGCCATGTGACATCGCGACGCTCGACCTCCGTTCTGCGCTAGCTACATTCCTGCGCCTAGGCACGCATCAATCGCTGCGGACCCGCCTTTGCCGCATTTGCCTCGGGATCGCGCAGAAAGGAGGAAGAGCAGCCGGAAGCCAATGGCAGTGACGCCGCCGGCGGCCGACCTCGCCGGCGATTGGGCGAATCAGGGGGCGCCTTCGCCGTTGCGTCAGCCGCGATCGCCATTGCGTCAGCCGCGGTCGGCTCGCTGCGGTGCCGCGCCCATCGGCTGAAAAAGGCGATCTTCAAAAATTGTTTACAAATTATCCATACAACGTATGGGCTCGCACTTGGCTCAAAAATCCCCCGTTATGTGTTCTACCACCTCAATGCATTTGATTGCCACCTTCACAAAGCTTTTCGGGGTCCCTTTAAGCACCAACTTCGTATGTTATTGAACCCCCTTGGGACTAAAAGCAGCATAGACAAATCATTGTTGTTCGTAGGGTTTAACGCGCCAACACAACGCAGGCGATGAGGCGCGCCGTAGTGGAGAGCTCCGGATTAATTTTGACTACCTGGGGATCCTTAACGTGCGCCGAAATCTCATACACACAGGTGTTTTTGCTTTTCGCCTCCATCAGAAAAGTGGCCGCTGCGGCCGGAAATCGAACCACGTCCTCGTGCATAGGCAAATCACTAAGTTCAGATTTCGTCATATTTGTTATGAAAAAATGGTATGCAAACACAATTTTATCACTTTTGGTCCTTTGCTAAACAATTCAGGATTTTTTTTTATGGCTAAGAGAAAAAGAAAACACTCGTAAACATTCTCTTGCTGCAGTATTTCTAGTTTCCTAGGTTTCTTTTCTAGGTGCAAGAGAAATATGGCAAAGCATCTACCTTTTCAAGCTAAAGTGTATTTTTCACTGTTTCGCTAGCCATCCCGAGATTGCACTGTTGGTGCAAGAGACTGGAACAAGGAGAGCAGTAAGGAGACAAGGCGAGTGTACTTCAGTCTTCTTGGATAAGCTCAAAGCCCACATAGCAACAAGAACGATGGAGAAGCAACCCTGAACAAGTCCACATGGCCAACATGGAATGCCTACATATGCTCTGGAAGCCTACCAGGCAATAAACCTTGGAAAGTGTGGATCTGCTAAAGCTTGCCGCATACAAGCGATTTCTCCAGCATTCCTGGGAAAAAGAGAGGGTGGCAGGGAGCGGAGGCGGTGCTCACTGGACGATCTGCTGCACGGACTTGGGCTGGGTGCTAAGCCCCGGCAGGAGGCCCGTGAGAACCAGGCGCTTCCAGGTAGCCTGCGGGTTGCTCTTGGCCAGCAGGGCCACCACCTCCAGGCACTCCCCCAGCAGCTCAATGGGCGGCCTGCTCAGCAGAATCAGCCTAAATAAAGGAGGGAGAAGGAGAAGGGTGAACACCACTTAGAGAGTAACTACGAATTAGGCCCCTTGAGGTCAGGAACACATGCCAATTGAAGTTAAAATAACAATGTGCCTCCTATGGAAGCCTGATTATGTAGCTTGACAATGCACAGTTTCACAAGGGATGCTCGCACAGGGGCAACTTGGTTGTGTGGTGCTCCAGAGTTTGCGGTGAACGCGATATTTCCTACATGGCTTCCTGGGCTCTGAACAATAAAGCAGCAATAGAACAGCAATAGCTCAAAACCACTGAGAACTGGCTTTTCTCTCCAGCATGGATGGAGGGGCTTTCGTGCCCTATGCAGTACACTGAAATGCGGACGGCGTTCAAATGTCATTTCAAAGCCGTGAAACGCACGAGAGGTTCATTCCTCGCACCACCTAGGTAGTTGGGAAACCCGTGAGGAACAAGCGAGGCGCCGGGCACGCACCTGTGCAGCGCGGCAAAGAGGCCGTCGATCAGGTGGGTCAGCAGGTCCTGCATGGAACGGTCAGACTCCAGCAGGCTGCGGACCAGGCGGGCAATGTGCAGCAGCCTCTGCAGCCAGCCCTTGTCCGAGTCACCCGCTGCGAGCAGCAGCCGCAAGGGCCCCACCGTCAGGGGGAAGCCCATCGGTTGGGCACAAGGAACGCTCACCGCGCTCCAGGCTGAACACGCTCGTACGGGGGCCATACTCTTTTTCTTGAATCGGATCAGTTTAGGTGGGCTCCCATAAGGATGGGCAGTGTCCCCATATTCAACACGAAACGGAAACCTTGTTCAGTTGTGGGTAAGCACAAGGTGGCCTGCCTTGGTTAGTTTTGTTCCCATCTCTCAAAGGTTGCCGCCACACTTTAGCCTTACCCCGTTGCAAAGAAGAGAGCAGATTACTGGGGAGGGAGCACACACCGACGGATACCGCAAGCCCCTCAATTTAGTGAAGAGCAGCGATCTGGCTTACCTGACTTGTAGAGCTCGCAGAGGCACACCTGCCAGCCGTTGACACCGACATGCCACCGAACGAGGGTGCACGCTGCAGTGGGGGGAGACAGAGCGCCACGCTTTGCTTCAACAAAGCAAGGGAGAACACAGGGGGAGAGAGGGACGGGCTACAGGGAACTCGTTAAACTCTAAATTCAGCTGCCCTGTGTGGCGCAACCCACACCATTCTTCCATTCACCAATTAGCTGAAATCCAAAGCCTTGGTTCTTTTACAAAGCCGACAAAAGAGAGAAGCAACCTCGCACCTAACTAACTACAGAAACGATGTCCTGCTCGTTTGCAATATCACGAGGACGTAGGTTCGATTCCCGGGCACGGCAGCCGCTTTTCTGATGGAGGCGAATAGCAAAAACACCCGTGTGTACGAGATTTCGGCGCACATTAAACATCCCCAAGGTCAAAATTAATCCGGAGTCCTCCACTACGGCGCGCCTCACCGCCTGCGTTGCGTCAGCGCATTAAACCCTATAATTAATCAAATTGCTTGCAATATGCCTTGACGTTGTCATAGTCTCCAGATATAAATTTTCATTTGTTCTCATGGCTGATTCTGACTCTTTGCTAGTTAAAACACACCATTTGTATAAGTCAATCACACTCACAATCAGCTGAAACAAGCCCTATGGACACGCCAGTGCGCAATCACACTTGACGTCGCCAAATCTGCAAGGAGCTCGGAGTGAGAAAAACAGTGCATTTAAATGGACTTTTCTTTCGAAGAAAAGATGCATGTAAAGTGGCCAGAAAAGGCAGAAAAGCTAGTGTACACATTCCATACTTAAAGCTAACCCAGTGTTTCTTCTAGCGTGTCAAGCCAAAAAAATACTGATTCCGTTATGGTTCGGGTTCGGGTGAATTCATTTCATTCCAGTTCGACTAACTCATATGCCAAACCGGTTCGAAGAGGTAAATTATTGGCAAAGTGCAAAAAAATGTTTTGGAGATTAAAGCGACCATAAAAAAGGAATACAATTCTGGTTCATTCTTTAAAAACTGCCCTTTCCCGATAAAAGTGCTTTTTTAAAGACAACTGTATGCACATAGACTAAATATTAAGGAAAACAGATAATGGAGAATTACCAGCGACTCTTCACCCTGCCCTAATGTTGTCCTAGGAACTACACAACCCTGCCACCAAGAGACATGACTGTGGGATATATTTTCTATCACTTCATTTCTTTGCGTTCCTGAAATCGCAATCCTCTCTATATAATCGCGCATCACGCTGACCATTAAACCCCTAGAGTTAAGTCTGTGTTCCGGCATGTCACTTGGAGGGGACATGTTAAAACACCAGCGGTGTACCGGTGTTTGAACGTGTTTATCAGTTGTAGCATAAGGCAAGAAAATCCTAGAGCAGCCACATAAATGCCACCTATGAATTCGGTTGTTTGGTCACCTAGGAACATTTCTTAGTCACCTTATGAAGGGTGTGAGACAAAAAAATTTCGTTAAAAGCAAGCTGTAGTTGACACTCAAGACACTGCATTACTGCACTGATCACTGAAATGCATTTTCAGATAGCCATCACGGATGTGTACATCCCTATGAATATGCCTCCAGTTCTACCTGATCCACGCCACCGATCCTTCCGCTGCACAGTGGAAGCTTATAACAGATTATGCAATTAAAAACTGAAAGGGTAATTTGACGCGTGAGGAACAAGATTGAACTCTTTTGGCAAGATGCTGCTATTTTGTCTGCAGCAGTACTCCCCCTTTTGAACGAGAAGCAGTGTATCGAGTTAGGCTAGTCACTGAAAGTGCACCTTCAGAAACAAAGCATTGCTGAAGAGACAAAACATCAGACAAGCAGAAAGGATGCACTGGGCAAATGGGACACAGCGGGATGGGCCTGCCTTTCTGTATGTGCTGTCTACTTCTTTATTCCACTTCATTCTTTTATTTGCTCCTTAAAGGCCCGAGGGCATTACATCAGGGGGGGGCTTGCGCCAAGGTATAGGAATACATACAGTAAAAACAAAAACAACGAAAAAGGACACAATGAAAATCAACATCAGCTGGAATAGCAAAACTATTGCAAACATGATGAGTGGGGGAGAATAAACGAGGAAAAAAGCAACAATAGAATTTGCACAATCGATTTGGAAGGAGTACCACGTGAAGGTTGACAGGTTAGTAGTTCTAGTGCTAATAGGTTTAGTGCCGCTTTTTTTTTCCAAGTTGAAAATACCTGGAGCCCGAGAGGCTGGGAGATACAGATTTCTTGCAAAAGCATAAAGTGCGTACCACATGCTAACCGTTTTGTCTGTGACATCTATTATCATTATTTGGTTCTGTTCAAGAACCCAAATTTATCCAATTTTTGCCCCTGAAAAAGTTAAACCAGGCTTTATGGCTTTCGCTACCTTCACAGTCGTGACACGTTTGGTTGTGAAAGGAAGGACAAAGGAGGGGATGTCCAGAGCAAATTCTACGTGTTGGTGTTTTACTTATTCGATTGCTAAAAGCAGGAAAAAACACAAAAAAATGATAATATTCATTCATATACTTTTTGCGGAATCATTTAATTTAAAATTAATAATGGGCCTTCTTTGCTTTGTATTCCCAGTGAAAACACACTTGCCCAAAAACACTGGCGCATATGTAAGCCCCGAAGCTACTCCTGTGCTATTAAGTGTCCCGTATATTGCAGTGTGGCAGAGGAATTTCGACAACCTGGGCATTTCCAACGAGCTCCAAAATCTCGCCACAGGGACGTTTTCATTTTTCGTTTACCCCAAAAAAAAAACAGCTCCCATTCCGGCGATCGAAAACACATCCTTGTGGCCAACAGCCAACGGCTTAGCCACTGAGCAGCTCCTGAGGGTCACACTTGTCACACTTTCTGGGTGTGCGACCTTTTTAGGAAAATTACGAAATGCAACAAGTACGCACATTTCGGGTGTAAGGCCTTGGCCATTCACAGTGCAGCACTCTTTTGCCCTGATTGTCCCTACAGAATCTTATCGAGGAAAGGACAAAGCCAGTGTTTCATGCCGCCTACAGGCTGCCAAGGGTGTGACATTTTGTTTGCTCAACCTTTCACTCTGCCCGCGCTGCCAGTACCAATATACCATTACAACACTGGTTCACATCCCTTTCCTTGTGTTGCGACGACAAAGAGATCATTCATAGTGTTGCAAATGATCTGAAGGAAAAAGCGCGTGAAAGGATACGAAGTTGATGGTGCGTGAAAGAGAAAAGCCCCAAATCGTATTGACCGTGCATTACCAACAACGGATGGTCAAACTGTTTTGTCTCGAACCGGTAACCATTATTTCTTGACACCTTGAAAAACAGCGTGAAAAATCTCGGACGGAGAGAGGGCAGACAGACACGAGCGCTCATGTCAGCGCTCGTGTCTGTTTGCCCTCTCTTCGTCCGAGATTTTTGTGCTGTTTATCAAGGTGTCGTGTACCCAACTAGCCGAAAGTCAAGCTTTATGGCATTATTTCTTTTTTTGGTTTAGACGAGGTATTTCTCAACCAGCTTACCTCCAGAAGTGAAACGGGTCCCTGCAGTTCCTGGTGGGATGACCAGGGAATCTGCATTGAAAATCAGACAGCAGGGAAGAGCCATAAATTGGAATAAACAGTGGCGCTCTGAAGGCAGCCCAAAGCAGTTTCCACAGGGACAGCATCACTTGAGAGGTGCGGTGGAGCTCATGAGCTTGTTACAGAGGTGATGGTGACATGGGAAGGTTCTGGCAAACAGTAAAGGAGAAAAGTGCAGGGAGAGGGGTACCTGCTGTTTCATCACCCGATAGAGTCATTAAATAAGCTGCACAGCTCATCCAATGGGTTCGGTTGTCCCCTCCTCACTTCCTATTATGTAGCCAACTTTACATAACTTGCTCAGGAATTATGGTACACATTCGGAGAAAGTAGTGGCGTGACGACTTCTGCGCGTTCTTGTAATAAACCCAGTGTGCACTACTGGTGTGCTAATAAAGTAAAGTAATGTGATGGTGTGAAAGGATGACATATACAGGAATTAATTTGGTGGGGGGGGATAAATGGGAAGAGGGAAAGCATGAAGGGAGGAAAACAGAATCAAATTAAAAGAAAAAAAAAAATTAAATTTTCGAAGTGGTGTGGGCATACTCTACATGACCTCCCTTTTTTTTTTTACGTGGTTTTTTTCCCCTTACTGAAAAATGGGCAATTGTTGTGGTAAGGGCCAACATCAGAGATGCACAAGGTTGGTGCTTACCTTGCAAGAGCAAAATTTGCAAAATAATAATTGGTCGCTGTTATTGGTGGTAGATGGATTTAGTGCCGTTATCATCCACCCACCAAACCCCCATTTCGATAATTTCGGGGGGAGAGGGGAGGGATGTCAGTGGCACATCACATCACCTCAGTCCAAAGTAATTAATTATACCGAACTAACAACTAATTATACTGAATCGGCATAATAAGGTTATACCCCTGTCACATGGCAAATCTAATGTCATTCAAACTGAATGACATTAGCTGTTAACGACATTCGGTTTGGCCGTGCGGGTCTACAGGGCGAAACAAATGTGATTTGATAGTTATAGCGATGACGATTAGCAAGCTCGCAAAATTGCAAAATTATACTTCAAGTGCGTCTAAGATATTTTCATGCATAATAGCTTTTTTAAAACAAAACAGATAATTCTTTTTTTCAATTAAAAAGAAGAAAACCACCGTTTTAGCTGACATAAGTACACATCACAAGCCGAGACAAGTACGCAAATAAGCCTTATCAGGGCAGTGCGCACATTGGGGACGAGATTTTTTTTTCGAAAATACTTGTTTGTCATTCTTTATTTGAAAAACAATATGAAGGGGAAAATGTAAGTTTACTGACAATTTTTAAAAACAGTCTGCTTTTGTTTAATACTGAACTTTCTCGTCTAGTGACACGCCACTGCTGTCAAAGCTACTAATTTGGCCGCTGAATGAGCTCCCAAACCTCAGTTAGCTGCCAAATGCCATTCGCCTCGAATGTCATTCGGTATTATTGTGTAGCGCCGAACTAAACCCATTTAGAGCAAATGACATTTGCTCTAAATGCCGTTAGAATTGCCGTGTGACAGGGGTATTAGGTAATCAGTAAAATTTATATGCACCCTGTACTAAACAACAAAAAAAAAAAGAATTGTCATCTCCCTCTGATGTCATTGCCTCCTGGAGATGACAGGGCCATGCAGACAAAATAGAGGTTTGGTTCATTGGAAAGACTGCTTTGTCCTGATAACAATATACCAATTTTATCACAAACTCCAAACAAACAATGCAGATATGAAAGAAAACACGTGAAGCAAAGGCCAATTAGCCGATTTCTGGCAACTTTCCTATGATGTCACAGAATTTTGTTTGCGCAATTGGTGGCCGCTGAACTAATGCACCGCTAACACACATGACTGGACGAATATAGCGGGGCCTCTAGTTCCCTGTGATCGCGTCATTTGTGTGATAAAGTAGTGGTAACACACTGACAATTATGTTTTTACTGCTGGCCCAACACTCCTGCCTGTAACAACACGTCATGTAACGTGAAATTTGAAAGTTTCTCAATACTTGTGGCGTTTTTTTTAGTCAACCAAATGGAGCTGAGTGAGGTACTGGGACCTAGTTCTTTCAAATTAAACAAAGTTGCGTTTTGTCTTCGTGGCCCCTTCAACGATGCCACTTGGCATAGGACTGCAATTCCACCACACTGCGATGAAGATTCCCACAAAAATTTTGGGAAAATTTGTTTCCCCTTCCCACTCCCGCTTCGCAACCAGATCAGTCTACACTGCTCGAGAGACTGCTGAGCTGGAGCAAGCACAAAGCACATGTTGCAGGTAGAGTGAGCTTACCAATAAACATTGCTGCCAACGTGAGGACACCAGCGTCCTTCCGGTTGTGCAACGATAGATTTGTGTCAACGAGCTGCCCTCCTCTCCCCCGATAACCCTTCAGCCTCTCTGGTTTGGGGTTCAAGTTGCTCCTCCCCCATCCTCTCCCTTCACCCTCCTTGCCCTACCGTTAGATGAAGGCTGCACAGATTACAGCAAATACCAGCAGACCAAAATAGTTGGAGAAAGAGAGCACGTGCACGCACAGAACAGCACGAAGAGCCCGAGAGTGGCAACAGCACAGACATTGGCCTCACTTGAGTCGTAAGGCAAGCGAGCCACACGAAGCTGGACCAAATCGTTGTCGGCTCCGTGAGGCCGCAAGTCGTTGGGATCCACGCCATCCAGCACCTCCAGAAAGTGGGGCACTTCCTGGAAGCAGCCCACCACCTGGGCCACAGTGACGGGCAAACAGCCCCCACCATTGAGACCACACGTGCGTCCAAAGGGTGTTGTTCAATGACAAAGGCAGTGTAAATGGGCAAGTGAGTGGAGCATTGGAAACTCGATTATGACTCAACTCAGGAAAGAATTTCGGCTTATAAAGACCCCACTTCGACGCAAAATAAAAAGGCCCATCATAAACTCTGCAAAAAGGAGGACAACAGCAACCCTTAATCAAAACAAGCCTCCACGATTTCGCTCTGCGAAGAATCAGCAAATAGCATGGCAATGTAGCAAGCGTTCACGCACACAGCTACAAATTGTTAGCCCCAAATCTAGGCGCACACACGCAGAAAATTTGTGTATGCGTACCTAAAACACCACCTCTTGACCGAAAGCTCTTGAAGTGAAACACTCCCAACTACAGCCTGACTTTCAGTAATTTATTCATCGTTTGTTTCAGTGAACTCTTTATTATGTGTCCCTCTATTTCCAACACGGCTACGCAAAAGCTGCGACCCGTTCCCCGCACCCACACTAGCAGCATACCCCTGCCTCCTATAGAGTGGCACTCCCGAGGGGGGAAGGGGACGAGGAGCACACACCTTGCGAGCGCTGTCCTCGCTGGCCCTGGCCAGGGCCGCCAGCATCTGGAGCAGGGGCTCCGCCTTCAGGGGAAACATCTCCCGGGCCTCCCCAAACAGGTGGCCCAGCCCAGCACCTTCGCCCTGCCCGAAAAGAGGGAGCGGCACAACACGAGGAGCTTCTTGTGACTGACAGCCAGCAACCAATGCCCCTCTAAGCCAGAAATCCATCAGATTGTTCACTCCACTTGAGCGAAGCGTCGAGGGTTAGAAAAGAGATGCCACAAGCAAAAAATGCCTGCTCTTTTTGCGAAAGAAAAACAAAATAAAACACAAAAAGTTGCCGCAATTAAAGGAATCGTTCACAGGCACCTTCAAAGACAATCCCTCACTGGGGGTGCTGGCTCACAGCTGCCAGTTTCAACTGCAATTTTAAAAACACCAGGGGCCAAAAAAAAAGAACAAAACAAGGTACCTAAGCTCCCACTGTGAGTTTCGAAAGCTGCGTGGCAAGGGGTGATGAGGTAGGCTCCACCGACCACACTCGCACAATTTTCGTTGCACAATTCATCCACAACACTGCACCAGAATAGCAAGGACCCAGTGAGGGCCAACAGCTTGAAAGGCAAAAGGCAGCAGGAAACAAGGAGAGAGGACCGCACCTTTTTCCAGAAGTCTTCAGCAATAGTTGGGTACTCGAGAAGCTTCTCAGCAAGGTGAAACAGTGGCTGCAGCAAAGAAAAAAAAAAAAAGAGAAAAAAAAGTATGGAAAAAAGCTTCAATCTATGGAACTCTGCTCAAACAGACGCACACACATCCTCTGAATGAATCAGGGGAATATTTCACTGTGATTAGTGTGAACTCTTCGGTGGCTATTTGTGACCATCCTAAACTACCTACGAAAAGAGGTTTTTGATCTGCCACTACACAGTTAAGCCTTGTTGTAACAAACTGAAGGGGTGCCGCGATTTGCTTATTATAAATAACATTTCGTTATAGCCGTAGCGGGCACTTACTACAAATATTGTTCACTGTAATTACCTAAAACAAATAGTGGGCGAAATCGGACCTCGCCGCATGGCTCTACAAAACAAAATATAACCGCATTCCAGAGAAAAAAAGCAAAAGTCATGCACATACTTTATTGCAGTTCAAAATACTTAACTCGTACTTCAAGCAGTCTTTGCTGCAATGAAATCCTTAATTGGATGTTGATGCATTTTTCTGATGTGAATGACAGCTCGCTCAACTTCGTGCCCGACGTGACGGCTTTTATCACAGCCGCCTTCTGGTCTAGCGTTAAAGTCTTTCACTTTCGCTTCCCACATGACGCATTATTCATGCTGCTCAAATCACACATGCAGCCTGATTAAGGATAAGACTGAAACACTCAAAAAAAAAAAAAAAAAAACATCCACACAACTTTGCAAACGCTGCTCCTGTGGTGCATGTCCGCGGCTGACAACAGCTGACGGTCAGCGTGCTGTGGCTGAGCATGCCGCGTTCTTTTTTTTTTTACTGCAAAAGTTTACTGCAAAATGCGATGTTTGTGTACAGTTTGGGCACGATAGGAGCACCAGTTTGCTCAGGACAATTTTTTAAGGACACACTCATTTATTGTAACACCCTGCACGTTACGCTTTAAACACCATACTCTTCAGTCTCAGATTTGAAACGCTTCTCTTGCACGCACAGCACTGCAACTGTTTGATGCTCAGGAGCAACACCCCAAACAATATTTTTTTTCCTCACACGCTTTGTAATTCTTTGGACATCTAGCATCACATGTTGACAGACGAAGGTACTCAGGCCTCCGAAAATTGAGCAAGACAGGCAGCATGTACTTTTTTGTGCTAAAAAACAACACTTGTTTACGTGTGTCAACTCGCATCAAGCCCGGAAGCTCAATGGGCCCGTGACATGTAAGCAAAATTGTGCAATTTCGCTGTTATTACAAATGATAACAATATAATCTTGGGGTTTATCGTCTCAACTTGAACAATAAAATGAGCACGTCGAGGCTGATAAAGGTAGCATCCTTGTTCAGCCGATATATGAAGCAGCAAGTGCCTGGTGTCCATCCTAATAAACCTAGTTTTTCTTTCTGACTTCATATTTGTGATGTCTGGAGTCCTTTCAGGTCCCAAAAATGTTTTCGTAATCGTAAGTGAAAAAAAGTAAAGTTTGGGACATCAAAGGGTTTTTAGAGGAACCAAGTTTGACGCTGAGCACGGTACAGTGTTGTCAGGGCTAGAAGGCACACCGCGGTTGGGGGCCCTGCACAAATAAGGCTACCAAGAGGGCAAACTATCTTCTCCCGCACACGTACAAGCCTGGATTGAATTCCTCTTCACCAGAAATAAGATACCGCTGACAGCACTGGGAGTCTCACTGGCGGCCTGTGGCTCAACAGCAGCAGAATGCCTTGGCAAACCAACAGAAAACAGCCAAGTGGCGTATTTGTCGGCCTCCCTCGTACTACCAGAAGCCGCAGTAACAATGACAGCGCACTTATTAGGAACTTCGGGCAAAAACAAACAAATCCTGTGGGGGTAATTTTGCTATAAGCTGGGACCACTCATGCAGCAGCTCACCTCAATGGGGCCGAAGGTGCTGTGCTCAAACGAGGTGACCATCAGCAACACCAGCTCGTAGACAATGGCGTGAACTTTGCTGGGCACCACCTGCAATAAATGCAATGGGCCATTCACAGGCTGCTTAAAAATGCTCAACTCTCATTTATAAAAAGATAACCTCAACACGTTCACGCACACAGGGTCCCACCAATGCAGGCCGTATCCTAATGTAGCTACGTCACATAGGCTCGGCCAGCCCACTCGCCAAAACAAGACAAGGCTTTTTCAGGGTCCCTTTTTTGATAACTACCACGCCTACACTTCTGGCTTTGGTGTCACATTTGGGTAGCAAGCCACCCAAGATGTTACTTGAAAATGTTTGCTTCTCAGAGCTTAGTAAGGCAAATCCTAATATTACGGGCATTCAACTACGAGGATCTGTAACAAACAATGCGAAGTTAATGCTGCAAATACGGATTACACAAAATGGTTAACACATGGCGTTGGCAGCAAATTCAAGAAGGAGGGGATACTTACGGGAGAACAGACACTAAGGGCCGTATTCCGAGTCCCTCCTCCACTCCATTTGCTCCCTCCACTCGGCTGAGGGGAGGATTCCGCAATGCTTATGCATGGGGAAATCGATTTCAAGGACCTGCTCCGCTGGCAGCTCGAGTGGAGGAAGGATTCAGAATACCAGGGTAAGGGTCAATGGAGGAGGAGGGCGAATGCTGCAGAAGGCCCTGACGAACCCACCAACACAGCCACACAGTCTGGCATGCCCTGCGGCACATCCAAGGGGTGCTGTTAGCTAACGAGAAGCGCTCACCCCGGTGCCCAGGAAGGCCGGGTGCCGGAGGGCGCTGTTGAGGTAGCCAAAGGCCTCCAGCCGCAGGGCCTCCCGGCCCAGGGCGGTGAGCGTGGTGCCGGGAAGCACCCAGGAGCGCACCAGCAGCCACGACAGCAGCAGGGGGCCGTGCGCACGGTTGCCGCCCAGGCAGGACATGCTGCGGTCCAGGGACTGCACACGGGCACCACCGCCATCAGTACTAGGTACGGGCCCACTACGCGCGCCCAATCACAATCACTGGCACAACGCCCAAAGCAACACCTGCGGACCGCGCAGCATGCCAGCAGTGACTGGCATCACAGTAAAGTTCAGCAACGTCAGCACACTTGAGAAGAGGAGTGATACCAATGGGGAGCCCTGCACTACAATTATCTCAATGCACACAGGGCAGAGGCTCAGCGACTGCCTTCAGCCCTGCCGTTGCTCAACATGCACAATGCTTCATCTGAGCACCTCACGCATGGTCCCTTTCCACATAACATCAATAATACGTGTCACCATTTCACGCTCCCCTTTAGTACCTGTTCCACCTGGACCTGTGTGCTGACACAAAAGTGCTGGGCAGTAGGCTAAATGCATTTCATGTTTAAATGGGAAAAACAGTAGCCTGCTTGACAGAGCTCCCTGTCTGGCCCGGTTTAAGCACCAACGTACCTTTCCCAACAAATCAGTCTGTTGAGAATGCCACATAGGCTTTTTTCTGCATCACCATTGGCTCAGAATTAAAATAGGCCTATGCACATTGAACAACGTTTGGGAAATACGAGTGAAGAGTGAATAATACCCAAATGAGTAAAGTGGTTAGCCAACTTGCACATTGTCTCCACAGCATGTCATTTTGACCACACTACACTTTCACACCTCGTACTCAATGCAACAAAAATTGTTCTGCGGTGCACAGGCCACGAATATCCTTTAAACGCTCAACTGTATGCAACACATCAACGTATGCAAAATAAAGCAGCTTCGGAGCCAAATTCCCAGGCCCACAAACTGCAAACCGTTGAACGCATTCCGTTTGACTTCAAATTTTTGCAGGTGTGACATAAAGTTCTCATACCTTGAGTGCCTCTGTGTCCTTCAGCAGCTGGTGGTCCGTCCTGCGAAAAGTGAGTCAATACTCCGATCACAACACCCTGCCTCTGGCGTGAAGTTATGATTGCGCAACTCGACTGAAAGGCTTAATTAAACACAGCCTGCTGGCCCAACACAAGTCCCCAAGCACTTTACGCTCTTGCCAACAAACATGTTTTTTTTTGGTGCCATTCTCCCATTTCCCCTCCCTTGGCCTTCCTGAAGGGCAGACCTCAAAGACGCCAAGACGGCCAACTGTGACAGGCTGCCGAAGGTGCGAAGCAGAGAGGAGAAAGAAGAGCGCAACCGACGAGCCACCAGCTCACCCCCACCGAGGGTGCTGGGAGCGCAACTCACGAGCTCCTCAGGTGGCACTCGTGCAGCCAGTCCAGGTCAAGGCTCTCCACCAGGACCAGGCACTCCAGGTAGCTGCACAGAATGGAATTTCCTCAGAAGCCGCTACCTACTCACTTATTACGGGTCGGAAACTTCATTGAGCGAGAATTTGGCCATCTTGTCATGCGCTCATCAATCACATTTTCTCGCTTTGTAAACATTGCAGCACTAGGTGAACACAGACAGAACCCATCACTTTCAGTTCTCGGCCTCTGACATTATACTATGTGGTTGCCCAATGGTTCTGTCCTATTTTTTGTTCTTTACTTTCAGCAGTCAGCGATCGCAACTGTGGCAAGGATGCAATATTCGTCTTCTAGAGCCCAGGCAAGAAAAACTGAATCATAAAAACAGCACATGTGCGGCACACATGCTTTCCCTGCTCTTAAAGAAGCCAGCTTGCTTTTCCGATCTCATTAGCACAAGATGATGCAAGTATTTCTGCAAGACAAAAGCCATTACACTGTGACATATTAGTCTAAATTTCGTCTTTCACCCTTGGTAGATGGTAATTGGGCGATTCCGGAAGCAACAAAACTCAATCATTCTATTGACGTGGAAAACTGTGCGTGTTAATACATAACCTAGGCAAAACAGCGCAAAAAATAGACGACAAGGACAGAGAGAGATACATGAGAGGGACTGTGCTGTCTCTTTCATGTATCTCTTTCTGTCCTTGTCTTTTTGTGAGCAGTTTTGCCTCAATCATTCCAGCAATGCTTTCTTGGAATGCCCCCATTGCGAAGAAAAAGAGGAAGGCCAAGGACAACTGCTGTCCGCAAAAAGCGAAAATCATGCTGTACATGCACTGTTTCCCACAACATGAAAAAGGTCGCCGAGAGATACAGGGTCACCCTTGCATTTTCTGCCCCGCATATACTCCCACGCCTGTGTTCGCGCATACTGGGTTAATGCGGGAAGAAGGCCTGTGGGAAAAAACACTCAAATCGTTATGTCGATTGTGCTGTCAATGCTGTCTACGAAACCCTGCTACCTTGAAGAAGGCATTACACTGGCCAGATGGGTCATTGAATTAATGAGCGAGCCAGGGAACATGAGTTGTCTATAGAAAAAAGTCAGAGCACACATTTGTCTGCCCATTGTCATGCCTGCGGTTGTAAACCACAGGTTAATGAAACCAAAATACAGTCTACGCTCGTTACAGCGGATCCGGCAACAACGGACTTTCGGTTACAACAGACCATTTCTATTGGTTTGTCTGGTCCCCATGCATTTTTAATGGAGTCTGCTCCGCTCACAACGGACCCGGCTAGAGCATACTATCGGCTACAACAGACTAAATTTTAGACGAAAATTGTTTCGACTGAAAGTTTATAGTGGACTTCCGCGATGCCGGCGCCCGATGTGCTTTTTCTTTGTTTATTTTTGCAAGAAAACTTATGTTTGGCAACATTGCTGGCCGCCGGGTCATTGGCGCAGCCAAGCCAAGCCAGTGCCAGTGGCTTTTTTTTGTGCGACTAGCCGGCATGAGCGGCAGGGTAGCTGATTTCACTGTCGGATAAATTAAGCGTAATTAACGCTGTTGAACATGGGGAAAACAGGCCGACATCGCCAGAAGTACAGGCCTGTCTAAGCAGACAGTCTGCTCTACCGTCAAGAAAAAGGCCGCTGCCGATAAACGCGACTCCAGTGAGATTGAAAACAGGGCTATCGAATACTCGAAGTGGTGCACTCGGAGGAGAATCTGCCCTCGTCAGTTTTTTTTATGTAATAGAAAACTCGGGTTCAGTGAAGTTCGGCTTTTAATATTCCCACGCATGCATCGTTCCCATTTGATTCGGTGAAAAAGGTAAGAAATGGTTCAAGTAGAGGGGTTGTTCCTCATCCTTGTGTGCAATCTGCCGGTAACCGTGTGCAGTTCAACTGGTCTAACTTTCGATTTTACAGCTGACCGTCATCAGATTATTTCATTACAGCTGTTTCAATGACCAGACTAAAATCGCTAAAAATGTGGGAGCTGCCTTAAGGGAACGTGAGGCAGCAATCCGATTTGTTTGACGAACGGTTTCAGGAAAACCTGCCCCGTAGGGAGGGAATTTAAAAGAGCCTAGCTAATGTCGATCGCCACGACTGATGTTTTATAGCTGGTTAATAATTGTGCCTAGTTATGTTCTTGCTTTATTTGCTCAGCTTATCATGCGTCTTTACACGCTTGACCGCATGCGCTAGGCCGTCTCCAAGTGCCGGGGCTAAGCTAGAGTGAAGCTAAGCTTTGGAAACGGTGTTAACGCGATTCTTTGCCCTCGCGCGAACACTGTGCAGAGGTGTTGCAGGCATGTAGAAAGACCCAAGTGTATCTACTATGCATCCAATGTCAGTCAAAGTACCCACTTTAGGGCTCATACCCCCGCTGCCCCCTCGTCGGATACTGCATACTTCGGCTACAGCGGACGTTTTTTTCGGATTCAGAGGGTTCGTTGTAACGGGCGTAGACTGTACTGAACAGAAGCAAGAACAGGGATGCCAGGGGACTAGCTGAAGCGCACAATATCAGAAAAACAGCAAGTGATTCCTCGAGTGATACCTCGATTGCACTGTAGAATAGTGAAATGGGATTTTTTAATGCATGTTGTGAACATCTTTATCGTTTTTATCATGTATGTATGTATTACTGCCTTTCTTTCCCGTCCCCTCATTTTTCTGCAGCAATATAAGCTTATGTCTAGTGCAATAAAAGAAGTTGGAAGTTGGCACCCGTCTTGTTTATTCTGTTGTGCATGTTTTCCGCTGCATTTGAAACCCTGGGAACTACTCACCAACTAGCCCAGCAGAAAGTTTTACTCAGCCCCATTCTGAAGCAGTTATTTACGCAGCTTACACAATAGTACATGTCCAACTGGGGTACTTCTGAGCAAAATTACTAGCTGTAGCATGAGCATTTCCATTACTATTGCCATCATAATGCACCGCATCATATGCCTCTGTTAACACAGCCCTCACACTGAGGGCCCAAGCTCCTCTCGGTACAAGGTGCTGAACTGAATTTTTTTAGGCCAATGTGGGGGTAATTAGGGATAGCAAAAATTTTCTGGAACACAAAACATTTGGCAACTTCAAGTTTAAGTACAACCTTTACAGGCGTGCGCAAACTAATAGAATTAAAATCCTGCTCAGGTCAAAATTTTTGGATATGAATGGTTTAAAGCAGTAATCTAGTGTTTAAATTCATGCTTTACATTCAAACTAATACCGGCTAACCAGGTATATTAGTAATTGCAGAGCCCACTACACTTTTTTCTTGGTCCTTTGTCCTGAACTAACTGGATGACATCAACCGAAGTTTTATTCGTCTAAAGTGGCCCCCGCCCAAACTATCGTCTTGTTGGCAGAGATGAAAGGCAGGCAGATTTGTTATGCCAGCTGCGCTGACATTTGTGTGAGAGGCCCACGCTAATTTATCTATGTGCTTCCTCTTCCACCTGCCCATAAATCCAGCTGCATGACACATTCAACTATGCAACACCGCTAAGGCATCGCATGCGATCATTTCTGCAAGGCTGCCCTTCCAAAAGTGTGTTTTCTCCCACACAACTGACAGTGAGGGGGCAGGGAGGGAAGTGCACACACAATCTGCAACCTCATGAGCAAAACCGGTTACTGGACAAAGTCAACCGCTTGTTGTGCAGCAGCAGGTGACGTTAGAAAAACTGCAACCTTGTTCCCACTTCGTCACCTCCAACATCTGAAGGAAATCTTCAAGCGGATGTCTAGGGTAGTGATGATTTGGCACTTTTAATCCCTATAACTCCACTCAGTCAAAGACACCTGTTTTGTCAGCGCCCCTGTAGGCAGACAGGGCCCGCCAGAAATTTCCAAACTGCCGTTACTGACTTCACACATGAAGCCTGCACCTGCAGTTTGTATAGATGGTATTCACTGAAAAGTGTAGCTGTCAATGTCTTTGCTTGGCAACACTGGAAACGGCCACAGACATGTCCGAAGGGCCACGGACATGGCACGTTTTGTGCCACTGTGCCCACACGCCACCGAAAAAATAACACCGGAGTGCGTCGTCTGCTCCGTTTCAACCCGATGATTCTCAATGGCGGTGTCAACAGAGATGTTGTTAATCGCACTCACATTGGAGTCGAGGCATTACTTTGCATTCAGTGGGGCAGAGTTTGGAACGTCCAACACACATCATGTTAGCACAGACAAGTACCGCCATCCCGCGGAGCCCAATGTAACCACTGACGGCGCACTCATATGGCTGCTTGCATGCGTGCCTCGCAGTGAATACAACCTATAAAGAATTGGAACGAAACAAGGGCACTCACCTGATTAAATTCAAGATCGGCGTGTGGCTGTCATTCAGAAGCTTCCGGAATGAGTGCCTCTGTCCGAAATTATGTTTCTGCAACAAGCCAAGCAGCAAAAAGAATTATCGCGTGGTTGAAGAGATGCGTGGTGACAGAAAATGCCATTAAAGAACAACAAAAGTTTACGTCCTAGCTTTAATCACACTTCACTTCCTCCCTTTCGATCAACAACAATGTCACAATCGCCAAGGAGTGAGAAGTTTCTGTCATTCAGGTGCAACTAACGTGGAAGAAACCTGGAAGAAGTTTACAAGACTAACATAAGGCCAATACTGGAATATGCTTGCACCATCTGGGACCCCTGGACTGGGACCGACATAATGGAACTAGAAAGGGTACAAAGCTTAGCAGCACGTTTCGTGGTTCAAAATTATACTCGGTATTTTAGCGCATCCCAAGCAAAAGAAAACTTAAGCTGGAATATCCTTCAAAATCATAGAAAGACATTCAGATTAAAATTTTTGCACAGTACATATATCATAATAGAAGTGGCCTCCATCGTGATAGCTATATAAAGGCACCAGAGTACATTTCTGCAAGGCGCGATCACCCACTTAAGATTAAAGAATATAGACATAGAGCAGAACTTTTTAAGATGTCTTTTTTTCCTAAGACGGTCAGCGAGTGGAACAGGTTGCCTAGTGATGTCGTATCGCTGTCTTCAAGTGATGCATTTGCTTCAGCCGTGTGATTTTCATTTTCGCATTTGGGTTTTCATTTCCTTTCAGTGCTTTCCTTCTTGCGCCACCAGAACCATGTTTTGCTTCACACATGTATGATTATGTCTTGCTTATCTTCTTTGTTGTCGTTGTTGTTGCGCATACATTAACGGTTCTTGCTCTTGATTTGGGTCAGTGATTTGTTCTGAACTGTAATTGTTATTTTCATGTGTTCAGTATTAACTGCTTTCTTTGTCTATGATATATATGTACTTCTTCCCCCCCCCCCCCCCCCCCCCCTGTAATGCCAAACAGGCGCTGTGGGTACCATAATAAATAAATAAATAAAACCTCTGAAACTCCGCACTGCATCGTTGCACTACAGCTGGTTTTGCATGAATTCTCAAACTGGATTCACTTGACTCATCAATAGGAAAAAAAACTGCTACTTTAAATTTCCAGTAGTGTTAGTTATTATGCCAGCTCACAATGCTTATTCTTGGCCGCTTACACTAATGTCAATTAAGTCGTGGAAGGTTACTGGCATGTCCACCCATCCCTTACTGCTCCTTACTTCCACAGCTTACTGAAGAGCTGCCCATGGTAAAATCTGCGAACAGAGGTTTTAACACAATATCATTACCAGTCCTCAAAGTCTCCCTTCAGGATCCCTTTAAAGTTATTGTGGCTGAGCGAGAGAATGGCAGGTCCCCAATGTTCCGTACCTGAAATATATCGAGGAGTTGAGTGATGTTCTGCAGCTTGGGCTGTATGTCCTTGTAGTAGAGGAGGACAATCTTCAAAAGCTCGCACTGAAAAAAGTTAAAAATTTCACAAGTTATCAGTAGGGCAGTGCTTCATCAGTAAAAGAAGCAGGACCACCGGAACAGAAAAAAAAAAAAAACTGTGGATGAAAATACAGGAGAACATAAAGACTCATTAAATGCCAATTAGAGAGCAGACATAGCCTGCTTATATGAAAAAAACACTAAGGACCATATAACTTTCTTGTTTTAACTGAAAGATCATGCCTTCTGTAATTCTTTAGGCTATAAATCTAAAAGGTGCATACAATACATGTATAATTTCAAAATACAATGCAACTACAATTTGGTACAAAATAAAAAAAATAACTGAAATCCCAATATGCTCAGTGAATTCAAACGACGGAAACGCAATGTATCAAACATCTGCGTCTTTTCTTTCTTATTTCAATTTGGGGTGGGGATAGCGGATATTAAGGCTGAAGAGCAAGGGTGAGAAGCATGAGAAGATTTACACTTGCTTCTTATAATTCATACCGTTCAGCTTATTCGAGCTGTCTTACACAAGATAGCCAATGTATTGGCATTAAATAACTGGCGTACTAATCCTGCCCTATGAAACAATAACATCGAATGATGTGCTGAATGTTTCTTGCAGGCATTCCCAAACAAAATGTCATGTTATTGGCACCTGCATGCATTGATGGCAACGCTTGCTCACCTATAGTTCAAAATAAGAACAGGAGCACTTACCTGTTCCTGGAGTGTGTAGTTAACCCACTGGCCAATGAGGGTATTGGTCTGCACAGATTGTACCACATTCAGGTGAAATAGTGCTTCTAAACAAAACTAAGCTCAGGAACAGCAGACAAAAGACAGAAGTAACTGCAATGAAAAGTTACACTTGCCCCCCTGTGCAATGACGCCACATGTTATATATTTGCAAAAACAATTGCCAGGTTCCTTTTCTTTAACTCCCCAAAATTTGGCACATGCAAATGCAGGCCACAGTAAACAAGCAAAAATGAGAAATTTTGAAATTGGAATTGGGCAGCTGTCATCTGAATAGTACAAGCGATGTTGAGCCTGTATGTCCTGCATTTACTTCTACTTTAAAAGATGCAAGTAAAACACCAAAGGTGCCCTTCCACTACGAGGCTACGAACAGGTATTACAAAAGCAACCTGCAACGGCGTGGAGTGCTACATCAACACAGCGAAGAAACGTTAATTTTAATGATAAACAGATGAAATCTTTTACTTGCTGTTCGTTCCTATTCCATTTTTTCAAGGAGATGATTACGGAATGTCAGTTTACCATGTAAGGTCCATGCAGCTCTCTTGTAGGTGGCTGGACCTCAATGACTGAATCCAGCTGCTCAATGACCTGTGAAAAGGGGCTTTCACTGAAGAACAAACACATCAGCTATAAACTGTACAAACACAGGGTTGAGGCTCTAAACTTCAAGCGAGACAATTGGTAATGTGTTCCAACTTAATAAAACACAAACTTAAGAGCCTTTCACTCTGTTTGTCAAAAGCACTCTGCATGCCCCGGGCTATAGGATGCAAGCTTGAAATTTTTCCTGCAGGGAAAAAAATTGCAAACCCCTAAGCAAGTCTCACACACCAAACAAGACAGCACAATAACAAGTGCTCTAATTACTATTTTTTAAGAACTTATCATTTTTAGGATGACAAGGGAATGAAAATTGTACAGGCCTCATTTAAATGAGCCAAGAATCAAGAAAGCAGGTGTGCTACACCAGGACTTCAGTTTTCACTGCTTGGTTCATCTGCCAAAGCGCTTTATTCCCTTCCCCTACTAAAAGGAAAAGTAATGTCCCATATGACTTCCAAATGCGCAGTTATAGGCTCCGTGCAGTCAAGTTTGCCGAGTGAAGGCAGCACCAACTACGGCGCTGACTGGGTAGGCTGAGTCCCACTGGCCTGGCCGGCTTCAGACACTGTGCACGGCCTTTGCAAAGGCCTGTACCATACGTTTACCTACGCTTAAGTTGCTAAATACACTGCAACGTCAACGAATCATGTGCTAATCCGCTGACAGGCTTAAAAAAAAAAAAAACAAAGCGCATAAGGAAGGCTACCACCTTTGCTGCTCTGAAATCGTCCAAGCTGTGATGGCTAGTCACAGGCAGCACATATGTTTTCATGAAATTTTTACAAAATGCAGCGGCTATGACTGTATGACATGTAATGATATGTAATCTACGACATGTAATCTACGTGACATGTAATCTGTATGACATGTAATCTACGAGTAGATTACATGCTGCCTGTTAAAGTAAAGTAAATCGGTTGCCAGCTGTTATAATACTCTTGAGTGTACAATAAATTTTCCCTCCTAAGCAATACCGCACGCAATGGCAGTATCTGCACGAAGGTTTGATTTTTCTGCATCATGCATGTGCCTTTCACAGTGTTTATACCGAAAATTCATGCGGCATGTAACAGCCAGCCGTATGCTAATTATAAGAGAAATAATTGATGGATGCAACATCCCACCCCTTTTCTGGCAAAATATGATTCTTTTTAAGCAAAGTAGGAACATTTGTTAGAAAAAAAAAAAAAAAGCTGTCAAAAAATCGAAATAACTACTTCAATACAAGGTCTAAATTAAAGCAACACATGCGGGATTTTTGCATTACAAATAAACGTTTTTCAATACAACAATGCCTTTTTTAAAGGGGTTCACAACGTACAGGGGTTCCGCAGCATGCCTGCTGGGAAATGGCTGTGAACGATTCAAGACCATCTCTTCCTTTTTAAAGGGCAAGGAGGGCCTCCAAATATTATAAGTTATTGTGTAAACTCCATTTACTTTTATTCTCTTCGTACTCGCGAAACCACGGCGGTCCAACCCCGAGTATGTGAAGAAAACGGCTTTTTTTCAATGCTATGAACAGCTAATTAATCTATGCTTTCTAGCGGAGACACAAATGCACTGAGAAAACTATCTGGAAACATGAAAACGCACCCAAGAAATGCTGTACCTTTGCTTGGCGTGGCACTGGGCAGTCACCTTCGCCTGCACCCCTCCCCCGTACATGCAGTCAACTGTTCTATCCGTGTGTCCATTCCTAGCATGGTGCGGCGCAATTACCGTAGCATGCTTCAATTAATTTGAAACTTAAAAATTAGGTATACTACATGTCATACGGTGCTGCCAGGCAGCAGCACACCGGACACCGGAGTGTGCAGGTGAGCGGTGGCCAACCCACTATTTTTCTTATTCCCCGATGGTGCCACTGAGTGTCACGGCTCAGTGTCGCCCTCTGCTCACTGCATGGCGCCTATTGGAAACATGAGGATATTGTAGCGGCTCACTGCTGTGTGGCAGTTGGGCTTAAGCATTTCTCGATTCCAAGCCCACGTAAATACTTGTACCTGCCCTTGCCTTCCTCTAAGCGGGCACAAATAGATTAAAGCTGCTCAAAGACACCCCAATTTTGTGGTGTACCACAACAGAGGGGCATCAGAAGGAGGGGAGACACATCCCGGTAAGAGCCAATAATAAAGTCAAGTTGAAAAAAAAAAAGAACCACTCCTGCAGTGCGTAACACATGCTTTTCATTTTGGCAATATCAACAAGCAACTAGATGCAAGGGCTCTGAATGAAGAACTTTAAATGACTGCACTGTGATGTGAAAACAAGCACTTCATTGGTTGTTGAAACATGTACACTCAGATGATAAAGCACTGAATTATGCACCTTCTTAATGACGATTTCATTTTCATTGAAGCGCTCCAAGAATCCATCAAAAGAGTTTCTGAAAAAAATAAAAGAAAACACAAATGCAGTCTTCATGCCGCGAATACCCTAAATCAGAGAGGTAGCCAGAATCGTACTTTAAGAGAGGATTCCAAGTCCCCTGGCTACTATCTGCCCTTTGCCACCATGGTTCTCAAAACTACGTCAATGGAAGTCCTTTAACCGACTAGCACATGGAATCAAATATAACTTTGGCAACACTTTTCTGCTACTCCCTGGTTCACCACGGGAAATGGTAAGGCAAATGCTGCAAGGCACCAAGAATGTCCACTAGAGGTGTTGTATACCATGAAATTTTCATCAAACTGTCTGACATATAACAGTCGAACTACATCCTTTGCAGGTGGTGCTAAATGTGATAGGGTTCATTAAAACGGGGGCATGCAGACAAAACACAAGCTTGGTTCATTCTAAACATTGCCTCATTAGAATCATACTGACACCACTTTTATCGTAAACTTTGCTCAAATAAGCTACGTAATTATGAAAAAATGGAATGGCCATGTGACTCACTAGCTCATTTACCGCATTAGAATCTATGACGTAATATGCACGGCCATGAGAATGGCTGAGGCTGGTAAGAGCACACGCAAGCTAGGCAGGGTTTATAAGCTTGCAGAATGAGCTATTTTCGCTTAAATGCAATGCATATTTATTTTATAGCAGTAAGAATGGCAGGGTAAACAACGGAAGCTACAAAAGTACACGTAAACATAGAAGTACCAGTGCGTACTGCTGTTGTTACTGCACGCACTGTTTTTTATGCTGCACAGCAGTCCGGCGCTTTGGGGTTGTCTCACATGACGCTGGCCGATTTGCGTGAGCGACATTGTCTTACATGACCCTATTTGTCTAACACACCCCATGTTTCACGAGATGATTACTACCAAACATAACAAAAACAAGCCAAGTGCAAATACAGTCAAAAACAAAGCAAAGGCGAATAGCGGCGCAGAGCAGTATGTCGGCACCATCTAGGAGGACTGGCGGTAAACAAGGCTCTGCAGTTCGCTGCAGACTGAAATGCGCACTTGAAGCCCTGTCCTGGTTACGTCCTCGCAGACGTCATGAAACACACGGTTTGGCGAGCGAATCAAAATTTTAACTTAAATTGATTAACTCTTCAGTGAATAAAGCATCGTTTGCTGCCGGACAAGCGCTGGGAGCACTACAAAACACCGAATCTATCAAATAAAACAAACTTGTATTTTGTCTGCATGGTCCCTTTAAAGCAGTTGTTCTCAAATGGGGCTCTGCGGACACTAGGGGGCCCGCGATAACATTTAAGGGGTCCGCGAGCCTCCCTCAAAAATTTTCCACCCACCATTCTTTTTTTCGATTTGCCCAGCACTTCTTGCACTGCGAAAATGCGGCTTCACTGCAGTAACATGTACGCTTAAATTCTACGTGTAGCCCATATTTTAACATCTACGTTTTGCACAACACACCAGCTCTGAGAAAAAAAAAAAAACAGGACACAGAAAAGGCAGCATATCGGTGTTTAGAAGACTTTTAGATTCAAGAATAAATTGTTTACCATTATGAGGCGCATTCTCATTAACATCAAACAGAAAAGGCGGGCATTGGATAGCTGTGTGGGCAACATAAGCTGCAAGTACAAATTGTTTGGAATTATGACACCGATCAACACATGCTTCACCTCGGGGTCGCCCACCACTTTCGCAAACCCAAAAGGAGTCCTTGGGGCAGACATGGCTGAGAACCACTGTTTTAAAGGATTCAGCACTTAACATGGCATCTCACAAAGGGTGGCCGAAAAGTAGAATGTCTCAGTACCACATAGGGGTGGGAATTGTCCATCCAATGCTCGAGAATGTGCCGCAAGCAGAACAAGCTGAACAGGCGCTCTGTGCGGTAGTATTTCCACACCTGTATGAAAGAACGCGAAGGTTATGCGCAGAATAACAGACACACAGCCAAGCGGTGACAAGCTGGATAGAGGACAGTGCACTCACCTCGTTCAGTATGTGCGGTATGTTTCGTTCACTCGAAAGAGTCGACTTTTCAGGGAGAGCGAAGGGAGAATGAAAAGGATAAGTTAGAAATGCCAACGACGATGGCCATGTTTCTAGCAGACGGTCTCGGTTGCGCTCTAAAGATGAAGTTTCAAAGAAGGCTGCAGCATTTTAATTTACCTTCAGGTCTTCTTGGGTGCCTCTGTACTCGTAGGTCAGGTAAGAGCAGAACAACTCATAACTGCGATTTTTATCCAGGCCCTGAATGAAAACCGCTTATAAGTTGAGCTTCGCAAAAGAAGAAAAAAAAAAAAGAATCTGCGTCGCAGGGAAGTTGTGTCGCCGTGCTTACGAGGAGGGTGCTGAGCTTGGAAAGCAGTTCCTGATTAAAGCTTTTAGGTACGACCTTCGACGACTTCCTAGGGTAGTGAAAAAGGAAATACGTTCATTTTTCGATGCAAATGACGAATGAAAAAAGGTTACCTTTCTTCGGTGAAATACAAGATACCGTTGAGAACTTGATCGGCATTTTTACTCAGTTCGGTGCCCACCAATTCCTGAAGAGCAATGCAAAGTATACGGACTAAATAACGCGCAATTGAAGTGTCACGCCCGATATAGCAGGAATACGTACGTTGGACTTGAGAACAGTGTTTCCGGATATGATGACCCACAGATCCTTAATAGACCTGAAAAACCAACCCATAACTTTCGTTCAGACCCACGCCGGTTGTCTCGCATTGATCATTGGTGCACGTCTAAAATTGTAACAGCTGCAAAGGTCAATTTTCAATTTCCCTGTCAGCACTGTTAAACTAGAAGCGAGGCACATCACAACGCGGCATGAAAATACGTCACACGCAATTATAAAATGTGTTCAAAAGTTTCACGCGCCTTGGATCTTCCGCCATGGCGATGCCGATGATATGTGTGGACCGCAGCGACCTTAACCTTTTGATTTGCATAAAATATAGCTTAAATTTAAAAAAGGCAATAAATCAAACTAATTAAATTTAAAACTAATATTATGCAAACAACATAACAAATTTTGCGTTACTTAAAAAAGTGTAAGGTGACGAGTGTTCAAAATAGCCCCGCAGCACGCACTAACCCTCGGCGGCCTATTTAAACGTAAAAACAGCAGCTTAGTTGTAAGCAAATCACAGCATTTATAAAGCTTGTCTCTCTCTTCCTTTCGCTGTTCGTCAAGTTATTTTCGGGTGTTTTATTTGTAGCAAACTGCAACTTTGCGGCGAACCAAAGGCGACAAAGCTTTATGGCACGCTGGGTACCAACGCCACCGGCGCTCGGGACAGCCAGTTCAGTACAGATCTTCGGAGTAGACAAATGGTGGGCAGTGTCTGTTCCCCAGCTGCAGCTAAACGGCAGCCCTGTTTACCACACGTGAATAACGGAAATGTATGATAGTATATGTCGACCTTTAAGACCCCATTTTCTTATATTAGACACTGTGGAAAGGGTAGTAGCGGAAGCCCGCACCCACCGGCGCGGGGCACGGAGGGGCGATCTAGTGTCACTCGTCACCTCACGTCACGCACCACGTGAGTCCAGACGGCCCAATGGGGCGCGGGGGAGAACGCGGTGACGTCACGAGCCGTACGGCCGGGCGGGAGGAAGGACGGCGCGCGCGCCGGGGCAGTCCGGTTCGGGACAGCGAGGAGATCGGCTGCCAGGTAATCCCTCTTCCCTTTCCAGGCGAACTTCATACGCGGGCGGCCCCGTCACGAGCCGAACGGCTCCGGCCGCCGCCACATCGGAGCAAGAAGAAGAAGGGGGTACTGGGGTTCGCACAATAAACCCCGCCATTGCTTGTTGGACGGTTGTCTTTGTGTTGCCTGCCTCTCACGCCGGCCCGTATACACGGAAGCCGCGTGCGGAGGACCGTCCGAGCCAAACCCACGCAACAACACTTAAGGTGTTTGCGTCAATTTTTTTAGGGGTATTAATACCGAGGGTAGGCCAAAGGGGACTGAAAATTAATTAATAGTATGGAATGCGCTAAGACGTTTTCAACGCATGAGGATATCAAGCGTTACTTGACTTCTCGAAAAACGCGGCGTCCCCTGCAGAGTAACAGATCGTCCGTCTAAAAAAACAGCGTGGCAATATACGCTGTCAGCAAAGAGCGTTGACAGAACGTAGGTCGGCAAAGTTCTGCGTGTGGGCGATACAAGGAAAGGACCAATGGCTTAACATTTTTATACGCCTCTAGCGCTCTGTAGGGGCGCCACTGAAATCCCCCTAGCGGCCCGTTTCGAAAGCAGTCGCGGGAGCCGCCGGCCCACTCACCACTGTCGCCGTTGCTTTTGCGGCACGTTCGCGACTGATATATTTCCGTTTCTATGCGTTGGAAATACATATTTATGGGGAGCAGTCACTCTGTTCGCAAATGCGACGTATTTACTAGAGTGTAAATGCTTCTGACGCGACCTTACTGTGGTACATTCGGTCCGCATAAGCGCCAGGTGTGTGTCACAAGCCGGCGTCATGAAACCGGCATATATGCATGGAGCTGATTTTTATTCCACTGCCCTGAAATTTACTAACAGTACCTCCATAAGCAGCGTTCGTTCAGATGCTCATGCTGCGGCTATACACTGCGATGTAAATCGGTTTCGTGTGCTTTCATAATCTAGCGGAGCACTCATACCTGAAGCCCGCCAGTTACGCTTCATATCCCGGATATTGATCACTACCCTGAACAATGCCAATGTGGCATAAATTTCACGCACATTCTACGCAATAAGTACGATGGATAATGGAAAATTACATTCGGGAGTCAGCACAAAGAATTTATAGCCTTGTCGCGAGGTGAGCTTTCCCAGTCATCGGTTACATATATCTTCCGCTTATATCCACGGCCGTGACTAAACGCTTCTTCGAAACATCATCATATGACACAGGGAGCCTGCAGAATTTTGCACAAAAGTGAAATCAGAGGGCCTTATCAGATACCACTCTTGCAACACCTTTTATCGCTTGTGAACTTCCTTACTGTATACTTCAAAAAATGTCCGCCGAGTGATCAGCTGTTAAAGTCGAAAAACAAAATAAAGGTGAATGCGCAGCTTGTGTGTGAATTACTAAAACGGTCATTCCTTGATTTCGCTCCGCATTTGTACACAACGATAGTTATGCGCCTCCCTCCTCCTCCTCCCGCCCCCGGAAAATATGAGTGCATTTCGCATCTAGTTCGTCTAGTGAGTTCAACCTTACTTAAGGTAAGACGAACGTCTCTAGGGTTTCCGAAACTGCACTGGGTTTTTTCATTCCCGCACGAGCTATTACATTGCTTCTGGACTTGGCAGACCATTTATTTTTCCGTGGTTTCAGTAACTCTCCTTTGTGCATGCTATCAGGCGGGAGTGGGTACATAACGACCTACAGACTTGGAATATACTTAACATGTTCGCGTGGCCTCTATTTCTATAAAAGGCACAAGTTATTGTCAGGTAATCACCTCCCCAAATGATATTTTTCTACGACGTGTACATTCAAACAAGGCCGAATTCGTTGTCCGCGCTGCAAAACGAAACCAACCTCTCACTGTGCCAATATCAGGTCTAAACGAGGCGTCAATAGAATTCACTTGTGCCTGAGATATTCGGAGGTGACAGCGGTGATATGCCGCTGCCGTCGCCCGTAAGAGCAGCGAAGGGCGCAGTACCGCGTCCCCGGTTAGCTCTTGTTGGCGTGCTAGCACTCTAATCAGGACGCAGCTGTTTTTTGAAGTGCCCTAAACGTATTTACTTACAGACATCACAATAGGAAGATGTTTAGGGCGCATAAAGGCAAAAAGAAGCGAAAGAGAACCAAAACACTGCATGAGCCGCTATCAGCTGCGCAGCGGATATCCCGTAAGCGCTGCGGAGAAGCGGCGGCAGGCGGCACAGCGATTGCGAAGCTCGAGGCGTATAAGGCCCAATATTGCCTCAAGAATGCCTTCCCAGAAATGCATTTGTGTGAACTAGTGATGCTGACTTTTAAAAGGCTCGATGTAAATAGCGCAAGGGACAGGACGAGAAAAGCTGACAAGGACGGGCGCTGACTGACGACTTAATTTTATTGAAAGTAACAACGAAATGTATATGAAAAAGCAAGAGTACAAGCAAAACAAGAAAGGCAAACAAAGGTTACAATAAGATTATTAAACAGAGGTGTCACCCTCCGCAGCCACGCTGCCCAAATAACTTATCTCTTTTGCATGTGTCGAGATTGACGGCATGCTTACACACGATGCCTCCGCAACTTCACGTGTGCGTTGATCCGGGTATCTGGTCACAATAGAGGCGTGGTCAAGCTTAAGCGAGCAGCCATGTTTTCCGCAATGAGTAGCGAGGTTGCTCCCCTGGAACATCTTGAGCCAATTAGCATGCTCACGTAGGCGATCGTTGATGCAACGCCCCGTCTGCCCTACGTAGGACTTCCCGCAGGACAGTGGGACATCGTACACCACAGAGAGACTGCATTCCGTGTAAGGGCAATATGCTTGACGATGCAACGTCCCAAGCTACGCTCATCGTTGTTGTCCTGTCCCTTGCGCTGTTTTAATCATGGATCCTTACGGACTCGCTCAGCTTCGCACTCTTGTTCAATATGGCTTGATGTAAAGCTTGATCTTCTGTAAAAATCGCTTTCCCACACTGTGCTGCAGTGAAGCCTATTCTAAAGAAAAATCGAGCTCTTGCATGTTTTGCGACATTGTAAACTCCGCAATACTAAACTCATAAACTTAACTCAGTGAAAAGTAAGAGAAAGCTTATGTGCCTCCTTGCTGTCACTTAGCAAACTAGCCTTATGGTAGACATTCTGCCAGCGATTCAGTTCCACGGCAAAAGCATCCATACAAATAGGGCCGAGTGCGAAGACTGAAAGCTTAAATACGGTCTCTTGGTACACATAGAAATACCACTTATTTTTTGACAAGACAGGTAACAACCAAGGTTCAAAGTAACTGAAGTTCAATAAAAAGCTCAAATATTCAGTGAAATGCAGTCCACAGTTAATGAAGTTGGTCAAGCCAAATCTGCTTGCCCCACCAAGAGAACTGCCGCTTGCTCACAAGAGCACGCTCCAAATTGCAAAATTAGTGCCTTTGGCTGAGATGCTGTCCTACGCACCTTGGTAAGTCAGCTTGTGCCACAGAAGGGGCTTTCTGACAGCTTAGAGGTTCTTGCTTCCCTGCAACTTCTTGGTCCAATCCAGGCCTCTCCCAATGTGAACCATTTGACACATTTATTAATCACCCAACAGCACAAGTGCTCTTTTCAGAGGCCCTTGTGAAGGCATAAAAGCATTCAAAAGAGACAAATACACAGTTGTATATGGTTTATTGGGGCAATAACCACAAACATGACAAATTGGCAATGTGAACACAAACTTTGGGAAAGTGACGGGTAGAAGGGAGTCACCGATTACCGCCAAAGGTAAAAGTGAACATGGCTGATGTAAACTCTAAACCTCCTCTACTTTGTGTGTATAATTAACTGCTGGCACAAATGGCACATGTGTTAATCTTTGTTCCTGTTACAGTACGGTACTCCCAAGTCTTGCTGCTTTTTATCATCCCGCAAAATGACAACCCACTAAAGAAGAAAATCTGTGCACCAGCCATTACATTGCAGCACAAGTTTCCTAGGAGAAGTCTGCAGTTTACATTTCCGCAACTTCTATTTGCAAGGGAGATTCAACCTTAAAAATCAAGCTAAAAACACATCTCATTACTGTCAGTATGAACTTAATGACTAGGGAGTGCGTTGAAGACCTTGGCATTACGCAACCACAAATAATTGGTCGATGCAACAGATTTTTAAAAAGAGTGATGGAAATAACAGCTAACACGAGAAATATCTTTTCCCATTTCGTCAGGCAAACAGGTAGAGGAAAGTGGACAAGCACATAAGAAGTGCAGTGCAAAGCCAGGACACTTCATAACAGCTGCGTAGCCAGCACGCAGTAGTTAATGGAACAAAAACTGAACACCCAGGTAAAAAATCCAACTTTTTTAAGTAAAGTCTCGTACTTCGGTTAGTCCATTTTTTAAAACACTGGCCACTCTGATAACTCGAACAGTGCTTTTCCCCAGCAAGAAAATAAAGCAAACGCCCACAGCACAACAGTTTCTGAAAACAGTTCCTGCACCGTATCAGCCTTGGAGCAGAGGCTTCTTTCGCACAGTGTCAACACAGTATTTGATTAGGAAGAGCCTGCATTGAATTGTTCCTTTTTTTTTTCTACTGTAATTTACAGCGTCCTGATGCTGACTGCCAGGTACGGCCCAACAAGCCTGTTTGGCTTGGGCTGACCCCTTATGTACGTTTACCTCTACGACAAATAAAAACATTTATTACTAAAAAAATTACGCAACATAAAAGTTAAAATACCACTAAGAAGCAAAAATTTTGTGCAGGCAGCATTACCGAGTAACTCATCGTTATACACGTGCGTCCTTTCGCAAAGGGGGAGTTCAAAGGGAAAGGAAGCCTCTTTTACATTTGGGATTGACAGCTACAGGAGCGGAGGTCCATTAAGATATCTTTTTTATTTAGCAATTCACAGGCTAATTGTGCTTCTGCTTTGTTGAGAACCAGTAAAGCCTCGCTGGTTCTCTCCGGTACTCCCATTTATATTGCCACAGTATGTATCTGCTCGTTGTTATCACCTTGGCTGGAACAGAGATGGCTCGCCCCATTTCTTCAACCACAAAAAAATTCTGCTCCCGCCAAGTATCCAGATTTATTCCCAATAAGTAGTACCTTTAATGCCGCATACAAATTCAACAGCACTACCAAATGCCCGTGATCACCTTACAACCTTTAGTATCGCCTTATACACGGCTACAAGTATTGCCTGCGGCTTATTAAGCAATCGGTGGGAGCACATTCTAAGCTTAATAGGCGAGACTCAACACTAGCCACAAAAGGCCTTTCCGGCAACGCACTTCCAACCTCTGCAGCAAACAATCAAAATGGCACGCATTTTACACGCACAAAACTATTAAACTAATAGTAGGCTTGCCTATGAAGTAAGGAACTTGCAACAAGTAGAAATAGGCATCCAACGAAAGTATGGAACTGTATTACTACTAATAGCACAAACAAAGCACTTATCTAACCGAATTTTACACAGACTAAACCAACAGCCACTGGTCAAATTAGGTCAAGGTACACCAAGAGAAAAAAAAAATGGCTGCCTAGACTCCAGGGCTACTATGATTTGGCTATGATTTGACAGGTTAACACGGAAATAAGCTGCATTAAAAAATAAAATAAAATGAACTGGGTTTACTACAGGGAAAGCTTGGAAGTGCCGAGCTGAATGAGCATTAATAGTTGACACTTGCTAATAGTGTCGCAGCAGTAACACAGCTTCAGTGTAGAACCGCTAAGACAGGGCTAAGAATTCTGCAGCTTTCACGAGAACTTTTTCGAATTTCAAAGATTAGGAACTTGGCGCTGTAGTGCTCATGACCATGCGACGCAAAGTTGGCCACTGATTGTACAAAACAGACAGAAACAATGTTGTACAGCTACAAGCACACGTACTCGGCACACTTCTCGGTCAAAAAAAAAAAAAAAAAGGAACTTCTTCAGAAGGCATCAGCAAGCAGCAGCAGCAACGGTTGTTTGCAAGTTTGCCACACATCAGGCTAGATGCACATTTCGATAAACAATCCCATGCTTGCTGCACGCCCTGCCTGGAGGAAATGATATTCTGTTGACCTAAGCAGCCATCCACAAGGCAATAAGTTCTCCCCAAGAGTATTCCTCAGTTTTCTGGCACAAACGAAAGATTGTACACAATGTAGCTATCACCACAACACAAAATAAGAATCGTAACGCTTGTTTACAGTTAACAGTAGCAAACTGAGGCTAAAATCAGTCAGAACACAAAATCACACGTCCAAACACTTCATGCCAAAATACAGATCACATATTATCCAACGTTACTGTCTCAGTCAACAGGGTCCCCTGAACTATGTCAACTTTTTTTTTCACAGCTCCTCACCTGCACTACACAGTATGGGTCAAGTTGGTAAGCAAAAGCAAAGCATTACATTGGGGCTGCATCCTGCAATGTCAATTTGAAGGTGGATAGTGCAATGTACACTTTACGAAAGGGCTCAAACAGGACAAAAACACGGCGCTTACATTGTGAAGCACCCAATGTTTGTGTTGTTGCAAAGCCCACAACGTGGTGTAAAACCAGCCAGTACTCTTCAAAGCATTGCCCTAATCACGGGCCGCACGTTTTTTTCCCTAGAATTGTATTCACCCATTTGCTAGCTCCATTTAAATAAAGCTTTATATCTAGTTAGAGATACGAAGCAGAGTAACTGAGTAATGACAGAAGCATTCTACTCACATCCCCTATTCCCAAATGCAGGGAGGATGACATGTTTGTGTGACCTGATGAGGAGCACAGAAGAATGCGCGCAACTTTTTTCCCATTTTCAAGTACTTTCATGTATGCCTGTTACTTGCTGTGCAGGTCTTTTTTTCACAGGCGCAAAGTGAAGTAGAGAACGTATCTTTTGAGAGAGCACGTATTTTAACAGTCCATGTTCTGCAAGGAGATTCCCACGACATAGCAGATGACTCGCCGCACTGCCAAGGTTTTTTGTTTACGCTGGGTTTTTCTTCAGTCTATCAGATTGAACAGGACTCAGGGCAATCAAAACGAAAGCATTCTGCAATACATATTGATAGGACTCTCTTATGCTAGGACTTGGGGAGCACAACAATTTAAATGCCTTGAAGCATATAAAAATACTGACCTGAAAAGAAAGAGCTGGGGGGTCAGCTGCTCTGCTTTACCGCTACATGCAATGAGATGTCAATTGTCTGGCATTCCACTCCTGTTCACTCAAGAATGAGCCAGCATTACGGCAACACCCCTCCCCTATTTACTCGGGTCTTCGTATCACGGCAGTTCATTTTTCCTGCTCTGACATTGCTATGCACAGCAGGGAATATCCACAGGTGCAAACCCATAGCCACTAAGCAACTGCCTGTCCAGGTCAGCCCCACAACTACTTCCACAGATGAAGTAACTAAGCAGAAATTTGTGTTAAATGGCTGGCCACCAATAAACTTCGTCAAAAGATGATACAAAAATCAATTTGAAAGCGTTCTATAGCACAAATAATGTACACGTGCGGGAAAGCTCAAGCACAGACAATAATGTACACGAAATAATGCCACTGGTTAACAAAGAAAGAGGTCGCAAAGGCTAAGACTAAATAAAAATGAGCAATGTTGACACTTTGACAACCAACCTGGACGTGCAAGCAGGTTTTGCGTGTGGAAGTCTGCGACAGGTAGGATATGAAGTCCAAGACATGTTCACTGTTGGGTTCCCCCCCCCCTCATATTCAGCTGCCTTCCTAATTAAACCACCAGTTTAGGGGGAATCTTCCACATTTTTTGCACGCCCAACGTGTTTTGATTCACGAAGCACTCCTCCTACACTTCTGTCTCCAAAACTGGACCTACACCACAAATTGATTTTTCTGAAGGTCTCTCTGGTAGACATAAGTTCGTTTACGAGGTGTCCCTAATGCAGCTACACTGGATAAAATTTTTTTCCAGAGCATTCCCACAATGTATCGTTCTTAACCCCCCCTCCCCCATTTCTGCATTGGTTTACCAGTCCCCGATTTTGTTCATCTACTCAGAAGGGAGTCAAAAAAAAAAAGTCAGGTGAAAGCTCTGCAGGTTGGCACCTGGTAGAGACACGAGACAGACGGCACACACCAAACACTCCCGGCACGTCACGTCCCAACTTGCAATAACAGGCGTCGACCGCCGTCGAGTGCACCCAGCCTTCCCGGCCCAGAATCACTGTCCGTCCACCACAGTCTCGGGCACCCCTTGAGTCCCCTGGCCGTACCCCGGCCGTCAGATGGCCGGCCCTCACTTGGCCGGGTAGCCGGGGTTGTAGGGCGGCTGCTGCATGGGTGGTGGGGGCTGCTGCACGGGCATGGCGTTGTCCGTGTACGGGGGCGGGTTGCCGTAGGGGGAGGCGTAGTAGCCGTAGCCTGGCATGGCGCCCCCGACGGGTGCTGGCTGCACGGGGTAGGCCCCCGGCTGTGGCTGCTGCGGGTACGGCTGCTGCGGGTAGGGCGCCATCGTCGGCTGCATCATGGCTGGCTGGGGCGCTGCCGGTGGTGCTACTGTGGCTGCCTGCCCACTCACTGTTCCAGGGGAGACACCGCAACACGTGAGCAAGTCGTTGGCAAGGCCAAGTGCAAATGCAGCAAACATTCAGCTCCGGCTGTCTTCTCCTAGTGAGAGCAACGTTACAACTTTTCTCTCTCTCTCTCTCTCTCTTTTTTGTGAGAGCGCTTACAGGGCCGGCCCACGAAAAATCTTTCGTCTGCACTCCACATGCTGTCTAAGGGGTGCAGTGTGAGACGTGGTGTCAGAATCGACAGTTCAAAAAAGAGGGGACAAGCCACACCATCTAAAAGCCTGTCCCTATCCACATTACCCACACCTTTCCCCCACCACTTTCAAAAAAATTGTAGGCACTGCACCATATTAAGAAACACCATCAGATTTAGTGCTACTTTGAAACTGCCGAAAACGCAGCTGCCTTCTGGACTTCCATTAACTATGTATGCTGTTGGGCTAGTTGGTGCATAGCTGCTCACAAAATATAGCACTAAAACGGAACATACACAGCAAGGTAGACAAACAAATGCACTACTCACTGAGTAGTGCATTTGTACGTATAGTGAATTTGTCTCTCTTACTCTTGTGTGTTCACTTTTAGTGCTATATTTTGTGAGCCTTCTGGACTCTTGCTTCAGCATTCGCATTTTCTTTCCAAATTCTCACAAAGCATTAATGACATCATTAAGGTGGCAGAAGACAGTTTCTATAATGAAGGCCTGCAGCAGCAGTGGTTTCGCATAATTAAGCATCCTTGCTGCTAATTTTTACCTCTAATACTCCATGGCTAGCCAATACCAAAAGAAGCCATGGTGCTCACCAAGGACTCTCCCCCGTTGTTGTCTTCGCCTGGCAAGAAGGCAGCAGCTACAGCAGAAGCAGGACACGATGACGATGACCACCGCAGCTATGATCATCACTATGATCACGCCAATGATCACCCCAACGGATTTACTGCAAGGCAAAGGGGAGAGGGAACCGTTTCAGTTTAGAGCCACGCAAAAACTGCAACCCGTGCCCCTGACCAAGCACTACAAGCCCAAGTGAAATTGCGAGAATAACACAAGGTTGCGCATAAAACTCGCACGGTGAAGCGTAACCAGGATCATTCAAACATAGAAATAAGTCACTAAATCAGGAGATGCCACGTGTGGAAGAATGGAATGGTTAATTTATGAGATATGTGATGTTGCATGCAATTCAGCCCCAAATCGAAGATCATAAAAAGGGCTGTAGCATCTCAGTTTACACAAGAGAAGAAAAGCTACCATAAAAACCCCAAAGAACAAAGATTTAAAGAATGAGCGAAAGAACATGCCCCTTTCGCACAGCGGCCTCAAGTGATCGCGCCACTGTCAGTGCACAGCGGAATCCTCTCCCAATAGCTTCACACCGACTCTACCTTGCATCAGCCAAATTCATTCCCCATTTCCAAACTTTTTATGCGTCCCCTCAGCCAGCCTTCTTCAACTCGCCATACCAACCACTGGAAACCACACTGTCATGCACGATCCACTTGACCGGCCACCCCACCTTGCTTCTATTAGTTTACTGTACCAACACGAAAACTTGTTACTGAACCTACATCTATCCCTAAGTGGTGTTGTAAGGCAGTATGTAGACTAAAATGTTGGACAATTCACAGCACTATTGGTAGCAATCATAATTAGGCAGGCTACAATCTACTGGACATGATTAAAGGGGCAGTCATCCCCATTTGTAAGCCTGGGTAACAGATGCAGGCAACATTTAAATAGGAAATAAATATCAGCTCTCCCTCACAGCAATCTGTTGCTAATTGCATAACACTGGGGGAAAAGCAAACGTACGAAGCATGCATAAAGGTTGAAAAACCCACAAACATACATCAATTTCTACTTGACAGGCATGCTCATGCATCACTGCTGTACTTAAAGGGACCCTGAAGTCAAAATACAAGTTGTTCTAGATCGATGGATTAACTCTCCGAGAATAAATCTACCACGGTTATGCGTAGTTTTTTTTTTTTTTAATAGGGTAGGAAATAGCAAAAACGTGAACACAGGTGCCGCCGCGACCGGCAATACTGCAACTTGCACTGGAAGTGGTTAAAATATCTAGCATGCGCAATGTCTTTCCTGGCTGCCGCTGGATGGCGTTACTTAACCACACTTGGGGCAGTGGTACTGCTTTTCAAAGAAGCGCTCCAGCTACGCTAACAATCGTGGGGCCTCAAAAGGACAACATGTTTTTCCTCAACAAAGGCTCAACACTGATCCCGGGTCCCATGAAGGAACATTTTGCTTTGTGGTCTGGAGCTGCAAATGACATGGGAGTTTGGGAAAGCAGGTACGTGGTAGCGTTGTATTCAGTTTTCATAGATTGATTATGGGGTTTAATGCGGCGACACTTCATAGGTGATGAGGCGCGCCATAGTGGAGGGCTCCGGATTAATTTTGACCACCTGGGGATTGTAGAGGGCGCTACAAGCCATACTTGCTATATATTGTTGTGACCAATAAAGGTGGGGGTCATTCTTTCGGCTAGCACTGCTCCAGTCACTTGTGCGTGTGCGGCTATACTCGGATACAACTCAAGAACGGCACCACCTCATGTAGTGTATCACTCTGCCAAAGCGCCGGACCCGTGACGGTCAGTGCGGGCGCGTTTTGAAAGGGGTTTGCTATGAATGCGATGATATCGTCCTGCCCTTGTCTCACGCAGTTTGTTTGTCGTCACTGGAGTCGTTTATAAGCATATTAAGTCCAAAAAATCACGGGAACGGCTCACGCCATGTTCAAAATATTCCCAGTAACAAGCTACTTGCGCCGCGCGGAGAAACATCCGGCTACAGTGATAAGGCACAGCGGCAACTTCCAGTGCCGTTCTTAAGTTGTCACCGAGTATATATATTGTTGTGACCAATAAAGGTGGGGGTCATTCATTCGGCTAGCACTGCTCCAGTCACTTGTGCATGTGCGGCTAGCAGCCGTCAGCACCCATTTCCGTACAGGGATCTTTAATGTGCGCCGAAATCTTGAACACACGGGCATTTTTGCTTTTCGCCTCAATCAAAAAAGCAGCCGGCGCGGCCGTGAATCGAACCCACATCCTTGTGCTCAGTAGCAGAACACCTTAGCCACTGAGCCACCGCGGCAGGTAGCAATGTATTCGGTTGTTTCTATACCACAATACACCACCGGTGCCTCGCTTGCTTCCAGTTTATCGTGACACAAAAAGCGGCTGCAGTCGCTGTTGGTGTCACATTTGATCAGAATCTGATTAGTGATTGAAACCAACTTGCTGGTTGCCCTCAGTGTCCCTTTAATAGGGGAAATAAGCTCAGACAGGAGACAAAAGCAGGCAGAAAGATGGCATCAGGCTTCAACTTGTTTCCAACTATGAGAGTGACAACCGGCATCAACACACTGGAAACTTGCAAAATGAAAGGAACAGCACAACATTCCATTCTGCATGCAGATGCAGCATGGGAAGTGGCAAGCAGCATCTCCTAGGTGTGAACACTGTGCAGCAGTTCTTGGCTGGACTCTTAGACCTGCAAGTCAAGACACAGCGGCTTTCCGCACTGAAGCTGCACCCGGACTACGATGTGCACCGAAGTTGAGGCTAGACTAACTTTGGCCAACTCTGGATCTGTAGTGTGTGCTAAAATGTTGCGCTCGCAGGTGTTTCCTGTTTTCCGCATCCATCAGAAAAACAGCCACCGAGGCCTGGTATCGAACCCATGACCATGTGCTAAGAGGTTGCAACATTTTTGCAACCGTGGCATGTCGCAGATCTTCAATTAGTAAGTAATTGAAAATACCATAGCATTACCTACCTGCACCGGTACGTATAAGCTGCAGTTCACAACACAAAATACCCCCCAAATTTCTTAAGTTTTCAAATACATAAAAAAGTTCCACACATGGCAGAATGGCTTTAAACTCAGTGAACTCAGTTTTAACGATTCGAAGACCGATATGCAAATGCATCGTTCAGCACCACTGAGCCAATCTTCATAATCCCACAAGCACGCTGCAAGAACTGCGGCGGGTTTGCACAGGCAGGCACACAAATGTGCGCACGCACACCAAACAGCAACAGGCCAGGACAGCGAAAATAATGCCATGGCGTTGAGCAAGCTCCCTTCGCAACTGCCACAACAGAGGCGAGGACGGGGGAAGAGTGCACTGGCCTGCACCGAGGAAGGTGCGAGCACAGCAGGTGCGGCTATCACCTGATAATCCGCCTGGGAGAAACCCCACTAAGCAACTTGTTTCCGTGCTTATTTTTGAAGCCGTGCTTGTAGCTTGAGCCCCGGAATGCATCACAGGAACAGAAGGGAGAAAAAAAAAAGATGTGGAAAAGGCAGACGTCTTAATGAGGGGGACATACAACATAGCAGTGACTAGGGGAAGTAGATCATCAAATAGGCAAAAGTCAACTCTACTGGCAGAAAAAAACGACGAAACAGACAACGCTGGAGATAAGATAGTCCACAAACAAAGCAGCAAAGAGGCATGTGCTTTCCGGCATGGGGAACTTCTGATAAGTTAGAAATGTGTGTCCTCAGATACAGGGAGCAGCTTCTGATGCACTAAATATACGCAAGATAAGGGATCGCCACCTGCACACATGCTGACACGAATTCACTGAGCCTGTTAACCTAGCAAGTTCCCAACGACATATGCTCCAACACCAGCAAAGCAGTTTTACGGCACTACTGAGGTTAGCTTAGCAACCGCCCTGACTGCTTTTGGAGTATGAGGGCGCCACCTGACATTTACATTCCTCAATTCACACATGGCAAGTGACAGCCCGCACACTTAACGTGATCTGCGCTTGTGCGATAAAATTAGGCTTTTTGCCCTGGCAAAGGTGGCGCAAGTTGATCTTGCTTGCAGTCTTTAGCGTGTGTGCATCAGACGCAGCATTAACTCCTGTTTTTGGACCTCTTCTAGAACAGTTTTGTGCTTCGTTGCAGATCAACGCCTCTCGGCCACCTTCACCACATTTGGCACATCCTTCTCACTGCGCCATCGCCCTTTCCCAGCGTCGGCAGAGCCCCTTTTCTCTTGCACCTAGGCGAAGTGCGGCGGTCCAGCACACACCGTGTGCCATACACTGCTCCCCGACTTCGCAGGCACAGCACAGCGCATGGCGACATCCTCCATCTTCTTTTACAACGAAGCTGTGTCAGGCTACGTTTTCACACATTTTTCGATGCCCTCACAACAGAACGCCTTGCGGCAAAGCCACCTTTATCCACATGTCTCCAAAGCACGAGGCGTTCATGTGTCTGCTTTGTTTGTTTGTGCGCTTGCTTCCTTACAGGCAGACGCTGTTGAAGGAGGCATTCACTGGGGCAGCAACTAAGTGACAGGTGAGCATGCAACATAAAACCAGAAAGACGCCATTGGTTATTCACCACTAACTGATGTGTCCACCCCCAACTTCAGACCATCTACCGAGACTGAACTCAAAACTAAGCAAAACAATTTGAATTGTCTGCGACCAATCTCGCAATTAACCAGGCCAACTCCTGTAGAACAGTTTACGTTCGTTAGTGAAGAAAAGCATCGCCTCCATGATGCTTGCAAGGTCTCAAGGAATGAAGCTGCTGAGTAGTTTTTCAACCCAGTTTGCAAACGTAAATGAGAATAAGCTAGTTTGGGCCCGACCAAACGCAAAGATGTGGACAATGCATTTAAAGAACTGTTACAAACTGTCAGTTTCCCTCTATTACAAACCCCACTTCAGAGTTCCTGGGCAGAGGGCCGTGAACTTACAATAGCCACCCTATGGTGCAGCTCAGTGCCTTTGCAGATCATTTGAATACTGTACATGCATTTGTACTGACCACGCAATCCAACTCAAGACTCCAAAACACAAAGAAAAATGCCCCCAAAAAGTGTCCAACACCTGGCAGACAGGCCTTTTTAAGATGGACACTGCTACGCACAAGCCATTTTTATGTTTGTCACTGACCACCACTGCACAGCTGACTGACGAAGGCACTTCAGCCTACCTCCTCCCTCTGCTACCCATGGGGACGCTGGTGCAGATGATTGGGGGGGGGGTCAAACAATTACGGCAAAACCGTTTTAAAAGATCCTTGGAAGGCACTCCCCATGCGCAACGGAAACCGTGCGCCCCCTTCTCCTTTTGAGCCTCCCATCGAACGAGGGATCATTGTGTTCAGTGCTTGACACCAGCCTCGTTGTGTTGTTGCCGGCCGATTTGACACGCCTTGCTCCGCGTACATGGACAGTGTGGCACAGCTTGGACGACAGCTACGGGTGACCACCATTGCACAAACTGTTTGGGAGAGGGCCTGGGAAACCCAGGGAACCTGGATGGGTCACGATACCAGGCTGATCGCTTGTGTTTGTATCTAATTTTCATGCCTTGCAAACAAACATATCTATCACTTTTGAGTTCCGCCTCTTTCATCAGTCCTGGCATCGGTCCCGTTTGCCTTGGTAACCGATAATGAACAAAAGCTACGCTGCCATAACAGCCTGCCTTCGCAAAGACCAGTCAGATAATTAGCAATGTGAGCCTGCTAAGAAAGAGGCAAGCAGGGGAATGGTTAACGTAATCAATGCCACGGGACAACCGTCTTCCATGCACTTTTCTTTCCACGTTTACACTTTTTGAGCAATGCTATGAATGGGCTAACTTTCGAAGTTAGTCAGCAGCAAGGGGGACCAAGAAAAAGTGTTTGCATATAGGGTGCAACAAATGAGGTTCCCTCAAGCCCTAATGACCCTGCAATTGTTTTTTCACCTGTGCACTAGTTTATCTCTGCAAGAGCTCCACCCCACGTAAATGTGATTAAATCCCACAAAGAAAAGCATGGCTTCTACATGAGTATAATGCACAATACCGGGTATGACACAGTTCATAGAAAAGTTGGTGCGTAACACCACAAGAGTGCTTCAACAACACTACGATGGAAGTGACGACCCACATGGTCGAAGTCCCGTCTTCACAAGGTTGCAGCAGCTTTGTTAACAGGTGCAGTTTCTTTTCTTTTTTTGCACTTCAGCTGTTTTACGTAAGTGAATTTATTTTACGCCTTGATTTCCACTCAACACCCTGCAGTTAGTTCGCTAAATTCACGAATTTAACAATATATTCGATTCAGACACTGGATGTGATAAAAGCCACTTCCTGCCCTTCAATGTAGGCGTATGTTTATTGCGACCTTTAAATTTCTAACATTGTGTATTGGCTGTAGGAAAGCAAGCAGCTACAGTGTTTCGCAAGGCAATTGTGACCACCTTGAGAAGCAGTCCTGTAAAGCCATCATCCTTCTCACATCATTTTCACAACTTATTTATAAATGAAGTGTTTTTCAGTTTTCTAAACAAGCATTTCATCAGGCATTTAAAAAAAAATCTGCATTTACCAGACTGCTCTTTACAAAAAATTCATTAGTTGACAGTTAGAGGCCAACTAGATAAGGCGTGTGTTGTTCGCAGCCCAGGTGCAACCAAGATCGGATGCAACAGCACCCGGTCATGGAATAAAAGGTGATTTTTCAGCTCTCACAGCACTTGGCAGGTCAATCAGCCGCGCAAAAGGCACATGCGCCGAGTTGCAGGCAGCTAGCCTTTGAGCACACCCACCACACCATTTCATGGTGCCATTAGTGTCCCTGTTTCAGCACTCACAGCCAGTTACAGCAGCTTAAAATGGACAGACAACCAATTTTTGTGGAGTGCACGTCCTTTGGCTCATATGAAAGCCAGCATTTTATATACTGGGGTAACTAAACGGAATTTCTAAATAAACAGGTGGAAATCATTTTAATTAAACACTAAAATTTCGGCAGTCTGAAAGGTGGCATCGTGTAGTGGCCAAACAGCTCCGTTGGTTTCTACTCGCAATTCCACAACCACATAAAGGAATGGGAAAGCGTGTCCTTTATTGTTGTTTTAGCCAGGGACAAGTTTCTAAATGCTGGTTCAATCTCATGTGCAGTTAAAAGTATGTTGCCGCTGTCAAAGTATGGCGGCTCCAGCCGCGGGCAGTACAGCACGACGTGTTCTATGGACTCCTCTTCTTCGCCACAGAGTTCACAGATGGCGCTCTCCGCCGTCCCACATGACACCTGCCACCGCCTTGTTCGCAGCGTCCCAGATCGCGCTTCGAACAGAAGGCCACTCCCGCTTGCGTTGTCATAGAAGCCTTCACAACGTATCTCTCTCTTGTGGGCGACGTAGAAATGTAGCGCTGGCTTGGCTGCGGCCCTGCCGGCCCACTGCTGGGTTTCCACCTGCGACACACGCTCACGCACCTTGGCCCTTGTCATGGTTGTGTCCTTTAGGTTACACAGGGCTGGTAGTGGCACTCCATACTTTTCCGACAACGCGCGCACTCGTTTCGTCCAGCGCGTGGACCGTGCCGTGAAAAGAAGGGACCGACGCACTCGGTAGACCCAGTTCGTCTCCCCCAAGGTCCAAGCTCGCATTTCAAATGAGAGCTTTGCTGTCGCCTCCCGGGCCGCGAAAGACGACCACCCCATGTCGCCCTGCACCGCTTCGTTCGGTGTGGTGCGGTGCGACCCCAAGGCCAGCCTTCCCACCTCCCTCTGGCGGCGTTCCAGGTACTCCTTTGTGGCAGCCGAGGGGCATAGAACCGCACCGGCGTATGTAAGGCCCGGAACCATTGCCGCCTTCCACAAACTCCGGATCACCTCCATACGGTTGAAAGACCACAGAATCCTGGCCTTCAAAACATTCTGTCCTCTCCGCGCTTTCTCTCGTAGCAGTTGTTCGTACCTTGACAGATAGTCCGCCTCCGTCGAGAAAACACAACTCCGAGGTACTTGTACGAGGATGCAAACGGTAGTGCCTTGTCCGGTAGTGCCTTGTCCTTGTCCTGTAGGCTCAGCCTCATGGTTGCCAGCATTCCTTCTGGCGGGCTACGTACGGCTGGTAGATCTAAAAATTCCCATTTCAAAAGTTTTAGGGTGATATCAGCAAAACCGTTTGAGGTTAGGTGTTTTAAGCGATGCCCATTCATTTGGGATAAAGAAAATATACTCGACAAAAAGCAGTTGTCTGTCCCTTTAAACAACGCATTCCGAGAGTAAATGAGACGTGGAAGTGAGGGTACACTGAATATCTGCAGTCAGTGCAAGACAGTCACTGTGGACGACAAGTGGGGCACTCAAGAAGGCCAGTCAAGAACCTTGCAGAGGGACACTCACATGGCATCCGAGTAGTTGTTTAGATCGCAGCAGTAGCGGAACTTCTTGGTGCCGCAGCAGTATCGCTCCGAGGGCCTGTCCAGGGTCCCAGGGCAAGTGAAGTACTGGGTTATGTCGAACACCTCTCGCGTGCATGTCGTGGCGATAGCTGGGAGCAAAGAATAGAGTGTGCAAGTACAATAACACTATCAGGTACATTTGAACCGATCCACACAAAAGTGTACTACTGCACACCCCAGGGAGAACAGGTTACGGTTTCACACGGAACTTTCTTTGTACCATCCTGTACCAAAATATAACTCGCACCACCTTTGAATTTTGTGTGCAAGTTGTGCTTCAGAAGCCAAGTTGGTTATTTGTAGAATTAGTACGGTCTTGCCCTTCTAAAACTCATGCTAAATCATGCACTATCAAAATTTTGTACGTAAGGTGTACTCAAGGTCAATGACATCCCTGTCTGCTCTAGTCAAGTGTCACCTATGTACACACAGGGTAAACATCTAGTTTAGCCCCTATATCAAGCATGCTCAGAGGAAGTATTTTAATCCCTAGAAAGTTTACTATAATTACAAAAATTTCGATTCCCGCTTTTATTACACGAACCTTGTCTCCCAATGTTAACCGCCTTAAAAATGCAAGCTGAGCATGGCAATAACATCAGTTAGGTCGGGCGCTAACAAGAGTGGCTGAAATTCAAACCAACTTCCACATGAATTAAAGCAACGTCGACATATTGAAAGTGGTGCACCGTGAAATTTACCACAATCTTCATAGCAGAAATAGTGCGTCACGAAATTTCGCCTTCAAGGTTATGCGTAGCCGGACAGCCAAACGGCAACCGGATACGATAGAAATAGCAAAAAGATAAATTTAAAGCGCGGTGTGCCGAACCACTGGGCGGACGAGTCTCGAGCGGATGGCGAAATGGCCCGTTCGATTAACTCTTTCGCGCCTTCCACAGGCAAACGAACTTGCGTTCAACACGGTCAGAATCGTGAAGGGACGTGTTTACGCGCCTTTCTCGCGCGGACAGCCCACCCTACGATAATTTCGCTTCGGTGCAAGGCCTAGCTGTTGTGTCTGGTGGGTCCGGTTTCAAGAAATACGTCTTAGCCCGAACAGTTTCTGGCCGATTTCTCGTGACTATGCCCAGATCAGGACCAAGAAAAAACTCAACGCCTGAACGATGTGAATCAGTGGCTAGCGCGAAGCGTTCAAACCAAGCGATTACAATCGTCATTCCGCACGCGTTCACTGAAAGCGTTTCGGCACTTGCTACCAAACTGAAGCGCTTCAACGGCCAACCGTCAATTAGAGACTTCTTAAACATGCTTCCAAACAATGGAAAAACATCCACATACCACTCTCGACGATTGTTGTCACGAAGACAATGGATAGGCTCACGAGAACGTAGACGTTCATTGTCCTGCCAACGTCCGCGCGCAAGCAGGTAAAGAAGGGGCCGCCGGTGGCTGACCAAGGAAATACCAGGCGCCTTTGACCACTTCGACCAACACGAACACGGGCGGTGACACCACGGACACGCACTCCTACCCCGACAACCCGTATCGCAAATCCGCTTCCGATTCTTCACGTTTACTACGTCACCCAAACAGCCGCCTTACGAGCAAATCCACGAGCAAGTGCTGACTGACGTCACGCGCGATCTGGGCGACGCGGTGACGGGATCGGTGCACTGCGCGGATTCTCTCGCGGCCGAAAACGCAACGCGCACGCAAGAGCCAACTCGGTCTTGGACGCAAAATACAGGAAGCCTTCTGGCAATAAACGATTTGTGCAGTATTTGATGGCTGTTACCCAGGAAAGTTACCGATAACGAATGCATTTTTTTTTGTGGGTCGACAGCTTTCTGGGAGCTTCAAGTGAAATGCGCGGGAGCGTGGGATATCGAGGCCACTTGCTTTGCTGCGGAAATAATAATAAAAAAATTTTCTAGCTGAAATATATTTTGACGGTGCTTAATAGACCTTGCACTTCCCGTTTTTGTTTTCTTTTAACCTATAAAGCCAATGGGCGAACTTTTTGTTAGCAACAATTGAAAATTTGCGGCGCGCTATGTCGAGCCTCAGACACTGCCAGGACAAGCACGGCCCGAAAAAAATTTGTTGAAGCCCGATCTTACCGTACGTGGCCTGAGAAAACACGTGGTACCCGGCCCGGGCCCTTCCAGTGCCGTAATACACAGAGAGGACGCAACAAATATTTTTAAAACTCCTTTCAAGTCAATAAAATGCATCAGCATTCGCCACGATGATTCACAAAAAAAAATTATACATGCTTGACTTTTGCGAAATTAAATACTTCATAAACTCCAGAAAAAACAAAAGGGGTCCCGGAGCTCCGATACAAATTTTTTAAACAACTGGGAGATGTATGACAAGCGCCAGCAGTTCACGAGTTTCGAACGCTTATGCCTATATAAACCGGTTTGCTTTCGAAGCCTCTGGGTTACGCCGCTACGACAGCCGCTACGACGGAACGCCGTGGGGCTCTACTTGGGTCCAGCGAGTGAGCTATGTCGACAAGGCGAGGCCGATGACCCCGCGCCGGCGCCAGTGCCCGCGGAGGCCGCAGACGCGGCCGCGTAGACGCCAGCGCCATCTCTCGCCCCCGCCGCGGATCCTCCCGCGGCGAAGTGCGAGGAGGTGGCGCCGCTCGTCGGCACCCCAGCAAAGAAAGAACTGAAACTAAAGCGTGGCAAACTGTTCGCATGGCGACGCAGTGAAACAGCTCGCGAGGGGCACGATCAAATGCAGAGCATTTCCGGGGGCGCACGACGTTAAGTAGTTTGCGTTACGTTAATGCTGTTGCACTTGTGGCAACTGCTGACGAGAGAGCGCTTGTCAGCAGTAATTTGAATGAGTCAACGATATAAGGCGCGTTCGTAGCGCCCCATTCTGTGTCGGCTTTGTGGCGCAGTGGGTAGAGCACCATGTACATTGCGTTCTGCCCGCAGGGTCGAGGGATCGAAACAGGCGCCGGATAGTATTTTCTTTTATATAGTGTAGGGGAATGGGTGCGGACAACGACGGTGCGGACTACGACGGGAGAACGCGGGTGACATCGTGAGTTACTGAAATGCTCTGCATTTAAAAGTGCAATTTGGGGTTTAACGAACCAAAGCAACATACATGCAGGCTTAAAAAATTGCAAATCTGTCGACCGAGGATTCACAATCTCAACAGCTTGAGCAAAACTGCAAAAAGGCAGGAATGATGTAGCTAGCTGTGCACGTGGCTTGCCTCTACAATAGATCCCGTAAATGCATGCACAATAGCCAGGATACTTGGTCAGCTATAGCTGATAACTTGAGTTATAGATGGGGCCTAAAAATTAGCCGATTAAAAACAGCAGCCCGGGCGAAAGCGCGATGCCCCGCTAACAATCCCCGCTATCACAACATTGCTTTTTTTTTTTAGAACTAACGTATTATGTTAGAAAAATCTGTATAATGGACGCTTACACACCGCGCAAAAATACAGGACATACACATTAGTCGACGAATTTGTGTATCCCTGTATTTTGAAAGATCGATCATTATGACAGTTAAATTTAGGGCAGCAAATAATGGCGAAGTATTCTAGCACTTCTTAGAGTTAAAAGAAAATGCGCATTTAGCCAGTTATACTTTTGGGGAAATAGTCTTGTTAATTTAATGTGTGAGAATTAATACGAAAGATATTTTCAGCATATACGGAGGGGTTTTACAGCGAACGTATACCGGCGGCAGCGGCCGCCGTTCGGCTGCCGATCTCAGGCCTCGATAACACTTGATAAACCGAACCAGCACACACACGTGCCGAATTTCGCACTGGATCCCTCCGGCTCCTTTCGCTGCTCTCGTCCAGCGGCGCAGCAATCACGGTACCACTCTCCAGCCAGCCAGGAGGCCCTGCGCTAAGCCACCAGGAACTCGTACGTTGCACTTACTCCACTCTAAAACTGACTGTCACACGCCGCACAAATCACCTCCCCCTGAGTGGCTCCGCGCGGACGGCACCGTGTCCCACCCCGTACCCTGTGCACACCGTACATATATCATGGAAGGCGTGCCATGTCCGGCTCATGCCCGTCTGAACGGCTTCGGCTGGTCGAGCGTGCTGTTGCGGCTCCTGCACTGACGACTCCACCTCAGACTCCATCCAAATTTTAATGATCGATCGATGTTGATTCCTCCTTCTCTGCTCGCTGCTCGTTTTCGCGGACTTCTCTTGTATGGCTAGGGTTCCATATGTATTTTGAATGTCCGGGAACAAGCTTAGGACTCCTGAGGCTCCCCGTGTCTTTGAATCGCGAGGTGTTCTGTAGCGCGAGGAGTTCGAAAACATCCCTGCGGTGTGTGCTAGATATATCACGCGATCACAACCAATTAAGTCGCGAGCACTTTAAAACGTGAACTGGACCGGAAGCAGCCCTAGCAGGCTCAGCACAACGTTTCTGCAATGTACGTTGCCAATGTTGTGTAACGTTAGGCAACATACGCAACGTACGTGGTGACAATGTTGCCGAATGTGGGCCAACGTTCGACACATTCAGCAACATTCACGCAACGTTGAGCGTCTCCACGTCTTTATTACGTTGCAGCAATGTTGCCGAATGTGGGAAAATGTTGGACACATTCAGCAATATTCACGCAACGTTTACAAACAACGTATTGGCACAGAACAGGGGTATTGGCGGTGAGCGCGACCGGCGGCGCTGCGAAGCGCGTCTCCGTGACGTCGGCTTATTAGGATTCTCGCATTTGTCGGCTCGCTCTCCCCGCTGTTTCTTTGCGCTCGGTTGACTTTTGATGCTTGTCAGCACCAAGTTTTGTTTGTGCATAACTGTTTATCACAATAAAATACTTAAAATCGCATACACTAACATTGCCGGCGTCGCCCCATTCCTTGCGAAGCCGGTCCTGTGCGGAGCGCGAAGAGTCGGAGATATGCCTTAGCTCCTGTATCTAGCAATGTTCCGAACAAAGGGAACAGTCAGCTGCTAATAACCGACAACAGAGAAAATGCAAGACCAACACAAATTCGCAGTCCTTCTGGGCTGTCGGCTCTGGCAGAAGGCATTACGACTTCCGCGGTAATCGTAAAACAGTATTTGCAACCTTGCCGAACGCTCGAAAGCATTGCATTACATCTCTTTACGTTGTCATGGTATGAAAGTATGCCGACATGCACTATGGGCCGCAAAAAATGTAGCTCCAGTTCTAAATAACCTACTGCGTGTATAGGCGCGTGCTGGTTTTATACCAGGCTTGTAACCAGTACGGAGCCTTATTGAACAAAACGAGCCACGTGTACGGTAAAAATACAGTAACACTATGTTTGTTGAGACCTGGAGGCATACTTAGGTACATTTCCCACAGCCATAACTCCACACAAGTGGAGGAGGGGGAGGAGGAGAAAAATTTAGCAGTGAAATCGAGCTGGTTAATGAGCGGGGTCCGAGTCCAGGACAAGACAGTAAGATTAATTTTCTTCAATTTATAGAACGTCATCCCGAGTCGGCCAGGATTTGTTCTATACGACCCGAAAGGCTTGGAAAACAATAAGAGCTGCTTGTACATATTCATCGATTTCGATTCTTGTTGTTACTGGAAACCGGCAGGTATATACTATTTATTGAGTTCGTTAGCGAGTATATCAGGCCTTCAACACCGTAATCATGTCACAACTGTGTGAGTTGAGAGTCAGTTCGTTATGATAACGATGGTTACGATAGAAATTCGGGGCACAAAAGCCGCCTTCGGGCGCTCTGGACATCGTTGTCTGCGTCGTTTCGCAGTGGCGTAGCAGAAACTTTTTCATTGCATTTGCACGTGGATAAACAACGCACGCTGCGTATGCGCACCTTCTTGCACGCAGCCCAACGAAAGCCAATCTGTGAAGAAGGTACTGTACGCCTTTTGTGCACAGCCTGAAGAAAATATCCACACGAACTTTGGGAGCCTCCCAAGCATCCCCAAACCTCCTAATAAGAAGTTTGTGACGGTGCAGAAATATTAATGCGTTGGGCACAGAAAAAAGAATCGTCTGATACAAGTCAAAAGCGAAAAAAATAGAAGACAGTTGTTTTATTTCCTGTTGTGCGATGCGCGTGTAGAGGCCCACTGCTTGTTGCATAGCATTAGATTTTTGAGCCATCATAGGAGCGTCTCAAAAATACTTTAGGGCAGCCTACGGATTTTTTTATTTTATTTGCAAAGTCAGTGTGCCCACCCAGGGGTTGGCGTGCACGGCTAGGCAGAAAGGTAGAGACCCTTACGCAGGTGCGCCTCCCTAGAGAAGGAAGCTGTGGCAGGGGGCAGCAGAAAGTTAGATGGGCAGATGAGATCAAGAAGTTTGCAGGGATAAATTGGCCACAGTTAGCACAGTACCGGGATAATTGGAGATTAATGGGAGAGGCCTTTGGCCTGCAGTGGGCGTAGATAGGCTGGTGATGATGATGATGATGATGATGATGCATTTGGATACTTATCGAGGATGTCTGAGCAATGAACCTTACACACGATCATCTGACCTATGCTCTGAAGAAAGTTGTCCTTTCCCTCCTCGTGTATTGCATTGATTGATTGATTGATTGATTGATTGATATGGGGTTTAATGCACCGACGCAACGCAGGCGATGAGGTGCGCCGTAGTGGAGGGCTCCCGATTAATTTTGACCACGTGTGGATCTTTAACGTGCGCCGAAATCTCGTGCACACGCCGGGCGTTTTTGCTTTTCGCCTCAATCAGAAAAGCGACCGCCGCGGTCGGGAATCGAACCCGCGTCCTAGTGCTCAGCAGCGCAACGCCTTAGCCACTGAGCCACAGCGGCGGGTCCTCGTACAGCTTGAAATTATTCAGAGGTGTCAGAAGCTGCTAAGATAACTTAATTACTGGAAATACGCTCTTTTATGCACTAAAGCATCAAAGCGGGCGGTTTCTAGCACAGGCACTGTTACCACTTACAAGCGGAGTGTAGTAGCAGATGGCAGCGGCGCGAGTTTCTAAGCCGACGTCAGAGCGAGGGCGCCACTTAAACATCTCTTGCCCGTATATCCAACGTTAGACACATTCAACAACATTCACGCAACGTTTACAAACATGGGCAACTTCGTTTACATGGGCAACTTGGCCCGCATAAACTTTTTTTTTTTTTTTTGCGTTGCTTGCAGCGATTTTGCCAAATGTTGGCAAATGTTTCTATGCATTCAGGCAACGTTGTGGGATTATAGAGGGGTAAAAGTAGGTTATTAATTACTTTCCCCTGTACTACCAAAACGGCGACGAGACACTAATCAGCCTTTGTCTTCTCGTTTCGCCCGCTGAAATCTCCACCCGCATGCGCTCCCGCGCCAGCCGCGGCGGGCCGTTGGCTGACGAACAAAGGAGCAGTTATAGCGCTTATAACTTATTACTGAATACTACAATACCGAAAGAGCATGCAGAGAGGCGAGCGAGGCAGTTGCCTGCGGTGGCCGAGGAAAAGCGGCAAGCGAGAGCCGACTCACCGGCATCGCACTCAAATCTCCCGCCTCAGCGCGTTTTTTTTTTTACGTTGCAGCATTGTTGCCGAATGTGGGCCAACGTTGGACACATTCAACAACATTCACGCAACGTTTACAAACATGGGCAACTTCGTTTACATGGGCAACTTGGCCCGTATAAACTTTTTTTTTTTATTTTGCGTTGCTTGCAGCGATTTTGCCAAATGTTGGCAAATGTTTCTATGCATTCAGGCAACGTTGTGGGATTATAGAGGGGTAAAAGTAGGTTATTAATTACTTTCCCCTGTACTACCAAAACCGGCGACGAGAGACACTAATCAGCCTTTGTCTTCTCGTTTCGCCCAGCTAGCAAAATCTCCCACCCCGCGACTGCGCGCTGCACCGCGCCAGCCGCGGCGGGCCGTGGCTCGACGGAACAAAGGAAGAGACAGGTGTTTTCGCGCATTCATATTTATTACTGAATAATAAACACCGAAAGAGCATGCAGAGTATTTCGTTGAGAGCGAGGATCTAGTTCCTCGCCCGGGCAATTTAAGGGAATCGAGAGGTTCGACTCACTGCGACAACAGTCATCACCCGGGGCGCCTCAGCGCGCTCGCCTTTGCCTCGCCGGACGCCGATGGCAGCCATTGTCGCATTCCTCTCTTTGCCCGATCCTTAAAGGAAGGAGGTCACCAGGCGCGTCCTGTGGCCTCGCTTCCCGAGCTCCAACCCCCGCAGCTTTCATCCCGCGCGGTCTCGCCGGCCACAAGACACTCCTTCGGCGAGGAGGCAGGTATCCCTCGCCGACGTCTTGTCAAGCAAGTTCCCGCGAGGAGCAAGCAATGCGGCAAAGCCGAGCACAGAGAACGCGCTAAGGGCGCGTTCCACAACGTTTACTAACAAGAGCAAGCACCGTTACCCGTATGCACATGTGTGTGCACGCGTGTAACTGCCGTACACACGCAAGCACGACGCACGCACATGAATAACATCCTCATCGTCAGCCTGTCCACTGCAGGATGAGGGCCTCTCCCTTTTCGCCCAATGCTACACCAAAGGGGCAAATCTTGTTCTCTAGAACGGATGCTGTCTTCTTATGCATCGCCTATCCGGTGTAGCCTCTCTGATATCCGCTGATGATATACCGCAGGACCAGGCAGCACCCCAGACTGGGGAACATAACGGAACAAAGGGTGGTAGCTGTACTAGATTTGAACTTATTCAGAGGCAGACAACAGGGAACCCTACATTGACGTGTGATCATTTAGACACACATCTCTCGAAAACTTGCAGGCATACATGTGGAGGAGCTAGGGTCACGCCGAGCGTGTAGATTCCCCCATGAAATCTAAAAGGAACTGCGAACGTTTCAACGTTTCTCAAAACGAAAGAAACACGTGGGGCCGGTTCGATGGATGGCGCAGTCAAACTCGGCGGTCCCTAATTTGTTGGATGATCCCACAATATTAGTTTAGAGTGGATACAGCCTGGAATAAAATAATACCGCCTCCCGCGATCCGCATCGTTTCGTTAATGCCAAGTGCTGCGCCATTCTACGATGGTCATTTTCTCAAGATGGCCGCCGGCTGTCCCATAGATGAAATTCGTTTTTATTTGATTTATAAATAAGCAGCTAAGTTCCGTCACCGTTCTTGGTGTTAAACAAAATATACCGCAAATATGGGACCTCCGTGTAAAGATTGAGCGCGAACAAAAGATGGGTTTGTTCAGGAAAAACTTGCAATAATTTATTGCTGTAACATTCTGTATAACTAAAAAACACACAAAGTGGCTTCATTTATGTTCGAGAACAGAATTTGAACAGGCCAGGCAGGCAGATTACCGATCATAGCCGATACTCTTTCTAGCCTCATCAAGTTATCGGTGTCGTGATGAGCTCGCGTCATCCGCAATGATCCGCGATGTTGGCCGCGGCATTTCTTTGTGTCGGGCGCATGGGTCCGCGGCGATTTCTTTCACGTGGAAGAAATCGAACCTCTGTCACGCAGGCGTAATTATTACAATCATCGTGTAAATTACGTCCTATAAATATAAATGTCTGAATTCTAGCTGTTTCCCCTGTCTTAGTTTTATGGAATAGCAAGCTCAGTTTAAGACAATATCTTTGCAGCGTTAATTGTTTTCAGCAATAAACAATAATGAAAAGTTCGCACCCCGTCGCCCCCTAGTTGTTGCTCACCCCTGTATGTCCATTTGCACTTCAGCCTTCGTAATATTGCTCAAAACATTCGCTTTCGAAAGCAATCATGAAATTTCTACTCGTCGGGCAAGTCGCACTTTTTTTGTGGAGTTGCTGAACATATGTGTACTTTTTTACGGTGAGCTGCCAACATTATTTTGAAGACATGGCTCAACAACGAGGCACCTAATTATTTCTATACTCTTCCGTTCTTTTTTTTTATACACTTTGAAGTATACACGCAAAAATTTCTTGGCGGCGTGCATCTGACACGTGAATTTCTTGGGGACAGATTGAACTTACAATAACTGTAGGCCGTCAATTTTCTTGGCTATCGACGCGTTTCTGTGATATACAGTCCCCGTGAAATTTATGAACGTGTGCGATGAAGCGTCGCTGCGCCCCACCTTCGAGATGAAAGCCAATCAAGTTATATAGGCGCGACAGTCATGCTCTGAAAAAAAACGGTGGTTGATTCCTCTGTCATAGGAATCAGTAAAACACGAAAGTGAAATGTGCAGCGAAATCTGCAGCTGAGCATGATTTGCGGGTCGGCGGCTGTCTCGTGGGTGTGCTTGGCGAGCGACGTCCTGCTGGCGGGTCGCTTCGGCAAAGGTGCACTGGCGTCGATCATTTCCGTGACGGATATGAAGTCAGTGAAATATTCGGCTATCGCGGCATAAAACACTTTTGTATTAAAATATAAAACCAGAAAACGAACAACCCTGTATGTATGTATTTATTGTTCTTTGGAAAAGGAAGATCCACCACCAGGCGTAAATTGTCTCGCCTAGGGGGCGGACACCGGAACGCCTGCTGGTGTAGGGGGGGAGGGGGAGGATAGGGAGAAAAGAATACATAGTAATAGGAGGATAGGGGAGAAGGTTGACATTATACAATGTATGTAACACGCACAAGGGTAAATATAAAACACAAAAGAGAAAAAAAGGAAAAAAAGGGGAATAAGGGTAAATATAAAACACAAACGAGAAAAAAAGGAAAAAAAGGGGAATAAGAGAAAAAAAAGAAAGGAGTTGCACATTGAGAAAATTAACATTACAGAGAAACACTACAGATATAGACAACACATGAATCTACAAAGGACAAAGCACACATGTAAAAGGGGTCCACACAGCACACACACAAGTACAGAAGCTGCTTCAGCAGCAGCACTCCACCACAATCTGGGCAGCTAGGCAGAGTTGTAGTGGAGTGCGCTGTGCAGCCCCGAGGCCCGCAGGTATGTACCCAGGGCCTCGAGCACTTTGTCTCGCTCCCTAGCACTGCCCGGGGGGCCAAAGCGATCCTCAAGTGGCCGCGCTCCGTGAAGCACGACAAGAAGCTCTGCCCGCACTGTCCGCAGCTTGGGGTACTTCGTATATTACGTGCGGCAAGGGACTGCACCGGGCGCTCGGAAGTGGGTGCAGGCGGGGCTGGGTCGCCCGCCCCCAGACGGTGCTTACCGCTCCGCCGTCCACACGTCCACACCGGAGGCGCAGGATGGCCGAGCGCAGTCGTCGAGGCAGGCGTGAGGCCCGCACAGGCGGCAGGCCTCCTCCGACACGCAGCCGCGGGTCCGGATGCCTGGTCAGGATGTCTCGCTGGATGAGCAGGCGGGCGTCGCTGGATGAGCAGGCGGGCGCCTAAGCATAACTTACTCTTTAGTACTAAAGGTTGCTTCCCCGCAAGAAGACCCTGTGTGCAGGGGTGCACCCTTTACAGGCCGCTTGCTTCGTTGTCCTGGCGTCACTTCCGTGACGGATATGACGTCAGCGAAATCTTCATGTACCCGGCAATAAAACACTTTCGTGTTAAAATCCCTACGTCCACTGTAAATCAACTCAGATCCGTGTAAACCTCAATCAAGATAATAGTGTGTTTCCAGCATAATTTCACTGGTGCGCGTGTACACGGGCCGTCGCCAGCCGTCAACACTCAACAGAAATAACATGTGCTCATACGTCTTTATCCTAAATTCTGTCACCCTCTATATGTCCTGTGATGCTTCACCGGCCATCCACATTAGCAGAGTGGAATGGCCTAATTATGATCGTCCACATCTTTTTCATACGTATGCATGGTTTCACCGCCTTCTAGGATTCAGGGAAAAAAGGGAGCTTTCACATGACCTGAAATTCGTGTATGCGCTTGCACGCGCGCCTGTATGCGCGCGCCAGTAGACGAGGCGCTGCCAATATGATCGTTTATCGATATAGAAAATTGGGCGAGCTGGTCGCTGTTCATCTTAGTTTAGAATCGCAAACGACAGAGGAAGAAAGCTACCCAAACGACCATGGACGACCGTGGGACGTCCGAAATACAGCCGAACATCCAATGCCCAGTTTAGACGGCCACTGTATGTCCACTGCACGTCCATGTTTGGATGTACATCTTTGTACGGACAGTAGACGTCCAGAAACGGATGTACAAGTCCGAAGGGCACCCGCCCGTGGACGTACAAAGTTACTACACAGCATCAAATATGGCTTTAAGTGAATATAAAAGCAAAAACAAAAAAGCTACTCGGCTTTCCAATTAAAAAGAATTTGCACATCAACACCCTGGCTTGAATATTGCAAGTTTCATCTGCACTTCTCTAAAATTAAGCGCATTTTTTTACTTTTTTGAAGCATGTCACCGACTCCAATGATGATCTCTTTGAGGATCTCTTTGGTGAAGGATATATATATATATATATATATATATATTATATATATAATTTTATATATATATATATATATAAAAAATTTAAATCTTGGGGGGGTGTTGATCTCGCGAAAAAAAAAAAAGGGGTTTTTTTTCGGGGGGCCCCCTTAACCCTCTTGGAAGCAAATTTTTGACCATCATAGGAGCGTCTCAAAAATATTTTAGGGCAGCCTACGGATGCCTCCCTAGAGAAGGCAAGCGTGGCAGGGGGCGGCAGAAAGTTAGATGGGCAGATGAGATCAAGAAGTTTGCGGGGATAAATTGGCCACAGTTAGCACAGTACCGGGATAATTGGAGATTAATGGGAGAGGCCTTTGCCCTGCAGTGGGCGTAGATAGGCTGTGATGATGACGATGATGACGCATTTGGATACTTATCGAGGATCTCTGAGCAATGAACCTTACACACGATCATCTGACCTATGCTCTGAAGAAAGTTGTCCTTTCCCTCCTCGTGTATTGCATTTGATTGATTGATATTATGGGGTTTAATGCGCCGACGCAACGCAGGCGATGAGGGCGCGCCGTAGTGGAGGGCTCCAGTTAATTTTGACCACGTGTGGATTTTTAACGTGCGCCGAAATCTCGTGCACACGGCGTTTTTGCTTTTTGCCTCCATCAGAAAAGCGACCGGCGGGGGAATCGAACCCGCGTCCTATACTCGGTTACAACCAAGGAGGTTAAAAAAACGGCAAAACCCCTCATGTAGTGTATCACTCCGCCAAAGCGCCGGACCCGTGACGTCAGTGCGCGCACGTTTTGAAAGGGGTTTGCTATGAATGCGTGATATCGTCTGCCTTGTCTCACGCAGTTTGTTTGTCGTCACTGGAGTCGTTTATAAGCATATTAAGTCCAAAAAATCACGGGAACGGCTCACGCCATGTTCAAACTATTCCCAGTAACGCCCTACTTGCCCCTGCGTGGAGAAACATCCGGCTAGGTGAAGAACGGAACTCCGGTCCGTCAAACAGGTTGCATAAGGCACAGCGCGCAACGTTCCGGGGGGTCCTCGTGTATTGCAAACATGTGCGGGATACAGCTTGAAATTATTCAGAGGTGTCAGAAGCTGCTAAAATAACTCAATTACTGGAAATACGCTTTTTAATGCACTAAAGCATCAAAGCGGGCGATTTCTAGCACAGGCACTGTTACCACTTACAAGCGGAGTGTAGTAGCAGATGACAGCGGCGCGAGTCCCTAAACCGACGTCAGAGCGGGGGCGTCACTCAAACATCTCTTGCCCGTATACGCACGTTTTTTTTTTTTTTTTTTTTTTACGTCGTAGCATTTTTGCCGAATGTGGGCCAACGTTGGACACATTCAACAACATTCACGCAACGTTTACAAACATGGGCAACTGCGTTTACATGGGCAACTTCGCCCATATAAACGTTTTTTTTTACCCGCTTTCTTGCAGCAATTTTGCCAAATGTTGGCAAATGTTTCTATGCATTCAGGCAACGTTGTGGGATTATAGAGGGGTAAAAGTAGGTTAGTAATTACTTTTCCCTGTGTAAGCCAAAACCGGCGACGAGAGACACTAATCAGCCTTTGTCTTCTCGTTTCGCCCAGCTAGCAAGCTATCTCCCACCCCGCGACTGCGCGCGGGGTGGGAGATTAAAACATTAATTTGAAGATATGGCTCAACAATGAGGCACCTAATTATTTCTATACTCTTCCGTTCTTTTTTTTTTCATACACTTTGAAGTATACACGCAAAAATTTCTTGGCGGCGTGCATCTGACACGTGAATTTCTTGGGGACAGATTGAACTTACAATAACTGTAGGCCCTCAATTTTCTTGGCTATCGACGCGTTTCCGTGATATACAGTCCCCGTGAAATTTATGAACGTGTGCGATGAAGCGTCGCTGCGCCCCACCTTCGAGATGAAAGCCAATCAAGTTATATAGGCGCGATAGTCACGCTCTGAAAAAAAAAAAAAAAAAACTGTGGTTGATTCCTCTGTCATAGGAAACGGAAAAACATGAAAGTGAAATGTGCAGCGAAATCTGCAGCTGAGCATGATTTGCGGGTCGGCGGCTGTTTTCGTGGGGGGTGCTTGGCGAGCGACGTCCTGCTGGCGGGTCGCTTCGGCAAAGGTGCACTGCGTCGTCATTTCCGTGACGAATATGATGTCAGTGAAATCTTCGGCTATCGCGGCATAAAACACTTTTGTATTGAAATATAAAACCCGAAAACGAACAACCCTATGTATAACTTACTCTTTAGTACTAAAGGTTGCTTCCCCGCAAGAAGACTCTGTGTGCAGGGGTGCACCCTTTACAGGCCGCTTGCTTCGTTGTGCTGGCGTCACTTCCGTGACGGATATGACGTCAGCGAAATCTTCGTGTACCCGGCAATAAAACACTTTCATGTTAAAATCCCTACGTCCACTCTAAATCAACTCAATCAAAATAATAGTGTGTTTCCAGCATAATTTCACTGGTGCGCGTGTACACGGGCCGTCGCCAGCCGTCAACACTCAACAGAAATAACATGTGCTCATACGTCTTTATCCTAAATTCTGTCACCCTCTATATGTCCTGTGATGCTTCACTGGCCATCCACATTAGCAGAGTGGAATGGCCTAATTATGATCGTCCACATCTTTTTCATACGTATGCATGGTTTCACCGCCTTCTAGGATTCAGGGAAAAAAGGGAGCTTTCACATGACCTGAAATTCGTGTATGCGCTTGCACGCGCGCCTGTATGCGCGCGCCAGTAGACGAGGCGCTGCCAATATGATCGTTTATCGATATAGAAAATTGGGCGAGCTGGTCGCTGTTCATCTTAGTTTAGAATCGCAAACGACAGAGGAAGAAAGCTACCCAAACGACCATGGACGACCGTGGGACGTCCGAAATACAGCCGAACATCCAATGCCCAGTTTGGACGGCCACTGTATGTCCACTGTACGTCCATGTTTGGATGTACATCTTTGGACGTACAGTGGACGTCCAGAACGGATGTACAAGTCCGAAGGACACCCGCCCGTGGACGTACAAAGTTACTACAAGCATCAAATATGGCTTTAAGTAAAAAGCAAAAACAAAAAGCTACTCGGCTTTCAATTAAAAAGATTTCGTACATCAACACCCTGACTTGCATATTGCAAGTTTCATCTGCACTTCTCTAAAATTAAGTGCATTTTTTACTTTTTGAAGCAACCTCAGCGACTCCAAGATGATCTCTTTGGGGATCTCTTTGGTGAAGGATATATGTAGTATTGAGAATCGCTAACTGAACATGTGAAGCAAGTTCACTGTGTTCATGTATGCTTGTCTGCCCGGTAGTGCGTTGGTGTTGTGCGGTGTAGTATTCGTTGTAGCAACATGATCTTCTCCTTATGCGATTCTGGAAATTTTTAAATACATCCAATTTCGGACGTCCGACTGGATGTACGGAAGTGTTAAATCAGGACGTCCCACGGACCAACACGGCACGTCCATCGGCCCTGAAACGGACGTCCGCTAGAGCCGGAATGGACGTACGGTGGACGGCCGACAGACGTCCGGCGGTCGCTTGGGTAGGCACTGGACGATCTGCATATTTATGTTGGCTTCTCCTTTATGTTGCATTCAAACTTTGAGGAGGACCCTTTCTTCTTTGCGTTTGAATTTTTGTTCCTACTCCACCCGATCGAGTGTACATTCAATTTATTTGTCGATGTTTAAAAGCGCTGCCAAAACACAAAGACGTACAGTGGTCTGCGTGTCTTATATGTTTTGGTCCCTCGTCTCGTGCAGCGCTTTTAAACATCGCCAATAATCTACCAACTGGCCGGAACTACCACTCTGATTAACCATATATTTCTGTTTTTCGAATAAAATGTGATAGAACCGCATGCGCGCGTTAAACAATTGATTTGATTGATTGATTGTGGGGTTTAACGCGCCGACGCAACGCAGGCGATGAGGCGCGCCGTAAGTGGAGGGTCTCCGGATTATTTTGACCACCCTGGGGATCTTTATCGTTGCGCCGAAATCTCGTACACACGGGCGTTTTGCTTTTCGCCATCCATCATGAAAAGCGGCCGCCCGCCGCCGGGAATCGAACCGCGACCCTCGTGCGTCATAGCAGCGCAACCGCCTAGCCACCTGAGCCACCGCGGCGAGGGTCGCGCGTTAAACAAGAGAGGAGAATGATCCTCCAAGTCCAGCGGGTAAGGTACGTAACCAATCTAGCTCTGGTCAATCACGTCGACAAGGACGACGACGGTATTAGATAATTTAATACGAACAATTACAGAACCGATCCTGTAAAATCGTGGCTCCTCTCTATGCACAGCTAGCTGTCAAATGTAGACCTTCCGAGGACTGCCTTTTAACATGCAGAGCATTTTCAGTAACTCACGATGTCACCACGCCGTGTCACCCGCGTTGTCCGCACCCCTCCCCCTACACTATATAAAAGAAATACTATCCGACACCAGGTTTCGATCCCTGCGACCCCTGCGGGCGGAACGCAATGTAACTGGTGCTCTACCCCCCACTGCGCCCAACAAGCAGTCCATCAGAATGGGACGCTATGAACGCGCTCTATATCGTTTGACCTCATTCAAATTACTGCTTGACGAGCGCTCTCTCGGGCAGGCAGGTTGCACAAGTGCAAACAACATCACGTACGCAAACTACTTAACGTCGTGCGCCCCCAGAAATGCTCTGCATTTGATCGTGCCCCCTCGCGAGGGGGGATGTTTCACTTGCGTCTTCATACTGCCAGTACACTCGTCGCCATCTGTCGGATGTTGTGCGAACCCTTTGCGGCTGATGGCACGCGATTTGAAACGACATTTTATTTGGGGATAACGGGCGCGGTGATCAAATACATGGAAGGTATTGAATAAAAAATTGTGTAGTTCAATATAAAAACCTAACAAATACATTTATGTTAGTATGCGAAACTTTGCATAATTAAAAGCTGCAAGCTTAAAATATATCCAGAGAATAACTAGGATGGGCCAATCCAACGTTGTTTTTAATAATATCGCGCGAGCATCGACCATTGGGGGTTCTTTTTTTTTTTTTTTTTTTGCAGGTAGACAAGTAGAATTTGATCCACTTACATGTTTCAACCTGCTGATGGGAACACGTTCTCAGCAGTTTCTCCAAACATTTATTTTAGTAATGAGCAGGAGGATGTTCTTAGGGCCTCCACCCAGTGAGAGGCATCCTCATTCCAAGATGCCTTGGAGCTGGCTGGCCGTCCGGGCCCGTTCCACCAGTCGGCGCTGGTCCGAGAGCTCGGAGCTGGTCAGCTGCTCCACCCACTGCTCATATGTAGGATTGATATTTGGGGTTAGAGTGGGACTCCGTTGGCGCTCCCATACCACGTGGTATAGGGTTCCAGCAACAGGGCAAAAGTTACAGGTGGCAGGGTATTGGTGGGCCACGTGTTGCGCACGACGCACAAGAGTCAAGGGATATTTGAGTTAAAAATTGGGTCAGCTCTCTGCAGTGGTATTTAATGTATATTCCCGCTGTTGGTAATCTCGGCTGTCGTTGATGCGTTGAACTGTTACTTTTGTAAGCTTTCTTGCGCAAGGACAGCCATTTTCGGACGGAAGTTTGGTAGCGCACGATAACGTAACCGAAAGCGAAACCGCAATTTCTTGAACGGGGGCGCATCGGGCGGTGCCCCTTCCGAAAGCAAAATGGCGAACGAAGTGGAGGCTGCTCCTCTTCGGAGCTTAGATGATTTTATTCTCGAGTCCGCCCGCTTTCAGCTGCCCAACGTGAAGGACTGGGACAAATGGGGAAACAGGGTGATCAACAACCTGCTCTACTACCAGTCCAACTACTTCGTCCTTGCCATCCTAGTCTTCCTCGCTGTTGGGTGAGTCGACTGGCAGATGGATGACACCACCCTAAATATAGCCGCTCGGTGAACAGCTGCGTTCGCGCACTTACAGCGCTGCGCCAATACACCGTGTCCAGTCATCTCTTATAACGTTGTATGCGAGTCGGAAACCAGAGATGAAAGAAGTTCTTGTGTTAACGTTCCTGTCCCAAGTGCACGGCGTGGCATGTCATGTGGAAGCAACCGCGCAGTTGGCCGAAAAAGAGCTGCAAACGCTTGCAGCTGCAGTGCTGCACGGTTAGTTGCGTCATGCCGGCATGATCTGTTAAGGCGCCAATACATATGTATTGAACCAGCCTTCGATTGATAGTTTTCGTCCTCTTTTGAGTGCACGTGCACGGTGATCTAACAAACGTAATTCCCTTTCTTTTTCTGCCGCAGAATCTTGCATCCTTCCAAAATGCTGTGCGGAATGCTTGCTGTGGCAGTCGCATTTGCCCTGTTCTATTACATAACAAACTCCAGAAGGGCGGCGACACAGTTCAAAAGGGATCACCCGGTCCTGAGCGTCTTCGTCATTTTGTTGGGTATGAGAAATTAAGTTTCACATGATTGCACTGCACCCGCGCGCTGTTTGGTTGCGAAGTACTCACCATTGCCTGTTCTATTTATAGGCGGCTACTTCATCGTCCATGTCCTCAATTCTGTCGTCGTGTTCTTGTTCGGCATTCTGTTGCCCATAGCGCGTGAGTAGCAACTCAGCCTCTTCTGCTTCTTACACCTGTCATGCCTTGTAATTTTGTTGATCTGACATTCGATGTCCAATGAAGCGCGTTTTTCAGGGTATTTAAAAAAATGGCAGTGAAATCAGTGTAAGTGCGTGTGTTGTGTGCAAGCTTGTAGTTAGCACAATAATGGTTGACGTGCATGAAACCGATCTCGTTATAAGTGATACTTCATTGAAAGTGGATATCATTTGCTCTCAATTCAACAGCGGAGGCCATAACAAAACTTGGATGGTGACAAAACTTCAAACAAAACTTGGTGGTAACGAGGGTTTAGTGCACAGTGGGATGCATTGTTTAGTAGAATTTAGTTACTCTGGGAAGGGGTGTTAATGTTTTTATACAGTTGAACCTCGTTATAACGAACACTGATGTAGCGAATTATCGGCTGCTGCGAACTAAATACAGACTTTGGTTGGTCACGCTTTATTTCAAAGACACTTATTCTTTTATAACGAAACTGAAACTGTGAGAGCTGCGCGATATCGGATATAACGAAGAAACGTTGACCAGGAGGCTGAGAAGCTAATAGGAAAAACCCCCCCATAGTCCTAAACTGCAGAGGTATAAAGGTCTTTTTGTTCGTGGACACTGTGGAAAACTTCATCCTGCTCAGTGCTGTGAGTATCCACCAGACGAAGATCACACCCTTCATCAAATAAATAAGGATGCGGTCCTGCTTTGTCAAGTGAACCCTGTTCTGTTGTAATTTCACGTATTCATGGTCCGGTTCATTGAGCTCGAAATGCAACAAGGAGACAGGTGAGGGTTACCTTGTGTATAGTGGGTTCGAAGCCTCAAGAAATGCATTTTTGTATCAAGTATCTTTGCGCAAGCCAGATTGTCGATTTGTTATAGCCGATTTTTACCTCTACTGTTATAATGAGTAGCGGTTATAACGAACTAATTTGCTGTCCCGATACTACTATGTTATAACGAAGTTCGACTGTAGTGGAATCTTGCTAGTGGCAGTGGGGGGTGCACCTAAGTGAGCCGCGTTGTCAATTGCAGTGGTGTTCATCCACGCTTCGATGCGTCTGCGCAACATCAAGAATAAGCTGACCAACAAGATTGAGACCATTGGGCTGAAGCGGACGCCGATGGGGCTGTTCCTTGAAGCGCTGGGACAGGAACAGGAGGCTGGATCGTAAGTCTTCGCACAGACCTCCCTCGTCGCTCAGCCATCAAGGTTGCTGAAAATGCCTGCTGGGCGCACTATTGCTTTCCGGCTGCCGCCTTGCTTCGTCAGTGCACCGGTTTCCTAGAGGACCTTCCGTGGCTCTCGTGTACAAGAAATAAAGCAGGTGAACTCTGTTGGGGCCCTGCCTTTCTAGTTCATTAATGGCAGCGTGGAAATCTGGTGGTTTCGGTAAAAGCACTGCTTGCTTTAGTAAATTCTTAGTGAGATAAGGGCTGCACTGTTCCAGCATAAAGTGTTCGTGATAATTGAAGGGAGTGCGAGATATCCAGTTCAAAAAGACACCTACACTACACTGTGCCCCTTGCTGTGGGAGTAGGGCTTTGTTGTGCAAATTGATTGATTTGATTGATTGTAGGGTTTAACGCGCCGACGCAACGCAGGCGATGAGGCGCACCGTAGTGGAGGGCTCCAGATTAATTTTGACCACCTGGGGATCTTTAACGTGCGCCGAAATCTTGTACACACAGGCGTTGCTTTTCGCCTCCATCAGAAAAGCGGCCGCCGCGGCCGGGAATCGAACACGCGACCTCATGCTCAGCAGCACAACGCCTTAGCCACTAAGCCACCGCGGCGGTTGTTGTGCAAGTAGTGTGCATAGAAAAAATTAGGAAAACTTGTACATTTAAAAAAAAATATATGTCAGTACAAGGAGTCCTCATGAAATCCTGCCCAGTTAAGCCCTAGTTTGGCATTAAAATCAGCTCTATTGAATCCCGTACTTAGGCTGCTGTGATGTTGCTTTGTTAATTGAATTGTTTATACTGTTCCTGGCAAGTGCACATTAACTAGGTTTTGTTTCAGAGCCAGCACTGTTTGGGGAAACAAAAGAAAAACAAAGTCTTGCTGCATTGTAGGCTCGGTAGTTTGTCTCCCCTGTGCAGTGGCATAGCCAGAAATAAATTTAGGGGGTGCTATATGCCACCAGGAAAATTATAAAAGAAAAAAGAAAAAGCAGACGTTCAAAAAATACATGTCATTTTTCTGCATGCATAAATTTTGGGGACTGTTCTCATACCAAAACACCCCATCTGGCTACGGCCCTGTCCCTGAAGCATTCTCTTCAATACTTGGCAAAATGCTGCAACACAGTATTACATTTTTTAATGACATTTTTTTATCTGAACAAAATTTAGTGAACATCGTGTGAGGTGAAACAGCAGCACACACATTTAAAATACAATGGTATAATATGCTACGTAACAGTTAGTCTAATGGCATACTGGAGGCCACTTCAGGCCAACATTCAGTAGAAGCTGTTGGGGGGGGGAGGGGGGTTGCCGTTATGCAAAGCTGAAGCACAAGTGCAAAGAAACCTTCTAAGAAACACCTAGCGTGTTTTGTTTCAGGTGCACCCAGTTTGCCTGCCATTTTCAGGCTGCTGTCAGATTGTTACTGGTGCTGCCTGTTCATTTTTTGTGCAACCAGTGAAAGTGACCATGCAAAACCAGTGGAAAGTTGTAAGCTGTAAGAGGAGAAAAAAGAACCCAAGGTAACTGGTGGGTCGATCAAAAAGGAAGTACTACAGCTAAGGGAGGGCCGATCGCCCCTCTCAGATGCCTGAGCTAACGCTACATGCCAGTGCGGTTTGCTGAGCTCGTAGGTATTCAATGAAGAAACAGCACATAAGATAGCACACTGAAAATGAAAGAGAAGTAAACTTTTCAAAACGAGCAAGGTTGGTGGAGATGGCAGGGGCACCAGCCCTGTGTAGGGTGCCCCGGTCCTGGCTGGCCACCCAGGCTCTAGCGGTGACTTCTAGTTGTGCCACAACGTCCAAGCAGGACATCCAGTCCACCCACTGCCCGTAGGTAGGGTTGGGGATAAGTGATAAAAGCGGATATTACTGGCACCCCCATACCAGGCGCTATGAGGCACCAGGGAACGGGCAGTAGACACAGGTCATGTGGTATTGGGTAGGGTAGATTTTGTTAAAAAGGGTTTGGTGGGATTATGAGTTTGGTTGTAGCATTCGGAGAATAGTGGCTTCAAGCCAGGCTAGGTGAGGGGGAGGATATTTGTGGTGACTGAAGACATAGTGGGTGAGGGGGAAATTACCTTTTCTGTGATGCCATTAATTAGTTCAGTGGTTCTCAGCCATGACTGCCCCGGGGACCCCTTTTGGGCTTGCGATAGTGATGGGGGACCCCACGATGGAGCGTATGTTGATCTGTGCCTTAATGTCAAACAATTTGTACTTGAATCTGTAAGTCTTCTAGACACCTATATGCTGCCTTTTGTGGGTTTCTTTTCTTTGTCTTTCATAGCTGGCGTGTTGGACAAAATGCAGATGTCAAAATATGTGCCACGCGGAGAAGCTAAATGCACATTTAATCCGGCGGATCCACCTTTTTGCTTTGCAATCAAATGCTGGCAAAATCGAGAGAAAAATGGCGGGTGAAACGTTTGGCGGGAAGCTTCGCGGACCCCTGAAATGCTATCGCGGACCCCCTGGGGTCCGCGGAGCCCCATTTGAGAACCACTGAATTAGTTCATTATGCGTAGTCTGTTGTGAAGTTATTATAATCGCGACAGCCTAATATGTCCATTTTGGACTTTGCGGAGAATATGCCTGAGCTGCGTCAGTGTAATTGGCTCATGGTTGAGGTTACACAGTGCATGTCTGTCCAAAGCCGAGTGCTTGTTTTTGCGGAGCCTGCCAGCAGCTGGGGAAGAAAATGGGCAAAAAAGAAACGCTGTTGGGGATGGGCATAACAGTGGCATCGGTTTTGGATTTCCCTGCGGTGAGGTGGGAACTGAGGGTGTGTCGGCCCATCAGTGTTTGCAAGCTCCTCAAAGACAGACTTTTTTTCCCCCATTTTTGAATGGGACTTTCCTCTCCTGAGAGAACAGGGTAGGTCCCTTGACAACGATCGAATGGAGGTATAGTATGACAGGCATGCCCAAAGTGCTGAAATAAAAATTCTATGCTGCATGCAGGCTGGATTAGTCAGCACCGGTCGAAATCGTGACATGGCATGCTGTGCCAATGTTAAAAAAATAAAAGAAAAGCGTATGACGGTGCTTTATATGGGTTTGAACTGAAAGAAAAAAAATCCGGTCATAGCTCAAACTTGTGAGGACTTGTTTTCGTGTCACGTGTCGCCTGAGCAGGGCAACTATGCTCTGTGGATGATACATAGCTGTCGTGTCATGAACAGTCGCGTCGATCGTCATTCTGCTCAGGAAGATGAAGCTTGGTTATGGGTGCAAGCGAAAGACAGAAGGGCCGGTGCCTCGATATTTCGGCATACCAAAGATTCCTGGACGGCATAAATTAATCGGTTGTCCTACACTTTGGCGTGCCTTGTAGCTAGGGTTGAGCATTCTTGTTCTTTTCATATTTTATTCAAATTTAGGCAACTTTTTAAGTTTTTATTTTGAAGGCATATCTTGGGTGATTATGCATGCAGGTTTTGCATTTGCATTAATGTAATATGATGTTAAAACGACAGGGATACATACTGGCCAGTTTATTCATCAAACTGGGACCGGGGTGAACACGCAAGCACAATTACACGCGAGAAAGCTATTGAATTCAGAGTAACCAGTAAATTGCACGAGCAATGAAGTCGTGTTTATTTAATTTCATAAAACTCACACACATTAGAGTTATGTGGCTGTCTTTGCCATTATTATTTTGAGGGCCCATTTTGATATTTCGAAATTGGCAGGCATAGCCTTTTGTGTGTTTTTTTTTTCTACCCATATTCTGGGAAATCGTCACAGCAGAGACAGCAAACAGTCTGAATCATATTTATACTCACCTCACTACACACTTGGTCGAGCGAGCTACAAGTTTTAATGTTGTCGCAATATTTCAACATATCGCTAAGTCGCGTTACGATAGTGATAGTATCTACATTGATTGAAACCTTGCCCCACTGAGCCAGATTTTCAGTGCAGCAAGCATGAGAAAAAATCAATTAGGCAAACTAAGGGGCAGGAGGAATTGACGGTTGGTTTGTGGGACGGTGCGTCATCTTAATGAAAGAGCCCTTCCCTGTGTGCCAGCCTGGCCTCTCTCTTTTTTTATCCTGCTCACCCTCCGAATTGTGCAGTAACAGTACATGTTATCTGCCTGTTTGAGTACCGTCAAATATTTGCTTGCAGTGCTCCATACACAAATTGGGAGATTTTTTTTCTCGTGTAGGTTGATGTGAGGCTGATCTGTTATAATCTATACTTTATAAATGTCTGTTTTCTACCGTCATTGCTTACCTGTGTTTGTACCTTATAGGTGCACTTGTTATTGCCGAGCTCATTCTGTACGCCAAGAATGGTTCATTAAACACTGGTTGCCTTCCTTACTTTTCTTTTTTGTCACACTTGACGTTCTGACTTGTGCATTGCTTCATATTAAAGACCCGGTCCCGTTGCAAAAATGGGTATAAAAAACAACAATGAAGAAAGTTTATAAATTGGGGATTTAAAAAAGTGGTGGCTTCCCCGGTGTTACACTAGATAAGAGAAGTAGTGCCGTTCTGCGGCATGATGACCAGCAGACAACATATTCCACTTCGCATGAGATGAATGGGAGGGTGTGCCTATGTGCTTGAGATTTACACATTCAGTGTATTTCAACATCCTGAGCACAAATATGCAGTCAGTTTTCGTCTATGGGGTGTAAGTTTAGAGTTGTGCAACATGTTATGTCACACCGTTTCGGGCAATATTTTCATTATGTACCTCTGAAATACTCAAATAGCTTTTATTCCTTTGTGCTCTAGAAGTACCAGGGAGTGCAACTATACCACTGCAGTAATTTTAGCATGGTTTCTGCAAACACTGTAAAATTCGCAAATGTCAGGTCATCAATTTACAATTTTTTTGTAAAACGAATTGCATAAAATCTTGTGCCAGCAAAAAGAAGTTCTGTACTTTTGTGGTGTTATTGCACTGTTCAGTTCATAAGCTTTCGAATGCAGCCGAAATGATGGAAATCGAACCAGTACATCCCAAGATATTGTATCCGACAGCTGACCATGTGGGAAAAAAATTGGTTCTGAGAAAACAGGGCACGAAGTTTGCAAACATAGGCAAAAATGGTCATTTAGGCGACTTCAAAGGGCGACAGCTTTGTGAATACTTATGATACAGTTATGATATTTTGCAGGTACATTCTTTGGGACCTGTAGACTGCAAATAAAATTAATACAGAAAATTAATTTTTTGGCAAATTTTCGGTCCTCAAGACCAGTGTCCCCCCTTAAACAAAGCTGTTGGGCGAGTTGGTGCATCATGATTGAAAAATAGAGCACGACTTGGACTACGACAGTAAAGAAGGACGACGGGACAAGCGCTCACTTGTAACCGACATTTATTGAAGCATCGTCTCATATTTATGCATGCATCATTAGGAGCATGCGCACTAGGGTACACTAAATGGAAGGCATCAAACGGAGGACGCTATCAAAGTGAAGTTTTGCGTGCCAGCGAGTTTGAGTTTTTGAAAACTTCACTTTGATCGTGTCCTCCGTTGATGCCTTCCATTTAGTGTACCCTAGTGCGCATGCTCCTAATGATGCATGTATAAATATGAGACGATGCTTCAATAAATGTTAGTTGCAAGTGAGCGCTTGTCCCGTCGTCCTTCTTTACTGTCGTAGTCCAAGTCGCGCTCTATTTTTCAATCATAAAGCAGTTTATGCACGCAAAAGAAACAAAGTAAAACGGTGGAGTTAGCCTATAACAGCTCCACTGTAAAAACAAGATAAAAGGATTCGCTGAGAAGCGAAATTTGAGCGCAGTACGAACTGCAGTCTTCTGGCGACGGCACATATCAATTGGCTGATGCTTCGGCGGCGAGCATCTCCGGATTCTGGCATCGGCGGCGCTGAGCCTCTGCTTGGGCATCTCGTTTAGCCGCAGCGGCAGACGAAGCACTTCCTTCGTCTCAGTAAGTGATCGCATCATCGGCGAACGCCCGAGGGTGCGCTACTCAGCGTTATTTCGTTATCTCGTAGCGCGGTACCCTAGGCATTGCTTTTCCTCACACTTTTGCCCTACTGTCCTCCTTACGCGTTCGTTCTCCCTTTGTCTTTTAACAATTCATTTTTTTTTTTTTTTGAACAGAGGTGCTGTTCCAGGGCTGGCCCTTAAGCTACGTGCACACTAGCGGCAAACTTGCCGTAACGCCTTGCCGATGGCCGCGAGCGGCATGGTGCCGTGCTGCCGGTGAAGGCCACGTGGTGAAGGCCACACCAACTTGCCGTGGCGGTGGTCACGTGGTTAACCAGTCCTGCGCGCGCGATCTTGACCGAAATCTCCCCCGCTTTTTCAGGTGAAATGTATTCTCGCCGAGATGGCCCGCGCTCGCGGAAGGCGAAAAGCGAAAACGCCCGTGTGTGCGAGATTTCGGCGCACGTTAAAGATCCCCGGGTAGTCAAAATTAATCCGGAGCCCTCTACTACGGGGCGCCTCATCGCCGGTGTAGAGTCAGCGCGTTAACCCCGCAATCAATCGATCAATCAATCAATCAATCAATCAATCAATCAATCAATCATCAATCAATCGTGCTCGCGGAGGCGGTGGCGGTGAGGTGGAAAGAGGTTGGCGCGACACGTCACCTGCGCGTCGTCACAACCGCCATCCCTCATTGGCCTCTGCTCTCTGCGGAGCGGTAAAAATGGGTCTTGATTCAATTTGCTCTGCGGCAAGGAAAACGCGCCGTTCTCGGCGACAACAGGTTTCCAGCGGCTGCCGACGTTGGCAAGCGGCGCGCGACACGGCACGGCGCCGCTAGTGCGCACGTACCTTTACCTTGACACGCACCTGCTGGTATATCGCGTCACGCTCTCCGTGGAGCAGGTTTCTCCGCCGCCGAAAAACTGGTTCTCAGTAAAGAAAAAAATTCATAAGGAAAATAAGAAACGGTCCTAGGGCCGTCATACTTAGATATAAAACAGCTCATATTGCCCCTGGGAAGATTTCTTCCCAGCGATGCATATGTGTTCAGAGGTGAAGCCTACTTTAAGAGGTTCGGTGTGGGCCAGGTCTTTGTAAGCTAGCTTTCCCACATTAGCGTGTCGTACAGTGAAGCATGGTCATCTACGGAGAGATTATGATTCCAGAAAACGGCTCTAACGTTTCTTGTATTATCGAAAGTATCCCTAAAGAAATTATATGGCAATTACCCGCTGAGACGACTCTGCCATTACGCCGAGTTTCAGTCAGTTCGCAGCAAAGTTGTGAACGTTACAGAATTCCTGTTTACTGTCAGTACACGGCTATCTACACAAAACATAAAACGGCTGTAACTGTGCTTTACCGGAACTATCCGGAAACAAATTATATTACAATGAGCCACTAAGAACAGTAAAATTAAGCACCACAGCTTCGCTGGTCATCCTTCATAGAGTGGAATGGCACTGATTTTTGTCTCAGCTACAAAACAGCTAGAGCTGTTTTCAAAGGCAAAGGGAGGGGAGGATGAGGGGGGGGGGGGGGGCACTGCGGATGAATGATTTCATAAAATGAATCTGCGCGAAATCTAGGCTAAACCGTCGTTTCTTCATTGGCGATGTGACAAACTTTTGCATGCGACATTGGCCAACATTTAGTGACCATTTGGAAGATTATATATTATGGCCCAAAAAAGTTGTGTGCGTGTAATGGTGACATGCATGCTGTTTACCGAGTGGGTACATAAATCGCACCCGTCGATCGCAACCCTAGAGGGTTGGCTCTAGGGTTGCCAACTCTTCAACGAAGGAAGTCGGGATGGGGGAGGGGGGGGGGGGGGCGGTAGCGTACCCTGTCATAGGGAGGCATTGATTGATTGATTGATTGTAGGGTTGAACGCGCCGACGCAACGCAGGCGATGAGGCGCGCCGTAGTGGAGGGCTCCCGATTAATTTTGACCGCCTGGGGATCTTTAACGTGCGCCGAAATCTCATACACACGGGCGTTTTTGCTTTTAGCCTGCATCAGATAAGCGGCCTCCGCGGCCGGGAATAGAACACGCGACCTCGTGCTCAGCAGCGCCACGCCTTAGCCACTGAGCCACCGCGGCGGGTCTGTTGCAGGAGAATCTATACTCATAAAAGTTGTCTCACTTCACGCGGAAGTTCAGGCTTTGCCTGCAGCTCTGCATGGACAAATTCGTGCAAATTTCGTGTTGCGTAGCGTGACACGCCTTGTTGAGCGCGCGTTGGATCACATAAAAATTTCTAACTGGACGGTCCAGAATAAATGCGGGACATGAGCTGTCCTGACAGGGACGGCGCGGGACTCTGGATGTTGTATGAAAAGTAGGGACGGTCTCGCAAAATCCGGGACGGTTGGTAACCCTGCCGCTGACAACGATTCGTATGGCGTATGTGGTAGATGCAACAGTTGATGCAGACAGGGACTTGTTCTCGGGTGTATCACGATTGCTCCGCGACGTTAGCCCCGTGTCTGAAATGCCCCACAAGCAGTCGCCCCGCGCCATAATCCCCGCGTGCCAAAAGCCCCGATGCCAGTTTACCCGAACCATTCTCCCGGGACGATATCATGGCGCATAATTTTCTTTTCAGTGCCTATTTTTCTTTTAAATTAGAGTAGAGGAAGGTTTGACGATCTCCTCAAGAAAATGATTGCGTCTGCCGCTTTTCCAGAGTAGCACAGGGAATAGATCGAGTGTAAACCGCTAAATTCAAGTGTAAATAAATCGGTGTGTTTTAAGAAACGACTTCGTATCGATCAACATTATTGATTAATTGATAATTAGGAAGCATGGACTAACAGAGGACAAAGCATTCACCTCGGCCGGGCAACAGCCTCGTCGAGTGAACACGATATTCAGCACCCAATGAATTCCGTCGCTATGCTGGTTATTTAGATCCAGTAGAGCAGGATGCGCTCATCATACGTGACTACAAGTATGTCATGCCAGCATGTATGACATCGTGAATGAAATTGATATTTTCAAGACACGAACTCGCAAGACGAAAGCATTCACCACCAGACGAGCCAGCTTTTGACCCCTTGTTCTCACGTGCAGGCAAATAGTTTGGCCCGTCCCAGCAGAAACAGCGGGGAAGGGCGTTCTGTCTGGATGGATATTATATGTAAATATATTGAAAACATTCAGCTTCACACCGTCCAGTTACTCGTGATAATATTTATAATTTTCTTGTAATACCAACGACATTATCAGGTCACACCAAGTCGCCACACCAAGAAAACTCTTTGTTTTGCTACCCTGCTCTTTGTTTTTTTGCTAAACGGAAGGTTACGCCCGCAAGGCGCGCTTTTTGGCGGGTCTTCGCCACAGGCGTAGCTGTGCGAGCGCTTATTCAGCGAAACATCGCAAATAAAAAAAATTAAAACGCAAATTTCTCTTTTACAAAGACGTCAAAGGTTGAAAAATCGCTGGTGTGACCGCAGAATGCGAAAAGACACTTTTTTTTTTTTTTCAAAGCGCGAAGTCAGAAAAGCAGCGGCAGTCGCCGAGCACACGGCACGGAGATGAGTCTCGAACGGGTGGTATCAGCCGCTTGTAACTTCGGTACAAACAAAATGATGCGACATGTCTTTCATCAGTATTCGTGGCCCTCTTGAATAGTCTCGTTTCCCCAATTTTAAAGAAAATCGAAACTGTTTTTTTTTATTTTTAAAGTTGGACATTTTTTAGAAAAAGCAAAGCAGCCAATCTTTTTTGCGTATATTTATATTCTTTCTAGACTAGCGATATTCTACAGATATGTTTGGAAATATCTGGTCGACATTACCCATCACTAATAAGTTGGTCACAATTGCAAATACGGAGATAGGGGGTGTCAAAAGTAAGCGACTATCTAGCGCCTGTCCCGATTTCACAATTTTTTCAAATTTTTTGTTCACGGCAGAACACAAAACTTGTCCCTACCTGTTTGTCATTTTTGTTTCCAAACAATTTTTAGTCAGAACGATCAAACCTTGCCGTGAGCAAAGCCCCAAATTGAAAAAAAAAAAAAAAAAAGAAAACCTGCAGCCGCCGAAAATCGTGCGTCACCTTTGCAATTTTTTTGTCTCGCGAACTACGCACGCTATAGGAAAACGGATTGCAGTTGTAAGTTATTCTCTGGCTTGCGCATAACTCATAGAAATGTGGGGAAAAACAAAAAAATGCGCGTGTGCATGCACGTTCGTCCTCGCGTGGAATCACCCAGCAGTAAAGTTAATAATTAATATCGCCAGGCTTTCGCCTTCAAAGCACGAAAGCAGACTTGAGTGCCTGGGGAGATGTTTTTGCCGCTTCCAGGGGCGAACCTGCCCACTCCCCACTAAGGGAGAAAGCGGAGTTAATTACAAAGAAAATAAAGGCCCAACCACATGCACGCGTAAAACCGGCGTACTCGCGCAACGACGTAAACCGGCGTAAGCGCATAAGGAACCGGGGGTGTAGGAAAAAATGGTCCCGGAAAAAATGGTCCCGGAAAAAATGGTCCTGGAAAAAATGGTCCCGGAAAAAATGGTCCCGGAAAAAATGGTCCCAAATCGAAGGTAGGAAAAAATGATCCCGGAAAAATTGGTCCCGAAGCCAAGCTACGAAAAAGTTTAGTTCGAGTAAAGCCGGTTAATCGGACCAAGAACGTTTGTCTTGCTAAAATGAACGAGGTATTAAAGAAAAATATAGAAATGTTCAGTTTCTAAAAATACCCGGAAAAAATTGAAGACGGCACCAATCTAAAAATGCAAGCGCTGCGCTAGATTGTTGTCTATAACCCATGTTAAGCGAAAATAAAAATACAATGGCTGTTTCAAACAAGCAAGCACACGATAATTCGGTCGCCGAAATGTTTGCGCACGGAGGTGTCCGTGCAGCGAAACGGTATCCATACACCGATATGTACGTACACCGAAATATCCGTACACCGAAATATCTGCACTGAAACGTCCTGCACCGGTATGCCTTGCACCGAAATGTAGACCCGGGACGACACTGTGCGCTTCTTTGATGGAGCTCCCACGGCTTTTTGTGCAATTTTCACCGATACTGACGAAACCTCGCAGCGTAGAGCTTCTATGACCTTCCAGAGACTGAGGTGGCTGTGTTCGACTAAGCTACTAAACCGACGGTTCCAGGCCTCGCAGTTGCTTGTGCGGTTTTAATCCAATTACTTGCTTAAAAATGTTTAATCCGTGCTCAGCCCTACCATCCATCCATCCATCCATCCATCCATCCATCCATCCATCCATCCATCCATCCATCCATCCATCCATCCATCCATCCATCAAAGCGTCTGTCCGTCCGTCTGTCTGTCTACCCAGTTTTTTTGTTAGATTTTAGCTTCCAAAAGCGTAAATTTCGGCCCCTTATGGGAATATTAAAGCATTCCATCTTTCTCAAACCTTTAGCTAAAACGCAAAGGGACAAAATCAAACCGCAACAAAGTTCAGATCGGACTAACTTGAAGGGAAACACGTTGGCTGGGCCATGGGACCATTTTTTCCTAGATGGTCACTGGGACCATTTTTTCCGGGACCATTTTCTCCGGGACCATTTTCTCCGGGACCATTTTTTCCGGGACCATTTTTTCCGGGACCATTTTTTCCGTTTCCGGGAACCGGCGTACTCCGGCGTACGCCGAATGCATTGGTACGCGCTTGTTACGCCGAAGTCAGAGCCCGCCAGATATCGACGCAAACTTTCGGGCGCACGGTGTTGACGTACACCTCTGGCGGTGATGTTATCGGCGGTCAGGTCGCATAACAAGACAGGGAATTGAGAAATAAGCTAACTTCACTATTAATTATGCGATAAAACGAAGTAATTTGTAAAATACGGGGACCAAACAACCGGATAAAAAAACGCGAAGCAACGAGCAACTATGGGAGCAAGGCAGTTTATGCCATATGTAGCGGAGGGTTTTGTGCCTGCCAAGTATGCATGCTAATCCTTAACTTTTTTTAATGTCCCAGGAACTGTTTTATTTGTTTCTGTATTAAGCATACGTATTTTTGTGAGAATAGGCATTATTTGTTTTATTTGAGTTAATATGTAGTTGAACTGGTCGCCACAAAGCTGAGTCCGGAGTAGTCGAGCCACACTGCGCGGCTCATTGGTTTACGCGCGCGTTGCGCCGATATGTGGTTACTCGCCCTCTCCGACGTCGTCGGTCGGCGCAAAGATGTCGCCGCAGGCGTACGTCGTTGCGCGAGTACGTCAATTTTACGCGTGCATGTGGTTGGGCCTAAGAGCCCCACACGCACAAGCGTACGCGCACGCGCGCGCGCAAGCACGCACACACAAACAAACAAACAAACAAAGTCCACGGACGTTGACGCTGCACCGCCCGCATCGCCGCCGCCCTAGAGATGAGAGCGGTTGAAAAGAAAAGCACCTTGGAGATTTAGAGAAACAACCTTTATTTCAGCTCGGATAAAATTGGAATAAACAGCTTCCCCACGGAATTTTGTGGTCATGCGGCTCTTGCTGGACATCGGGAATCTGCTGCTGTCTAATATCGCAGAATACAGACTGTGAAATGGAATTGGGTCAAAAGGAAGAGTTTGGGAGTCTTCGAAACACCTCGATCCGTCAAGGCGGTGGAAAGGAGTTCAAGCCACCGTTCTAGTCCCCTGGCCTGTCGCGTACTGCAGATTCCCCTAGTTTTGGGGGCATGTGAAAGAAACTGGTCCTAATTTAGAAACGTGCACGCAGAGCTACTTAATGGGCTCGCAGGGGATCGCGTCCAGGATGCAGTCCAATCTCAATGTCTGGAAGACTTTGTCCGCCGCACAGCTAAGCATTATCAAGGGAATATTGATCGGACACGGATTGATGTAAATGTCAGTCCTGACGCTTTGATGTCAAATCAATGCCTTGACGAGAAATCGTGCTTAGATTTCACCTCCTACGCAATATATCAGTGTCTTGTAATTCAATATATTGCGTTGGAGCAGCTTGTCAACCGTCGTGTACTGCGGATAATTGCACCAAACTTAGTCACACAAAAAATGCACACCTGTGGCGAAAAATTCGACAAGATTATATTTTGACCAGGCCAACAAAAGTGTCACTGGCAACAAAGTGTACACTTCTACATTACCTGCGAATTCGCTGCTGCGGTGGTTGGTCGTGCGGCAAAACGACTTTCATTTCATTTCATTTCATTTATTAGTTCCTTAAGGGCCCGAAGGCATTACATAAGGCATTACTTATGTTTGTAGCTGTCGCAATAGATATTATTTATTTATTTATTTATTTATTTATTTATTTATTTATTTATTTATTTATTTATTTATTTATTTATTTATTTATTGTGAGGTTTAGCGCGCAGGCGCGTACACAGACGATGAGGCGCGCCATAATGGAGGGCTCCGGATTAATTTTGACCAGCTGGCGATCTTTACCGCCCGCCGAAATCTCGAGCACGCGGGCGTTTTCGCTTTTCGCCTCCATCAGAAAAGAATAGAATAGTTCGTTTTGCCGCACGAGCGCCGCAGCAGCGAATTCGCTGGTCCTGGAGGCCTTCGTGAGCAAAAACAACTACGGCAACTTCGTGACACCACCCCTTTACGGAAGAGAGTGCCCCACCGTTGAACAAAATTACGGCAACCGCTTGAAAAAAGTACACATGAAAGCAACTAAAAAATGTGGTTGATCCCTCTGTCATAGGAATAGGTAAAACACGAAAGTGAAATGTGCAGCGAAATCTGCAGCTGAGCATGATTTGCGGGTCGGCGGCTGCCTTGTGGGTGTGCTTGGCGAGTGACGTCCTGCTGGCGGGTCGCTTCGGCAAAGGTGCACTGGCGTCATTTCCGTGACTGATATGACGTCAGCGAAATCTTGGTTAAAAGTGGTTGCAGCGCAAAAACGACGACGGACGAGTGAGGAACAAACGGGACGAGCGCTAAAAACGAGACGAGCGCTCGTCCCGTTTGTTCCTCACTCGTCCGTCGTCGTTTTTGCGCTGCAACCATTTTAACTATGTACCAACAAGCCCAACTGGTTCTCAAGAAATCTTGGTGTATCCCGGCATAAAACACTAAAATAGAAAAGCCGAAACGAACAACCCGAAGTGTAACGTACTCTTTCGTTCTAAAGGTTGCTTCCCCGCAAGATGACCGTATGTTCAGGGGTGCACCCTTTACAGGCCGCTTGCTTCCTTGTACTGGCGTCACTTCCGTAACGGATATGAAGAAGGAGGAGAAGAAGAAGATGAAATTTATTTTGCCGAAAATATATTTACATAACAAAGTATACATAAGGAGGTCCCAGAGCACGAAGCTGGAGGGGGACGTCCTATTACAGATAGAAAATAAAAAAACTCAATTCTGCACCAAAGTCAGCAGTGAAAAGAAGGTATAATGCGTTAGTGCGAAATACAACTCAGAGCTTTTTAGTGGATGCTATATGTGCACCGTGCGAAATTTAACAAAGCTCGTTGAAAACAATTTCGCAAAAATGGTAAAGTAATAAGCAGGTCAGGGGTGCAATGACAAATACAGCGTAAAAACATAGGGTCCAACCAGTTAAGCAAATTATTATTTCAGGTTGAGTAAATATGCACGGAGATTGTTCTTAAAACTTGGCAAAGATAGCGATTGTTTTGTTTCTGTCGGGAGAGAATTCCAGTTATTTACAGCCACAAAAGTAGTATTCAGCTTGCCATAATTGGTGCGTATTTTAGGTAGAAGTAGGTTGCCAGTCGAAGCGTATACCTGGTGGAATTCAAATATTTTAGTGAATCGTGGTTGAATATGCTAAATGAACACAGGTCATGCACAGATTTGAACAGGTAAACAAGGAGGTTGAATTTCACGAGATTTGAGACCGTGAGTATACGATATTCTGTAAGTAACAATGAAGCGTTAGTCCGGTATGGGCTGAAAGGGATGATCCGAAGATGTTCTGCAGACGTAAGTGAAATCTTCGTGAACCCCGGAATAAAACACTCTCGTGTTAAAATAACTCGCAGGGAACAAGATTCACACAGACCTAAGTGAAGGAAGGGAGGGGGGAAGGGGGGGTAGACGAAGTGCGAAGTCGTTAGCGCTATGATTTTCGGCGGCGGCCCTGGTTGCATGGAGGTACTGAAACAGCCGGGCCTGTGGTTTCGCCCGCGAGTCTCCCCTAGTTTGTTCCGAGCAGCGACTCTCCGTCGAATTTCGGAGCGCGAGCTCGCAGAACAGCCCCGGGTATGAAGGCATTGCACAGCTACGAGTTAGGCATGCCAGGAGGGCCACCAGGAAAGAGTAGGTGCGCTTTCCGGACAGGATGGCTGGGCTTCTAGACAAAATTGTGGTTTCCGGCGCATGTGGTTGGCTTGGTCGCCGTACATGACAGCGCGGCAAATTTTTTTTGCCCCCCCCCCCTCCCCTCCCTTGCTACGCCACAGCCTTCAGGTAAAACAAACCTATGCTTTCTTTATTAAGCCTACAGCCTGGTAAACTCCCAATTGCGCCTACATGACTATCCCAGCTTAGATTACTTGAAAGCTAAACTCCTAAAACTTTAATGCAGTGGTTCTCAACCACGAGTATGCCGGGGTTCGGGCTGGCAAAATTAAAGGGGAACCCATGATAATAAACGATGCTGATTCGTGCTTAAGTGTCAAACAGTTTGAGCTTTAAGATAGAGTCGCCCACAGACTTATTAATGACCGCCTTTTGTGTCCGACTTTTATGCTGATGCGTGTCATATTGTCAAGCAGTTTGCTCTTGCAGCTAAAAGTAACCCAGACGCCCATGTGCAGCCTTTTCTGTGTCTGGCTTTTCGGCACAGCTGGCGTGTTGTGCAAAAAGCCAACCTTAGAACGCATGCTACGCGAAGCGACCAAGTCATGCAGCGAAGCCACCTTTTTGCGTACCAAACTTTGTTCGGCAAAAGGGAGAAAACAAGGGAGGGAAGAGTTTCGGGAAGTACTTAGCGGATCGCTGAAATGCCCTTGCGCACCCCAGAGGTATGGTGGGGTCCCCGGATTCGAGAACCATTGCTTTAAAGCAGGGGTCGGCAGCCTGCGGCCCGCGGGGCAGTATTACGCGGCCCCCGGACGACGTCCGAACCCCACTACCCCCCTTGTCACTTCCTGCCTAAAGGCCGACGTGGCAGTTTTGGCGTCAAATGCGGTTATACAGGAACAAAGAAATATCGCTTCCAGTTGACATTGTCCCCATTCCTCGCACCTAGGTTGGATTTGGCTTATATTGAACTGAAACATTCAAGTTTATGCGGCATTCTTACGAAAACTTTATTTAAATTGACTTTCAAGAATGGTGCAATGGAGTTTTTGCGCAAAATGCACTTAACATGTGCAACAGGGTTGCAAGAATGCTAGAACTATACATGAAGAAGCAGGTGATTTCTCTTGGCAGCATTAGCAGCTCTTTTCGAGATCTTCCCTAGGATGAAGACACTCCCGAAGTAGGCAAGCTATTCGTTGCCTTGCCATGAATTTTCAAAACGCTTCACAAGAAGGCTGCTCATATCTTCTTCACCTTAATGAAGCGGCTCGTACCTACAGAAAGGGAGCGGGCGGAGGGGGATATTATTGCCAGGACTTGTAAGCGGTGGCTATTAAGTACTAAGATGGTAAATATAGAAGTAAAAATATATATATTACCAGATTTACTCCGCAGGGATGCGGGAGACGACATGAACGATTGTTTCACATCTCTCAGTTTCATTTCGTTCACTTCTTCCGTGCACTTTGTCACGTTCACTTCTTCCGTGCACTTTGTCGTCGACGTCTGGGGAGACAGATCTTTCGCCGATCTCCGAATTACCGTCTCAGTTCATAATAAGCCATCTGCGAAAAGCAAAAAAAAAAAAAAAAAAAAACGACCCCTTCTCAAAACATTCAAGAAACAGTCCAAACAGTCAAGCCTAAAACCAACTCCCATTGGGCAAATTGATTTGGCTCATTTTGATCCGTGCCACAGCAGGATGTGGCTCATTTTCGGTACAAACTACGATCTGCGTACACGTTTGCAGGGCGTTATCTCACCTTTTTTTCTTGCCACTTGTTTTTTTAGGGAAAAATTGCTGAGTTTTTCTTGTCACTGCAGTTTTGTCCGCCTTAGTTTCGGTTTGTGGGTTTAGCTCGTGTCGAAAAAAATAAAACGCCTCAAATTTACTCGCGCGTAGTTTTCGTAATCATTTTTCGGTCTGAGGTCAGGGAAAGGAGTGTGGACACGCGGCTTTGTTAGTGGAGTAGTACTGGCTGTAATGGCGGAATTTTCTGATGCCACTTTTAGTCATAATAATTTTGTTATTATGGTGATTGTGGCTTACCGTGAATATCATCATCGTCTAGTGAAAAACATTTCGACCGCCTTCTCTGACGGACGCACAAATCTGTCCATCGCTTCGCGCGCGCGTATACCCCTCGTGAGACCAATTCCCCTTACTAATCCAGACTTTTGAGAAGAACCTAGGACGGAATAAGAGGGCATGGAAAGTGGAATGCCAGTTTTTTTTTGTCTGTCTGAGCTTTGGGCGGAGTTTAATGTTTGAATAACACGATAGCTATTAATTGAATGCAGAAGGAACTGCAGAGCTGTTAGAACCAGTTGAAGTACATTTTTCGTTCAGCGCGATTAAATTTTCGCCCTATTGCGAGTCTGTAGCACTCAGACATAATATGCTCCCAGAATTTATTGTTTGTGAATAATTAGTCAGTTTTCCCTTCACAAGTTTTATTTTATGGTGTAATCAAAAAATGTTAATTCGGCATCGCAGTGATTGAATGGAATATTGTTCCGTAATTTATTCTTTGTTTTGTTGGAAACGCCGTGACAAGCGGTGGTTCTGTGTCATATCATTTTTATTTCCTTGGAATATATAAATGTACATATAATTCTCGTGTTACACCGTGCTTTGAGGCACGCTGCGTGCCAATCTGTGCCCGCGCAAAGAACCCGGCTGTTTGAGAAATCGTCTCCATGGCACAACAGGTGCGGCTGTCACCAGTCGAACCCGCTACCTCGGGCGCTGAATAGCTGCGTCGTCATTTGCGCACCGTCTCCAGTCCGTTGCCCAGATGGTTTGTTATCGGCAGCGCAGCGTCGCAAAGACGCATCCGAGGCAGTTCAAGGCAGGGGCTCCGCAAAACGAGCACGTGCTTCGGTCGTACGGGCGCCTTACGCATTAGGCCGTGCGCTTGTACGCGGCATCAGGGGAGGGGGCATTTGTAAAGATGTCGATTGTTTTCACTGTAACGTCGCAGGTAGCCAGATCCAGATGTGGCCCCATGTCGGCGTACAGATGTCGCCCCGAGAGCTCTCGCCTTGAGCAGCAGATAAAGCAACACCGCCCCTGCTGTGGCGGGTATTGTTAGGAGTGCAATTTTCCGCGCACTCGTCGCCGCTTCCGTGCCTTGTCCACACTCTTGCATATGGAGTCGACGAAACGGCGAGAAGCAGCAGGCCGACGACCCCACGGGTGGCTGGCGTGGGTGATCTTTCCCTGCCACAGGTGGAAACAACGTTATTGAACTTAAACGTTGCGTGGAACGTGCGGCAGGCTTCCTTGCACGTCGCAATGCCCAGTTCGTAACCGGCTTTTTCGGGAGTGCGCACCCTTCCTGGCCGCCACGTGGCCGCTTGGCCGCTGGGGGAAGGAGGGGACAATGGGACGGCGGTGAATGACGCTCCCACCGCTAGCCCTCCAAAGTGGTGAGAGCGGGACGTCGAGTGTGGGAGGTCGGGCACGGTTGTACCATTACCATTAGCACCTTTCTCTCTTTTCTTTCTTGCATATTTCTTTATCGCTGCGAGTGTCCCGTCGGAAAATGCATCGTTTACGTCGGCCGCTCACTGTTCGGCCCGCAGCTAGCGGTGAGATAACGGCTTTTCTTTCAACGTAGACGCACGTGTCTTCGCCTTTCGACGACTGCGTGCCAGACGTTCGTGCTGACGGGTGGCACGGCCGCGGGCGCTCATGAGGCATGCAGGCTGGCCATAGTCCGCGCACGATACCGAAATGCGAAAGGAAAGAAGTGGCGGTGCGAGGGCGGCGCTTCCTCTTACTAGTGGGCTTTCTACGAGTGGGCTGGGGTTTTCTTTTCTCCCCTTCTCGCCTTTTATTTTTCTCTGTGTTTGTTGCGCCGCCTTTCCCGTCGGTTTATGCCACAGGCTAAGAATCCGCCGTGCTTGCGCGTGCGATGTTTTGCCAAACGTGCTCTCTTCAGAGTCTGTCTGCTGCAACTGAGGCGTTGGAAGCTACACGAACTTTTTGGGGGCCTCCTCGTCCTCCTTCCGTCCCTCTTCTTTTTCCGTTCGCGTCAACGGGGGCGGCGTAGAAGCAAGAGCGGAAAGAGGGAAGGGGCATCGTTGGCCGCTGAGGCACGTTCGTCCAATAAGCCGCCGCCGCCGCCTGTCTCCGGTCTCGCTTCCCGAGAGCGCAGACTTTATAATTAGAGCCAGCACCAACTCGCACACAACACCACCACACGCATGCATGAAAAGTAAACAAGAACGCGCGCCGCGTGCAGCCGCCTTCGCACCCTTTTCTTCGTCCTGCGTCGCTTCCCCCTTGCCCCGCCCTCCTGCTCCCTCTCCGCGTCTTCCCGCTCCTTTGCATAGCGGGACAAAGTTCGGAGGTGTTGTTGCTTCTGCTGGAATCGCGCTGCCGCGGCGGTGGGCGTGAAAAAGAAATAAGAGCTCCGCAAAAGGACAGCGATGCCGAGTGCAGACCTTATGCAAGAAGCTGACACTTGGTACACGCGTCACCAGAGTCACTCACCATAGCCACGACCGAACAGCAGGAAGGGTCGGCATCGATGTTCGCCGATACGGAACTTGCGGCCTTGGACGTGCCCGAGGCCTACCAACGTCATCAAGCATCGAACGCTGCCGCCGCAGCGTACGAGCGTTGCTACACGTCCGCGGTCCTCATGCGACGATCTTCGTATCCCGATGTCGCCGCGGCTCCCTTCTATCCCCTCGACGACCTGGCGCTTCCGTGTACCGCCCTCTCGGAACACCGGCACCCTTCGCCGTACCCCGTGTACGACCGCAGCTACGTCGACGCCCCGCCTTCGTCCTCGTTCCTGTACAACGCCGCCGCCGCCGCCGCTGCGTACGACTGCGCGTACGTCGGCTGTCCCGATTGCGTCGATCCTGGCGGCTACTCCTCGACGCCCGTCGGAGGGCGGTCCTCTGCGGACGACGAAGACGACGACGACGAAGGCGCGCCGTCCACTCCGTCGTCTTCGGCGCTGCGGCGGGCCGGCAGCCTGCGCAAGCGGTCCCTGTCGCAGGCCGAGCTGGAGCGGCGCAGGTCCCTGGCGAACCACCAGGAGCGGCGTCGCATGCACCGCCTCAACTCGGCGCTGGACCGGCTCCGCAGCGCCATTCCTCCACGCCTGCAGAACGGCAGCCGGCGCCTGTCCAAGATCAAGACGCTCAAGATGGCCATCAGCTACATCGTGGAACTGCAGGCCGTGCTGGCACCGGCGGCGGCCGCCAACGGCGGCGGCGGGACGGGTTCATCGGGTGCCCGCTCCTGGAACTGACTGTGGCACGTACTGGGACAGGCACGTGTCGGAGACGAGTGCGTGCGCGTGTTGGAACTGGGGAGAACAACGGTAAGCCTGTTGCGCTGGCCGTTGGTGATTGCTGCTGGGGTTGTGATATGGCCGTATACGGTCGGTGGCAGAAGATACGGTTTGGTAGTGTAGGGCAGGGCTGCTTTCTTCCGAACTGATAGCTACGCTTCGGAGTTGTCCTCTCTGTCTCTCTACCCTTTTTCGACCGACTGTTGTGATTTGTTGGAGTGTATAGCAGACGAGAAAGCGAAGGGGAAATACTTGCGCAGCTGACGACGACATGCCGCTGTTCTCTATGTCTTTGCTGTGTCCATGCCTGAATTGTGGGCTGCTATTGCGGGAATGTAATGTAGGAAGTTGTATTCGGCACACTGCTGGTATGTTTCATGCCGTATAGCGTAAGTAACCGATCACGACCTGTATGGCCTAGTATAGGCTAGTATCAATGCCTGTTCAAAAAAAAAAAAAATCGTTAAGGCTAGGAGCAGGGTGCAGTTAGAATTCCTCATCGCGCCTTCCTTTTTCGTAGCGTGTCTACGTACCTTGCTCATTTTTTCTCCGATTTTCTGTCACGCTTGCGTGTGGCGGAAAGTGAGCAATCAGTTAAAACAAAGAAGACCGATTATTCATACCAGCTTCTGCTCGGGTTGTCACAAAAGGAAACTGCAAGTCATGTATATTTACGTCGCCGCCGCGTATATCGAGATACTGCTTACTGCCAATTTCTATCCTTCCCGAGTGATGGCTTCGATTTAAGAGTGCGGACACTGTTCGGAACAGATATAGTGTATTGTATGCTTTCTTCATGGTGCCAGCTACTACACCACACGATGTGTTCGGCCGAGGATGCCAAGCTCACGCTGTGCACTTGTTATCTCTGTTGGCACCATGATATTTCCAACTATACCCTAAAACCAGGAAGGGCCCTGTTGAGGGATTTGTACATGCGAACGCAGGGTATTGATAATTATAGATACCAAGGCGATGGCTAGAGTGCGCGCGTGATTCATATTTTTAACTTTGGCTTAAGTTTTTTTTTTTTTAGCATTATAGCAAGCACGTATTGGTATCGGCTGCTTATATATAATGTTTCATCCTGAAGATTTCCGCTTCGCAAAGCCACGTTGAAAAAGGCGCGCCGTTCGACTCACTCTGTATGTGACCGAAAGATCTTGTTCATGGGGGTTAAATATTCATCGAATTCGACAAACGATTAATGTTAGCTGGCAAAAGGAAAACTATACACGAGGAGTATCCTGTTTTCTGAGGCGCAAATCTGAACGGGTAGGATCTTCATATTCATTGCACACTCAGACGTACGCGGTCAATTAATAACTTTGCAGGTCATTAATGATAGATATCTCGGTCGCTTCTGATTTTGGGCGCGACGATTTATCATTTAAGGCTGCGTACGTACATTTCTTTTGTAACATGTGCGTAGTCTGCACGACATGAGATTAACCGTATATGTGTTCTGAATTGGAGTGTATAGAATGCGAAGCGCAAAGCTTCGTTTGCCGCATGTCCTCGCCTCACTGTTTTTACGTCTTTCTTCTTTTTGAAGATTTCAGTGCGGCCTTTGCAGATTGTGATTTTGAGATGTATGTTTCTATTCTGCCACACGGTGTACTTTCGTGTGAAGCAATAAAAAGCTTCCCACAGATGATTTGATGTGTTGGATCGCTTTAATACTCTAGCTGAGGAACGTAGCCAGAGGGAGGGGGATGGGGGTTCGAACCCCCGCCCCCGAAATTTTTTTCCAGTCAGCGCGTAAGCGTTGCAATGGCCGTATTCTGAGCCTGTCCTCCACTCCATGTGTTTCATCGACTCGACGGAGTGGAGCACACCGCAATGCTTTGAAAAATGCCTTGGACTGGAGGCCCGAGGGGAGGGGGAAACGTGTTCCTTAAAACAAAACTCCTCTCCCTTTCAATTACCCATGACAACCTCCGGAAAAAATTTCTCGCTATACGGCCATGCTCTAGCTCATTTCTTATAGGTTGACGCCGGTACAAACTTGAAAAAAAAAAAAAAAAGTTGGGACATTTCAAGGGCAGAAATATTTTGAGGCGGAATACGTGAAGTTTTTCGCGCTAGCATTCGCTGTAAGGTTTCATTGTTGTTGTAAGTTTTTTTGTTTTGTTTTGTAGATCACCGGTCTCATTTAGTAACACGGCTCTCAATGAATTTGCGCAATGAGCGCTCCTAACTCGCCCCTACATTCTACGGTGGTCGGCGGAGGAAAAACGACAATAGGCGTTGGAGCCTCAGAATGACGTATCCGCTCCCCTGCCGTGCAGGTGGAACCGCGAATGAGCTCCGGTGGGAACTTTGGGGATGCGCGCCGCTAATCGCGAGTGAGATTCGAACTCTTTAAACGCGCAGTAGCGTCGATTCTTACTTGGCTTCTCCCGTTTCCTGATGTGTGGCTTTAAGCCGGGGGCCAAAATTTTAACCAACGAATATTTTTACGGTTGTTAAGTACGTGCTTCCTCGCGTATAACGTCCTCCTGACCGTGTAAAGTACCGGTAAAAGTACCGGAGATCACGGCCTAAAATAGCTTTGATCACCTAAGAACTGTGCCGTGAAGCGGTTGTTGCAAATGATTTTGTTGCGGAAACACACACGCCTTTTACAAGCCGACCTAATTTCATTTCAGGAAACGCTTTCTGTTACTCCCTTGCCATCCCATATGCGCGTTGCTGTAACAGACGGCGGAAAAAAAATATTTTTCGGCGTGGTCGGAACGATAGAGTCTTCACCTGCGCGACGCTCACAAAGCGCGTCTTTTTGCCGCACCACGCGCTCGGATCGAAGGAAATGACCGATGGGCAGAGCTCGCTCAAGGCAATGTCACATTTGTAAAGAGAGAGTAGGAGAGGGAGCAGACTTTAATTGCCGTCCCTTTTAAAGACGAATGCACCGAGCGGGGGTGTCTGGTGTCTTCGCCCCTTCCGAAGGGGGTGTCAGGATCTACAGTGCTTGCAAATGTCCGTCAAACCGGTTATCCGGTTAAACCGGATCGGAGCGACTCCGGCCGTGAAAGCAGGTTATCCGTGTACCCGGATTTTGAACAACTTATAATCAGTATAGCCCGTTTGAGTAGCCGGTTAACCGGATATTCGAAAACTCGAACGGTTGTTTGAAAAATACATTCTGCAATAGAGCTAGCAGCCGCGAAGAAGAAATGGGCTTCGAAACAGCGACGGCGACTCGGTGCCTCCATAAAATCGACGCCAAAAAACCTGCTGGTGTTCGCAAAGATATCTTTCGTACATAAAACAGAAATCCCGATATCGGAAAATGCGGATACAAAACCGGTTAGCAAGGTACGCGAACAGATTACTCCGGTTATCCGGTTATCCGGCTTTCAAATTCGAATAATCGATGACCATGCAGAATAACCGGATAACCGATTTTGCCGGAAAATTTCTTCTGTATTGCCCTACTATCAGGAACCCGTGGGCCGACTAAAATTGCCTGCGGCCCACATTGCACTAAACAAATGGCAAATAGTTGCGTGGCGCAGGTTGCAACATCTTGGAGACAACAAACCACATTTGTAGAAAACAAGAAAAAATCAACAGACTAGGGACGTAAAAATGGGACGAGGTGTTATTGCTTAACGGCTGATTACCCACTCTTCAAAATAATTGTTGTGCGACCTTTATAGCAACAGTTCAGCTACTCTCTCGTTTCACTGACGGTTGTCTGGTGGGTTTTCATGTTTTGCAACATGTAAAACCTTACCGCTGTGGTTTGACCGATAACCGCTATCTGACCGAGCGTCGTGAAATAATTATTATGGCCGTATACTTGGTTTTCTTCCAAGTGTTGCGTTTCTTCTTCCCATAAAAAAAAAGGATGTCCCTAAACTTTGCCTCTGTATAATTTTGCCGCATAAATATAACGCACACGTCCATATTGACTTGAAATAAAAAAAAAAAAAAACTGCTTGGCAATATGCCTTTACAGCAAATCTTTGCGCGTAGAAATGATAGTGTCCGCGGGAATTTCTGCTCGGAAATGTCCGTGGATGACGGCCTGGGTTCATAGGTCGACAGCTTATAAGCTTCGCTAAGTTAACTTTATATAAACTCCGTAGGCGTACTGAGAAATGAACGGTGGAATTTTGACATGTTGGTGTGGCTCCCGTCTCTGGAAGCGCATCCAGTGCCTGGCAGCTCGTGTCTTAATTTTCCGTTCAGCGCAGGTTTCGGATCGCTGGCCGACATCGCCGCGAAACTGCGCGAACCCTCCCACATGAATTTGTCACTTTAGTAAAACTGAACCGCATCGACTTTCATCAACGAGATGTAAAAAAAAAAGAACACAAATATATGCCAAGAAAATGCAGCGAAACTTCGCAATTCAAATTTTGTAATGACTGAGTTGCAGTAATTGGTTCTCGAAGGTAGTTGAAGTGTTGCCATTCTTCGCGGTGTACGTGTCTGAAAGCCGGCTTCTAATTTTGGTGTAAAGTAATGCCTAATGTTTATGTAAATAAGGCGCGAAGTACATGACATTATTGTAAGCTACTTAACCTGGGGCGGTATTCTCGTGTTTTGTCCGTTTTGTGTCCATTTCAAAAGTGTCCGTTTGGAGCAAGCCCGGATTGGCTAAAAGCGAACATCCGGATGTGACGCCATGCGAGCACGGCGCAGCTAAGAGCCGCGGCTTTTCGACACAGACGATTTGGAGCAGATAATTTTTCGTCGCCTTGTTGTTGGTTCGCTGGCGGAACAATAAACACATAAAAGATAGTTTAAAACAGGCTTAGTCGTTTAAAATGTGCTTACAAGAACATTTGCGCTAAAGTCACCCCAAAGCCTGCCTGCAACTGGAAGTACGTCTCAATCAAACAGATGCAAAACGGATAAACACGAGAATACCGCCCCTGATGTAACGATGTATTGATTGTGTGATTGCTCGTGAGTCGTGATATTATCTGAAAAGTGTAACTAGCATTATGTACGGGAGTGCTTATTTTAAAAGTACGCGCTGAATATCAGGAGTAACCCTGTAACAATGCTAGCATTTTTATGCTTACAGTCAGTAAATACCAGTCAAAAGTCGGAACATATGGTCGGGTGACACGGGCTGGAGGAGTATGTTACAGCTAACACAGAAGGGAGACTAAAACGTTTGTAGTGAATCACAAAAGGCTTTGCGCTCACGTATTACTGACACTAACCATCGATCATATCAATTCGAAGTTGCATTGATGTCAGTATTGCAGCTTCTTAACTTCTTGATCATCGCTCATTTTGGGAATAATGTTTGACTCGACATTAGGCAGTTAAATAAACAGTGAGAATAACGGCATAACCCTTAACATTTATCGGAAACAGGTGAGCACCTAGAACAAAGCCTTGGGGCACACCGGAATCTAGGAGGCCCAGTAGAGATTTGTAATTATGGGCCATAATTAAAAATTACGTTTAGGTCTACTAGCTTAATTTGTTGAAAAATCGCCGATTTTGTCACTTCCTTTACGAACGGTTATAAAATGTATTGCACTCATACGCTTTGGTGCCCCACCTCCTGATGTGCACTTCCCCTTCTGCTTTGTGCGCACATGTACAGTCGTAGACAATTGAAACGCGAACATGAAGATATGAATCGGAACAAATTTCATTCCATTTGCAGTAGTAAAATTGCGGTAATAGCATTTTCTAAACGTACACGAATTGCACCGTTAGTTGACATCCACGAACAATATTCTTGTACTTGCGAATCCTGGTTCATATCTTTGTGTTCGCTTTGGTCCTTTGGTCACGATTGTACTTGTACATCATGCTGACTCGCGCTTATGTTAACACTTACCCACGCAAAGCAGCTGCGGCTGTAGAAATGTGTTACCTTCGCTTTGGCTATTACGCACCCGACACTCTCTGTCCCATTTGAACCTCGCGCGGTGCAGTGCGCTGCTCATGTGTCTCGAGTGGCAAGCCGCGGCTTTCGGGTGTGTACCAAACTCATCGTTAGGCTTGCGGTTCAGTCCCCTGAGGATGGTGAGAATGTATGCGGGCCAAGTATCATCATCATCATTCGCTATAGGCCGAGGAGAGCTTGCATTAATTTTTATATTCTTCTACGGGCGGTTTAGGAAGACGAGCAGTTATTATTTTTCCGCACTTCCCTACACTGCTGATGCATGCCAGTTTCCACGTTTATGCACTCCCTTTAAATCTACGTTATGTTTTGTTCATTTGTGATGAGTAGGTCGGAACGCGTAAGCCGCTTTTGTAGTGCCGTTTCCTTTGATTTCTTTAAATCCTCCCCCTCATTTTTTCTTGTTCGCCACGTCGTCTTTGTGGGCGGCTTATATTCACCGTGGCCGAGACAAACACGGGATTATAGAAATTGGAACTTTTTGAACGAGAACTTAGATTCTGGAACTTAGAACTTGTTAGCCGCGGGAAGAGCTTGCCTTTGTGGGAAAGTAAAAAATATGTAAAGCTGGACAGGACGTTGCATATTATGGTTGTGGGCAACCAGGATGTTCACCTCGCGTTGTATAGACGAACCATAGCCGGAGGCTATGGAGGAACAGGCAAGTAGATAGCTGCACTGCGCGTGCATTTTGGGATGGTGAGTGCTCGGGTTGGCCAAAGCGAATGACGTAATGCGACGTGTAATGCGCACACGCTTGGCGAGCCTGCTGCTACGCTGCGCGCACACTGTCACCGGTGCACGGCGTGGTACTGACTAACCGGCGGCCACCGCGCCCCTTGCAGTCGCCACGTTGGCTCAGCGGCTGTGCAGGCCGGCTGCGATCTGGCTGACAAGCTGGAGGAGAAGTTCGCCCAAATCGGCCAACGTACGTCCCCTCCATCTCACGGCTGCACAGTAATGCACGCATGCGCTGCGTATAATATGTATATGGACAGGGCTGCATGAGGGGTTCTTTTCCTGGAAGGGCTGCATGAGAAGGTATACCTGCCTTGCAAGGCCGCCGACCAATCGGCGGGACCACACTCTGTTACCGAACACTCTGTTGCCGAGCATTGCGATAAGGCTATGAAGGTTTTGCCAGAGCGATTGTACGCGTGATTTACGAAACGACGAGCTGCTAGGCTCTTTTTTTTAAATGCCGTTTAACGTACTTGTGAAGGAATCAGCGCAGTGAAACCTGAGTCAGTTGTATACAGGCGAACCTCGTTATAACGAAGTAGTATTGGGACAGCAAATTAGTTCGTCATAGCCTGATATTCGTTGTAACAGTAGAGGTAAAAATCGGCTATAACAAATCGACGATCTGGCTCGCGCAAAAACACTTGATACAGAAATGCATTTTTTGAGGGTTCGAACCCACTATACACAAGGTAACCCTTACCTTTCTCCTTGTTGCATTTCGAGCTCAATGAACCGGAACATGAGTACGTGAAACTACAACATAACAGAGTTCACTTGACAAAGCAGGACCGCGTCCTTGTTTATTTGATGAAGGATGGGATCGTCGTCCGGTGGATACAGCACTGAGCAGGATGAAGTTTTCCACAGTGCCCACGAGCAAAAGGGCCTTTATACCTCTGCAGTTTAGGACTAAGGGGGGGTTCAATTAGCTTCTCAGCCTCCTGGTCCAATATTTCTTCGTTATATCCGATATCGCGCAGCTCTCGCAGTTTCAGTTTCGTTTTAAAGAATAAGTGTCATTGAAATAAAGCGTGACCAACCAAAGTCTGTATTTAGTTCGCAATAGCCGATAATTCGCTATATCAGTGTTCTTTATAAAAAGGTTCAACTGTATTGGCGCATGAACATGGCATAATTTTTTTTTAATTCATTCAATATGCAACCCGTTGTACAGTGTTTCTAGCCTCGTGCAGCCACTTCGTTTTCGAGCTGCGATTCCCACATATGTCAATCAACTATAAATTTAAAATTGGCAGTGTTCTTAAGTTCCCTCAGCCGTTCAACGCAGGATTGTTCCAAGATGCCCGGCGCGAGTTACAGTAATTTCCCGGGATGGTTCGTATCAAGGCTTCCACGGTCAGGTAATGCAATCCTCCAGCTTCTGCGGGCGGCCGCATCTCGCAGCGTGCACACTGTGCTGGAATCGAACACTGATTCCTTTTTTTGTTCATTTCGAACGTCTTTACTGCGCGCGCTAAAATAACCGCTCCTTCCTCGGGCGTATAATCGACGAACTCGCAGCCTTATTACCAGTAGGGTGGTTGTGGCCTCAAGACGAAATTGGCGCCGTATAGCCGGCTTTGACGGCCTCAGTCGCGGACGTTCTCTCGCGCTGCTGCTCAGTTGTCTATGCACAATGGAGGTCCTCGGGAAGGGATGCTGGAGCGGCGGGCACAAGAAGAGGGCCGCAATTCATCTGCTCTGGCACTTTTCCACCGGATGTATACGACCAACTGTATACCATACATTTGTCGAAGACATCCTCATCTACAGGTTGCTAACGTGTGTCATTGCTGGACATCGCGCGGGGTTTATGCATGATCGTGGGTTCGTCTCAGGCGGGTGCATGTTTTATTTCGCTGTACCCTTTTTTTCACTTACACTCACAGCCAGTATCGACGTTTTTCTTTCGCAATTCTCCGGCAAACAGAAGTGCTCAGTGGGCAGGCACGTTTGTAGGGCTGTCATAGGCTGTTCTTTTTGCGTAGATACATATATTGCACGATTTGTGCGCGCGTTGGCAGTAGGTGCGGCGCACGTTTTTACCCGTCCCCTTGCCTCAAGAGAGGGAGAGAGATAAATAGCATTTTTTTAAATATCTGTTGCCATTGTCATATATATTTCGTCTGCGTTCAATCACGCTTTGGGTTTGTTGACGAGCAGCCCAAGTGTCTGTGTTGCCTGAATTTTTTTTTCTTTCTCCTCGTGTGTGTGTGGGGGGGGTTCAGCATGCGCGCATCACGCATACAAGAAACAGTTCCAAATTCATTCAGCATACCCAAAAATTCCGTTAAAGGGGTTGAAAAAGGGGTTACCTACACTAATGGCTACATGGCTGCGTCTGCGCCCAATCATGTGAATTTAGCGTAAGCAACGAACTTTCTTCTGACCTGTTTTGTCCATTGTTTGGGTCGTAACTGTTAATCCCTTTTTCGCCCCGAAGGTATGAAGATTAACAGGAACAGGTGATGACGACGCCACGCACTGCTTGGGGAACGGATGCAGCAAGTCTCTCCATTTTCGTGCATTTGTAACTGGAATGCATTTAGAGGAGACATCGACTGCGCTCTGCCCTTCAAGCTCAAGGACTTTCTGACCGCAGGCTGAACGAGCTTCGGGGACGCTTCGTCGGGTTCTTCGCTCTGTAATCTCGCGCACAACTCACGTGCATGAATCACTGCAGCTATATTTGAGCTCATCTCAAACCGTGTTGTTAATTATGCAACCTCTGCGCTCTTTCTGACTTTTGTATTTATAACAACGAAAATGTTCACTCTGTAATGCACCAACCAACGAATAAAGCTGTATCTGTAGAGCTTCCACCTAACGTCTCAGACTCGGTTCTGGTCGAACGGAATACCTTACGTGCTTTACGTAAATGGCTTTCCGTAACAACGAGGGGAACTGTCATGCCAATCCTCGGCCGAAGGAGACATCATGCAGCGAAGTGGGCCGATAGAATCCTGCGGTAATAATTTTATTCGTGGCGAACTTTAGCGTCGACATTTCATTTCTTCATTATTGATTCTTTGATTATTAGAGAGCGGCCCAGAATAAGACGTTGTCACCGCTTTGTACGATGTGCACAATCGCAACGCGTGCTTATACCTTCATAGGACCGCACTTAATGAGTGAACCTATCTCGGATAAGCTTTGCAACTGGGAACACGGCAGTTGGCGGATATAAGGAAGAAATGCGCCAGTGAGGGTGACGTTATAACGAGCACTGCTAAGCCTACAGTCCGTGATATCTCCCTTTTTCTCCCCTTACTAGCCATGCCCCCGAATGTCTAACCCGGCTGCACCAAATACGCTTACGGGTGCTTCCGAATGCATACAGTGCAGGAGCCAGGCATCAGCGTCAAAAGGTAAACACGAATTCGGGGAAGCTTGTACTCACGCTCAAGACTTGAATGGCGAAGCTGTAGGTGAGCATTGACGAACACACAGTCAAGTTTCATTGTTTATTCCATAGTTCTAGTCGTCGTCGTCGCCGTATGCGTCGAAGAAGTCGTCGTCCGCGCGAGTGGCAGGTGCAAAGTCACTGCGCAGACGCTGCCACGTGAATGGCTCACCTACAGTACTGAGCGCACGCGCACGACGACGCGAAGACTGGCTCTTATACGAACGAACCGATAGGCGCTCTCTATGGCGTGGCTTATCGTTCGAGCAGGTGTTGCGACGATTACGGCGAAGCGCTCCTCTCGAGTGCTGCTGCGGCCGATATCACGTGTGTCTCCGTTGTCAAGCGGGTGTTAAGACAGCTGCGCGATTGCGTTCCTCTCGGGAAGTTTTCTGCAACACCGAACTTACGGCCAGTAACAACAGTTCGGCTGTTGAGTTATGGGAGGGATCGCAGCAGGCGTCACTCAAGTGACAAGTCCAAGGACCACATTTAGTTATTGCACACAGCCTGTGCTTGTATGAATCTGTCCTCGGAGAGGAGGTGAGTGCAACGTCGTGGCCGCCCCCTGGAGATATATATGCGCAAAGTAATGGTAAATGCGCTCGGAATAGTAAAGGTGAGTTTTTCAGGCGGACACGTCGGAGAGCGAACACTTCTCTGCGATGGCGGATACCGAGGAGGCCCGCTGATCGCAATCCTCTAGCCGCATCGCATCATCGGACCATCGCATCGCATCGCATCGCATCATACATAGTTTGTGAAACGAAAACGCAACTGGCTGCTGTTTAGCCATTTCATATCGCAAATTTTATGTCCCGCCTCCCTGCTTGATTCATCCGTACTGGTGTCGTGAATAAAACATGGCGCTCTGCCTGTTCGCGGAGGGAAGCGAGGGCATGCTGCTCGAAACGTGGCAGCGGTGACTTTTATGTGATTGATCGCATGATGGTTTGAAATGACCGTTCTCTGTGAACATCGCAATCATGTCTGCCACAGGGACTGCGACGCCACGCAGACCCTGCAACCACTTCAGACGACGCATCTGTCAACGCCCCCACTGTTTTGTTTCCCAACGAGCCTGCTGCCGTTGGTCTGCTTCTCAGGTACGGCATATACTGCGTATCGTGACCAGCCTGTCGTTTTCCTTCAGCGTCTGCAGTAGCGCGGCTGCGACGCCTCCACTGGATGAGATGTTTCATTTCCGCACGGTGCATCCGGCATTGGCGTTCTTGAGTCGCTCTGCGTTTACTACAATCGTGGCCATGTACTCGTAACGCAGGCGTTACAAGCCTCGCCATTTCAGTCCGCGGTTGCGCTCTCTTTGCATGTGCCAATGGTAGGCGTTATGTCAATACGGCATTGCAAGTGATAAGAATCGAGCACCTGGCTGATATCAGGTGATCTGTACGCAAATTCCGTTCCAAGTGGGCATTGATTGAAAGCTCCCTACTTACCACGCCCCATCAATTTGTTGTGTCGGCTTCTCATCAGTGCGCGCCGTTCGCCCAGAAAATCGCGCTTTACAGGCAGCACGTGCACACTTTATTTCGCTCTCTGATGGACGGGAATGCCGTCGCTTACACTGTGTGTGCATTGGCTATGGGTTGTGACGGCGCACACAAACAAAGCGGCGCAGTGCGCACGGCTTGCGCGACGTCTGCATTTTGGGCAGCCGCTAGATGTGTGCCATTATGGCTGCTGGCGTGAACTCGAGCAAACTCAAACGCGTCGAACGAGCCCCATGTGTGGTGTGTGCGACCGCTTGCGTTTCCAAGACGATGGGACCTGTGTGCTGTCCAGGTAAGCTCGGGTTCTGGCACTGCAAATCGCAGCACGCGTTAGCATGTGGTCGGCTATGGTGTTCAGTCCTATTCGTGATTGCTCAGCCCGATCGTATCCAGTAAAACAGCCTGTAAAACCGAGTGCTCGTGTACCCTCTCTTCTTGATTCGTCTAGCGCGCTGTTGCTTTTCATTCAAAGCTATGTACCCGGAACCAGCTCGAGTTTCAGCTCTTCTGCAGAAAAAAGCCAAACGCGCCTTCAGGCGACGGGCGTGTTCAGACGCGGCTTCGCTGGGCGCCGGATGATCACCGATTTCAGCGGCTGTTGAGATCGACTCTGGTTGAGATCGCATTCGCCACTTGAGGCAGCTATGCGAAGGCCATCCGTCAGAGACGTCGCCCCGTCCTCGTCGAAGCAAATTTGGAATCACACTGAGCACACTCAAGTTAAACAATCGGAATAAATAGCTTTACAGTCGTCCCTCAATGTCTGATCCATTTCATTACCGTTTCTCAGCCAAGCGGTACGGAATCGTCGTTACGGCCGGATTCATTTCGTTGCCACTTTCGCGCTCATTTCATTCCTTTGATGGAGCAATATGGTACCCGTCCTTTTGATTTGTTTTTTTTTTAGCATAAGTCTTTTTGTTGTTGTTGGGGCTCCTTTGTTATTGGTCAATGATTGTTGTATTTGTGCAATGCAGTAGTATAATGAACATTTAAGAGTAGACTAAGCGGTAGGTGGCGAGGGGGAGGCTAAAGTGCTGGAAGGGTCCTTCAAAGACTCATGGTGCTGGCTATGAGTCGGGAAGGGACTTTAGGTATGCGTACCCGCAGCGTATACGAACCCCTCCCTTTTTTGTATGCGTTTTTTTTTTATTTGCCGCTGCTTCGAGCGGTGAAGGACAAAGGCGTCGCAGGGGCGCCGGGAAATACCATTGCGCTCGATTCGCACGGGGAACAACACTTCGGAAGACATATAAGACGTGTCGAGTGCTAGGAGCGTCTCGCCAGCGTCTGGCGCAATCCCCTCTCCATGGCCGCCGCATCGGCGGTGTCGTGTTTCTTCCGAGCGTGCCCCTTGCGTGACTGGCTCGACCCAGACCGCGTCTACGCGCCTGGCGGAAAGAAAAGGTTAGGACATTGAGCTTCCCGCGAAAATAGGCGCACGAAGCGTTATGCGTCGGGAGATGCAAAAGTAGACGCCAGAAACCGATCGGACACTCGTGCGGCTTTTGCGTCGGCGATATGTATTCAATTCATACGAACGACGACAGTGGCATTCATCACGTCACAACGAGCGCGCAGGATTTTCGATATAAACTGAGCCAGGAATGCAGACAGGAGAATCGGACGCATCCGACAAGGCAAAAGAAAAAAAAAATAGAAAAAAATAAATTACACTAGTTTTCTGTTCTAACAATTTTTTGACATGCCGAAAATTTTGATCTATGAAGTTGTCGACCGCTGTAAAATGTGCAAGTTGCGAATTTTCCGCTCAGGAAAGTTGCGGCAGCGCGCGAGTCCCGTCTCGTTACGGTGGCTTGCACGAAGGTGTCCTCTTGCGCGCACTAGGATTCAGGTTTTCAGGTTTTATTGAAAAATATTTGTATACAGGAAAAGAACAATGGCAATTATTATTACAGAAGGAGGTCCCAGAGTTTACACTGTCGAGGGGACCTCTTGTGCTGAGTACAAAAGAAACGCACACACAGGCAGGTAGAGCGTTACAGAGACCAGTGAAGCGATATTTGGCTAATAACGAAAAAAACATCAATAGAACATAATTAAACAGATATATTAAAAGAACGGGTTAGACGTAATAAATCAAGGTTAATGGTCATTGATTACCGGCAAACTGTTGACCACAAGTGATTTTTTTAAGCAGTTATGAAATAAGCGTTCAGAGTTGATGAATTTGATGTTTGTGGGCAATGAATTCCAAAGAATTATTCCTGAAAAGAGGACTGTTTGTTTCCCGTAATTAGTGCGCACTTTTGGTAGTAGCATATTGTTTCGTTCCGCGAATCTGGTATTATTGGGGTTTAGCAATTGTGGGGCAGAAATATTAACGACAGTACCTTTATTTCGAATTTGATGAATTAGAATGCCGAGCTCTAATTGTAGCGAGTATGTGAGCGGAAGAATGTTCAGATTCCGGTAGATTGGGAGGGCAGATGTCTGGAAAGGATTGAATGTAATCAGGCGTACTGCTTGGTTTTGCAAGTGTTCAAGGTGAGACATGTGAATTTCGTACGTGTTTCCCCGGGAAGATAGGCAGTATGTGAGGTGGCTGTGTATGAAAGCGTAATACAGTGACAGAATAACATGCTGCTGGAAATAACGGCGAGATTTGATTAATACACGTATACCAAAACCAATTTTTTTAACAAGGAACATGACATGTTTGTTAAATTTTTGATGAGAGTCAAGCACAACGCCTAGAAACGTGGCCGTATTTGATGAATAAATCACGTGGTTATCTAGATGCTCGGAACTAAAAAGGTTTGCTTGTGAAAAACCATGAAGCATGTTTTTCTGGCGTTTATGTGCAGCGCATTATTGTTACACCATGACACAATGTTTACCAGTTCCTCGTTAAGTCGCGTCGCTGAGTTGTGAAGATTCTTATCACCGGCAAATATAGTCGTATCATAAGCGTAAAGAATGCAATCAGAACTGTTAAGGCAACTAGGTAAGTCATTAATATACAAAAAAAAGAAGCGGCCCTAAAATGGATCCCTGCGGAACACCTTAATTAATAGTTATTGGCTGTGATCCGGCATCGGCAAATTGAACAACCTGTGTGCGGTCACACAGATAACTTTTTAGAAGGGTTAGAGCCGGCCCACATATACCGAATGATTCTAATTTCGAAAAAAGTATACTATGGTTAATTGTATCAAATGCCTTAGTAAAATCGATAAATATTGCCGCAGCCCAGCAACCATTGTCAAAAAAAGTTTTAATCTGATGAGTGAATTCTATTAGCGCTAGCCCCGTAGAAAAACTGGGCCGGAAACCAAATTTCCGTGGTGTGAGAAGGTTAAATTTTTCTAGGTACTTAGTGAGGCGGTCAGCAAGAAGTTTCTCGATTAGTTTACTTAAGAATGGCAGGATCGTTATTGGACGGTAGTTACCCAACGCATTTCGTTCTCCTTTTTTGAAAACTGGCACAACTTTTCCAAGTTTAAATCTGGAGGGGAAAATGCCTGTGGTAAATATGTTATTTATAAGAGTAGCGAGAACACCCGAAAGCTCACGAGCGACAAGCTAATTCTTGATGGTTGAATGAGGTCTAACCCTGGACCAGTACATTTTAGACCACACAGAACACTGAAAACCTCCTCCGGTGATGTAGGGCGTAAGTAAAATGATTGGGAACAACGAGCATAATGCGGATTATTAGTTGGTGGGATTGAGGATACCCTCGAAAAAAAAACTTGTTGAATGCATTCGCTATATCGGAAGAATTAGTCAGGCACTTTCTATCGACAACATTTCATTTGCGCTGGGTGCTTGCTTAGACATGTTCAAAAATTCCTTAATTAGTTCCCAATTTTTGTGATTGTTGTTACCATTTTTAATAATTTGATTTTGATAATAGTCTTGTTTTGCTGCTTTTATAACTTAATTTAGATAACGTTTGGGAGTAATTTTTGAACCGCTTCTGTAAAGCTAGATTAAATGGGCGCTTTTTAAGTTTTTTATGTAGGTTGTCCTTTTTACGAATACACCGTAGTAGATTGTTTGTGATCCACGGGTTTCTGGGTGCAGAGTAGCGTTTGTATGTCACAGAAAATGATGAGCATAAATTGTTTCCGTTAATTTATTAGAAAAATTGCTGAAAGCGGCTGCAACATTCGGTTCCTGGATTATAACGTTCCAGTCAATGTTTGAAATTAACTGTTGAAACAATTTGGTGTCGAAGAAAGACCTTGTTAGGGTTTTTCCCTTGCATTGATTATGAGTTTCGACCAATAAAAAAATGGGGTAATGGTCCGTAATATCAAAGTTAACGATGCCCGCAATCTGAGGCGAGATGACGTTCGTTATAGGACATGATCAATGAGAGTGCCATGGCGGGGTGAAGTGCAGCGTGTAGGCGATTGTAACAATGATTCCAAACCACGGCCAACAAAACATTTTACGTATTCTGCGCAGCAGCTGCTCGTGATATCTGTAATGTCAATGTTTATATCACCAACTGTGATTAAATTTTTGTTTTTGTGATTCAGACGGCTCAAAATTATTTCCAGTTCTGCGCAGAAATTCACGTACGATGACGAAGGTGGGCGATAAATGGAGGCAATTATGGTGTTTTTGTTAGACGGGAAAGAAGCGCGGTCAAATTCAAGCCACACGGACTCTACTTTATCAAGGTTAAATTTTTATGCCAGAGCGGCGCCTGTATGAGAGCTGATTCGAGATGAATATGGCTGAACCACCGTGGCGATCACTTGTTCGGTGGGCGTATTCCGCTTCATAACCCTGTATGGCAAACAGCCTATCGTCATCGCATGACAACCATGTCTCCGAGAGACAGATAATCGAAAAATTATGATCAAGGAGTGTTAGGAAGTCTGTTACGTCATCCTTATGTTTGGGTAAACTACGTGCGTTAAAATGAATTACGGACTTGTGCGACGAAGACGATTTTCTGAGTAGTTCTTTAAGTTGATCTACGCTGTAGTACATGCTAAGCTGGTTATCTGATAGGTGATTGTTCATGTGAAGACGGAAAGATTATTGACCCCCGAAATGCGGTGCACATGACTGTCTTTGCACTTGCGAGCTAGAATCCATCCGTTTGCAGTTCAAAGAAATTCCCACTGTTTCTCTCGTTTCAGTGCAAGTGCCTGCGCAAAGAGCCGCTTGTTTTCGGGGGTCAGGCGAGGAACTATTGTGAATTCTTATACACTGGCTTCATTTCTGCGGGAATCGTTACGTCGCCATGTATTCAAGTCCAAAAGAATAGTAATACTAGAGAGAGAGAGAGAGAGAGAGAGAGAGAGAGAGAGAGAGAGAGAGAGAGAGAGAGAGAGATACTAGGGGCGCCGGAAAGATGGGGGTGGGTCAGGTAGACTCGCGCCGCCGCTGTTGTCAAAAAAAGAGAGACCCATACCCTCCCATGTTCTGGAAAGATGAGCGGGATTATGGCTCTACAAGCCAAAATAAGGAAAAGTGGTTGAAGTGATCCAAAGAGCAAGGCTCAATACGACTGAGTCATTTTGCCTGATCGTATGGTTCGTCTGCCAATGCTGTTAACAGGAATTCTCAATTCGCCTTTTGTAGCGTAAGCTACATTGGCCGAGGTTGAGCCGTTTCGCGTGGACCTTCAAGAGCCGTGCTGCGCAAGCGCGAGGAGCATTAGATTGGATTCGATTGGATTGCATTGGATTAGATTGGATTGGAAATCGTTTTAGCAGCAGTAAGAACGATAATCAGCTAATCCTAGACAACCAGGAAACAGAATAACCAGCTGAACTTTAAACTTTAGCTCACGCTACGGATATCCTGGCATAGCCGAGCTAAGCCACTGCTATTTTTTTTAAATGCAGAGCATTTCAGTAACTCACGATGTCACCCGCGTTGACGTCCGTAGTCGTAGTCCGCACCCCTCCCCCTACACTATAAAAAAAAAAAAAACTATCCGGCGCCTGGTTTCGATCCCTCGACCCTGCGGGCGGAACGCAATGTACATGGTGCTCTACCCACTGCGCCACAAAGCCAACTTTTTTTTTTCTTTATTACATGGAAAAATACGCTCAGACGTTGCAGTACGAGGAATAAAAGCAAACAAAAGAATACCCTGAAGTTATGAGAAGCAAATATACATCAAAATTCAGGCAAACACACACAAGCGTTCAAAAGAGGGAACCAGTCAGGTGGTTGGTCAAGCGAACTATACACACTATGTACAAATGCCACAGTTTCTCGGAAATAGACTTACTTGATCTTGGTGGCTCAGCATGCCTATCACATAAGCGGCATCGCCACAGACTGTACAAACCAATTAACACGAACATGTCATAAGGTGGCTCACCAGGATAGTCGAATGGCAAAAATCGGATAGAGAAAGGCGTAATATCCATGTCTTTTTTGAGCGTTCGCTGTAGTATGTCCCAGAAAAATACAGCATCTCTGCAGTCTACAAAGCAGTGATCAATTGTCTCTGGTCGAGTACAGAGCCGACAGTCTGTCGACCAAGCTATAAACAGACCCCGATCTTCCATCCAAGTTTTAACAGGGAGCGTGCCAGTGTGTAATTTAAAGAAAAATGTTTTAACACCTGGCGGAACACACATTTTACACACTCTATTGAGGACATCCTGGTACGGACACTGTAGGTACAGAACACGATATAAAGGTGTGGGAAAAAGCCCAGAAACCAGGGCATCAGAAATAGACTCGCGCGTAGCAGTAAATAAGTACTCAAGGCTAAACCGAGCCTGTAAGAAGCGAATTGTGTCAACCACTTCTTTGAGGAAACCTCGCGGGCTTCGGGCTGCGTCCACAGACAGCGAAGACACCACAATATCAGGGAGAAAATGTGCAAGACGTATTTGCAGTACAGCTTTCAAAAAGGATGTTGAACATCTCGAAAGTAGAATAAACGAGAAAGAAGCTGCCAAAGAAACAGATGAACAAGCCCAAGTCCCCCTCGCACAACCGGAAGGAAAAGGTTATCTCGACGCATTGGCTCACTACGCGAACACCAAATGAAGGTTGCAAAAATCCGGTGAAAAGCCTGTATCCTGAGTCGTGAGCAATGTAACACCTGTAGGACATAAAGAAGTCGGGTCACAAGGAACGTGTTACACGCCCGAGCACGAGAAAAGATGGACAGCAGCTGCCGTCCCCGCCAGTCATTCACTTGGCGCTGTAGCTTCACCGCCTGCTCCGACCAATGCGAGTCAGTATTGCGAAACTGCGAGAGGGGTACTCCTAAATAAGTTAGGTCTCTATTCCAATTGATTCCGGCGAAACAATCGGGTGTGGTTCCCCATTCTCCTAACCAAAATCCGCAGCTTTTCTCGAAATTCAGGGCCGCACCTGAAACCTCGCAAAATTCTTGTGTAATGGCAAGAGCATTCTCCACGCTGGCCTTGTCAGTACAAAATAAAGCGACATCATCGGCATATGCTAAAATTTTCACTTCGAAGGACGATAGCGTGAACCCTCTAACATTAATGTCCTCTATTATGCGCATGCATAATGGTTCCAGATATAAGCAAAACAGGAGTGGTGATAATGGGCACCCTTGACGAACCGATGAAAGAAGGTGGATTGGTTGGGTTAATCGATTGTTGACTATCACTCTTGTCGAGCCATTAGCATAACATATTTGAATACCTTCGGTAAGCCAAGACCCTGCGTTCACATGCTGTAGAGCACGAAACAGAAATTGGTGACTGACGCGATCGAATGCCTTTGCCAAATCTAGTTGTACTAAGGCTACCTGGGCTGACGTACCCGAAACACACTCCAATATAGACCTTGCTATGTGTATGTTAGTTTGAATAGATCGCCCACGGATGCCACATGTCTGATGGTCACCAACTAGTAGCTCAATTACATTTTGAAGACGGTTGGCCAAAATCTTAGCGAAGACTTTATAATCTACATTACATAAGGAAATGGGACGATATCCTTCTACTTTACGCAGTTTGTCAGGATCATTACTTTTGGGGATTAGAACAGTGTGGCCTTCGTAAGACTGCCGCGACCATCGCTTATATCGGCACTTAAGCAGCAGCGCCGCAACGCCGCCTCAAACCACGCGGAGAGCGTACGGCGAGTTTCGCTCGTTGCGACTCGAGTGGTAGTGCGTATTTCTGATCAGCGTCTAGCTCCCAACATTTTAAAAAGGGTCCAACATGCTACGTAATAGTTTATCTCGTTTTGAATGAAGCGGAAAGGCGACACGATGAATCTCGGCATGCGACGGGCATTAAACACGCCGTTCGACTTGCCATACACGTCTTTTTGCTTTCGATTGAATGGTTTATACCGGAGATCTTGTTTGTGCACGCCCGTATAGCTGAGGGGCCTGCGACAGCCGTGCCCGGCGAACTTTCTGGCAACTCGCACTTCGTCGGGAACAAAAACAGCGTTCCACCTAGCATAAAACCCGAACTTCTTGCATGCTACGGTTGAGGTGAGTTAGTGACGAACTGGCAGCAGGATTTCAGGAAACCACCCCGCAAACGAATGGGCTATTAATATGCGTCAATCGTCTTGAAGGGAGGCTGTCGTCTTTTTTTTTTGACAAGTACCGCTTTTAGACGAGTTGCTTTGTTAACAATCGCATGACTCTTCTGATAGTGCTGACCTGTGTTCCTCTACGTGCAGGGGAGATCTCCTGCGCCTCGGAGACTTTGACGCAGATACGCCACTTCGATCGGAGACGTTGCTCAAACAGAGAAACACTGCGTTAAACTTCCGGCGCTAAATTTGGCAATGCTGCCCGGGCTCCATTAAGTTGACGAACATAGAACTGCATCAGCATGTTTACACGAGCGTGGCAACCGGCCGCGCTGCACTGCCGCCTACTTCCTTAGATTCAATGAACTCTTGAAAAGGGCAGTGATGCCTGACGGCGTGTTTAAAAAAGCACAACCCATCATGTACCAGCCTTTACTAAAAGCGTAGCCCAGTGGCCACTGATATCTGCCAACGCCATTCTGGAAACATCAGCGGCTCCGTGGCTCGCTCTAGCGCCTCCGCACGCAGTAAACATCGTTTCGGCGGTGTGGCACCACGCGGTTTTCAAAAAAAATGCCAATATTCCTATCTTAAGCTTACGAGCGCGCTGGGACAATCGCTCATCGCAGCGTCACGGGCATGGGAAGCGCGGAAGCATTCACAACATCGAAAATGCCTCAACGCCGTAGTCGCTAGTTGCAGCGCGTTCGCCACCAACAGCGCAGGAGCCATTCACACATAACACGAAGCGTGCTGAAAACGCGGAGGCACGATGCGCCGTTCACTCATTCGCAAGCTGACTTCCGCGCTGTAATGAACAAATAGTTTTCTGGTTTATTTCCTTGAGTCGAATTGCCCCGCTTACAGGACGATGGCAATGCCATGCATTGGCAGGAGGAAAGAAATTCTTCCTCCGTGCATGGGTTCTCTGTCATGGAAGGCTTGTACTGCCTTTTGTTGCGGTTACGCAAACAAGATAATTACTTTATTTCATTGCAAATAAGCAAATATGATGTATGTATCCATGATCGCTGACTTGAATGCCCTCATCGGCTACACTTCTGACTGTTCACAAATGCCGTGCAAGTGCAGCGCCAACTCGCAGTCTCGCACGGGTAGTGAGAAGTGTAGAGAACACTCCGAGACGTACGAATCGTGGGCGCACAGATACAATCCCATGTTGCCAGATCTTGTAGTTCAGCTTGAAAGCTGTGTTACGTTATACGACCAAAACAAAGAGTGAAGCAAAGACTTAACTCTATCCAAACGCGTACAGATTAGCAATAACTGCCCGTTGATGAAATGTAGAGAATTTCATTATGAACTAGGTTTAAAGCTCAGTTGGTTAATGCGATCGATTTGGGCTTCAGAAATTGTGAGCACAGGCCTGTATTGAATATCTAAAAATTTAACTTACACTCAAGCTGAGCGTACTGAAATCATGTGGGTACTCTCGAGGTCACAAATTCAGCGAAAAAATAGGTTTCCACCGGGCACGATTGCGCGTGCAGTTGCCGTAATCAGTTGATATGAACTCGAAGCAGTGATGCGAGTGCTGTTTAAAAAAGACGCAATTCCTGTACCACCTCTAACTAAGAAGTCGCAGCCCAGGGCCGAATATCTGCCCAGCGCCATTTCTGCATTTTTTCCAGCGGTCCCTCAGAGCCCTGCAAGTCCCTGCAGTAATCTGTTAAGGTGTCGCCCCAACACATTCCGGAATGCTTCAAACGTGCGATTTAATCGTGTAATCTCGCTTGTTTAAGAACCCGACAATGAGTTGAATTGGAATAGGGCTCCCGGGCGAAGGAGCATGAGCGCTACGCCGATAAATTCTTCCGGAAAAGAAGCACTGTTAGAGCACTTATTTGTTGCAGAAGCGCAACCCCTTTACTTCACGGTGAAGTTTGCAGTTAGGGCCGTAACTTCTGCTCTCTGATTCTCATTCACTCATCGTCAGTTCGAGTGCATCACGCTGATGACGAGTTAGCCTCGTATTTATTTCGTACAACGTTATCGGTGTACACGTCTCAAGGACAGTAGCATTTCCTGAGGCTGGAGGAAGAGTTCTCCAAGTGCATTGCCGGGGTCCTCGGGAGCTTTTCGACCAATTTCTAAACGCAGTTACGGCGAAGACTGCAGTCTTATGTACGCCACGTAAGCAAACTTTAAAGTATGACAGTCATTCTTGTGCTGACTTTTAATGTAAAACTGTCGCGCTCAGTTGCTCACAGTTCCAAACTGCGGTCTATGGAGCGCAGCGCATTCTCCAAGGTTATGTAAGGTAAGCGGCATACGGCAGTTCAGTGGGCAGGCTTTGGCGAGACCTAGGATTGCCATCATGAACTTACTCCCCCGTCCGACTGTAATAGTACTACAAGAAGCTTGATGCAACGTTACTGTATTCTGCAAAGCTAATATCTCCAAACTTTTTGAATTAGCAGCTCAATTCCACGGTTAGTGCGAAGCCTATTGTTCGTTTCTGGTCTCAGATGTCCGGCCGCCGAGGCCTGCGCCTGATGCGCTGTACGAGTCTCAGACACGCCAGACACGCTGAAAGCTAGTCCTTAACGCTCGTCAGCCATCGAGCTTCGGCGTTATAGCGATTGTGTTATACGCCTTACGACCAAACCTTATGCCATGTACGACGCTTCCCACGGTCTACTACCTGACCCCGCCGCATGCAGACGGCTGGCTTTTAGCACTTTGCCATGGGAGCGATGCTGCCCTTTCCGAACGACGCAAAACCAGTTGTATTATGGCGCAAAGTACCACTGTCGGTACGAACTTTTCGCAAATTCGAAGGAAACGAGAAGCGTACCCGAATGCGGTACGTTGAAGGTCCTAGCACAAGCAAGTTCCGTGTCTCACCGATCTTGGTCGGAAATTACGCCCATTCAATACTGCCCATTCAGTCCCGCAAGCTTTCCTTTGAGTGGTGGAAAGCAGCTAGAACTTGACGAATACAGACGAAGGAAAACGGGACACGCCGCTGACTGTATTTCGCACACTCCCTTGGCATGCATTCTCCTCCGTTGGCCTGCGATCGACCGTTTCTTCCGTGCTTCAAAGGGCCGCGCTCACCGGCAATATCAGCGTGGCCCATGCATAACGTTTTTCTTTTTTGTGTGTCAACCAAGGTTTTACATTCAGCTACAAAGCCACAGTTCTTCACTTCACTTCGTTTGAAAAGCATTGAGCGACTCGCAAATGTCAGAATGGCAAAAAGCGCACAGCGCAAAAATGCACGGCGATCATCGGAGATTCATTTTTATGTGCGCCCCAGTACGGATCAGCTGATTCCTTGACGTGCTCGCGCATGCGATCAGTCGCATTCGAGCTTGCGCGCAAGTGTTGCGTGAGCGTTGCACATCTTGCTCAATAGTCTCAGTACATATAGTCACACCTAAACCGAAAACAAGTCGGCTTACTATCCCGGAGATAACTACGCAATGCTGCGCGCCGCCTACACAAAATCCGCCTGGCCAGCGGTCCGATGTTACAATTAATCCCGGCATGCTTCGCTAGCCGGACGCGGAAACGCCCAGTAGCACGTTTGCCAGATTCAACCCTCGCTTTCGCCGTTTTTAGTAAGCAAAACTCACTGCAACTTCAAATTGTTGTTCATGTCTGCCATGTGTGTCTACGGTTCCAATGCATTGGCTCAGCGGCGCGCTTTCCCTCTAGAGTCAGTATATTATCTCTATTAAAACGAGGGCCGAAGTGCAGGTCGCAGGTGCACTGCAAATCGAGTGCGCGAGTGCTGCACCGCCTGAACTGGTGCAGAAAGTGTAGCCAAATCGAGGAGACCAATTTTCAATTTGTGCACCGTAAGCCCGTAAGAGTTCTCTAGTATTTTATTGCCCTATGCGGTATATTCTCAAGAGCTCCCGTGAAGTCTATGTTAGTTTTTTATTCTAAGTCAAGAAAAGAGCTGCAGCCAAGCCAACACAATCCAAGGAGCTTGCGCGCTAAAGCATGATTTAAATGTCGTGGTAAAATTCGTGCTTTGTTTACAGAACTCCGATGAAATGAAGCTTGTAAGTTGGAATATTAACGGGCTTCGATCGCTGAAGTCAAGCATGAAGGATGTCTTGCTTGATCTGGACGCTGACATAATTTGCTTCCAGGAAACAAAAGCAACTCGTAAGAACCCACTTCATTTGTTGCAGTGGTAGCCACGTACCCCTTTACCGTTTCAGTGGTGAATGCATTTGCGTTTAAAGGGCGTCAACTTCTTCCTTCTTTTTCTGCTTTCTACACTCTACAGGGTGCGTGTTGGAGGAGAATTCCGCTATCGTCGACGGTTACAGCTCGTACTTTTCATTTCCGCGTCACCAGAGCGGTTATTCGGGTGTAGCTACGTTCTGCAAGGACAGCTGTCGCCCATTTGCAGCTGAAGAAGGCCTGAGCAACGTGTGGTCAAGTCCGAAGTGTCATGATTGCCTGGGGTCCTACGGGCAGACTTCAGTTTTCGACAGCAAATTTCTAAACGCAGTCGACGGCGAAGGACGTGCAGTCTTGACGCTGCATCGTGCCACGTAAGTATCAACATCTTTAAAGAGGAACAGTCATCTCATTTGTGTCTCAGGAAGCTTTGATAATAAAACTGTGCAGCGGTTGCAGTTGCTCCAACAGGGTCGTCACTGCGGTCTTCTACATTGGAGCGCAGCGGTTACCTAATTACTTCCATTATTTTTAAGGTGAAGCTGTGCATGACGTGTGCATGTTCATTGCACTGCCCAGGTTTGGCGAGGATGTGAAGAAAATTGCCATCATCAACGTCTACTGCCCCCGTGCCGACCCAGAAAAACCAGAACGTGGCCAGATGAAGCTTGATTTCTACAGGTTACTCGAACTCCGTGCAAGAGCATTGTTAGAAGATGGAATGTGAGTTCCGAACTGGTTTCTTGCTTTGCAGTGCCTAGAGTGCCGTCCGACGGCTCTTTAGCTGGCTCTTGCAGTGCCGTCCGACGGTGCTGCAAATGTATGCTCCCGTGCCGTCCGGCTGATCCGGCGCTTGAGAGCGGCTCCTGTACAGAGCTCTCAGCACACGGCCAGCACGAAAGAAAAAGAAAGTGCTCAGTTCCTTATGACGCATCAGCCAGCTCAACATCAGACGCTTGCGGGCGGTTATATAAGCCGTTGTGTTAATGTATCCCTGTGAGCAAGCGAACCGAAAACAAATTAGGTGCAATGTGAGCGTACTCATTCCCACTGGCAACTTAATTACCACGCCGCACCGCGTCGCGAAGCGATGAGGCGGCCTTCGCTTTTAGTCGCTTTGCGACGGCGGAGCCGATCGCTTGTCCCTTGTCGCGCAACGACCTCGCAAAACCAGATAGTTAATCATGGCTGCAAAGTCACCCGATGTAGTCGGTAACGAAACGTTTGTTTACATCTGCAATGGCAAACGGCGGCGAGCCGCTACCCGGTCAAAGTTGGCCACGCCGGCCAAGGCGGGCTCGCTGGGCCGGCAAGCAGCGTCCCGTGTGCTCACCAGATCTTTGGTCTGTGGCTTCAGCGTACACATGTACCAATAGACGAACAGTGGGAGACTCATCAGCGTGCAGAAACTACTTTGAATTGTCAAAGCAAGCTTCATCTTCGTAGGTATAGCTAGACGCATAGCGGGACGGTAGGCTGACTTGCACATTGAGTTTCTCAATAGCTCACATTGAGAAACTCTATGGACTTGCAGCCTTGTCGTACCTAATCGGCGAGTAGTAAACACTCGTAGAGTTTCAACGTGAAGTTCGAAGGTGCCAGAACTTTTGCTTCTGTGAAAATAAGCGAACTTTGCAGTCTGGGATACAGGTGTGGCATGTAAGCAAACGTGTGTATTTCTTGCTGCAATACGATGTTGAAAAGTGTCTGCTTCAGTTCGTTATTTTCGACTCTTCGCGCAACCGGCAATGCTTTGGGTACTGTTCCAAATGAAGTCGCATACATTTACACGTCTTATATAAGCACCCACGAGCATCCGATCTTGAGCTGGCTGGTGCGTCGTCAGAAACTTCTGTTTTGTCGTATAGGTATCTCAAGACGACTGAAGCTCGAAGGCGTGGTGCTGGCCGTGTGCTGAAAGCTCCGCCGCTCAAGCGCCGGACTGGCCGGACGGCACGGGAGCATACGCTTGCAGCGCCGTCGGACGGCACTGCAAGGCCCCACTAAGGAGCCATCGGACGGCACTCTGGACACTGCGTTCTTGCTTATAAGTTTGCATGTTCAAAATGCACTCACAGGTGCAAAACTGTTGAATGCACAGGGAAGTGATCATACTTGGTGACCTGAATACTTCACACCAAAAGATAGATCACTGTGACCCTTCAGACGACGAGGTAAGCCCTGCAAATTAGGAGTGCGTAGAAGCAAAATTTAGCACATCAGAGGTGTTCTTGTGCAGGACTTCTATTCAAACCCAGGGCGTCTGTGGTTGAGCAAGTTACTCATGGATAACAATGGTGAAAATCCAGCAGAAAAAGAGGTGACCAAAGGTATGAAAATGTTGGTGTGCATGCTTGCTTCAGTGTTGTATGCAGCCGCATGAGGTGCAGAGAACCGTAGAAGTATTTCGAAGTGCAGTGGGAGCAAGGTTAATTCTACCGAACGAAGCTACACATTGTACCTTCTTGCATTTAGGCGCATGTGCTTCTCTTTAATGAATCGTTAATTCCTGTGTGTGCAGGCCAGTGTCACCCTGCGCCAGGGCCTCTTTCAGTGTGGACCTCTGCTTTGTTGCACGCAGATGAGCCTGAGAAGGCCTGCTTTCACGACACGTTCAGGAGTCTCCACCCCGCTGCAGAAAAGGCATTCACCTGCTGGAACACTCGGCTGGGTGCACGCCAGACAAACTACGGCACGCGCATCGACTACATCCTCTGCAGCGATGCCCTGCGACCTTTCCTGAGCAGCAGCGAAGTCCTGCCCCACGTGTTCGGCTCCGACCACTGCCCCGTGAAGGCTGCCTTTTGCTGCACGCCCTTAGCCTCGCTCCAGTGTCCATCTTACGCCACAAGGCACTGGCCTGAGTTTGCAGGCCGCCAACAAACCATCGCGACATTCTTGAGCAAGAAGCACGCATTCAGGGATGAGCCGATAAATTTGCTGGCAGGGTCATCGAGAGATCGTGCAGAAAGCAAAGAACAACCTTCCAAGAAGTTGAAGACTTCAAAAAGCAATGGGCAGTCTACTCTCAAGGGCTTCTTTGCAGTCGAAAGAAAAGGAACCAAGAAGGCTGAAACAGTGCTGCCGGATTCGACTGCATGCAGTGCCTCGGTGAACGGTCACAAAGCAGTTAGCTGTGGAGAGCTGCCTGCCACAGTCACCCCCAGTTGTGAGCCTGGGGCAGCGGTTGCTGGGATGGAACTGAACCGTCCCAGTGTGGATCAAGGTTTGGGGGAACAGGTCAAGCAGGCGGACTCCTCCCACGCTTGGAAGAGCCTTCTCAAGGGTCCGCCCACTGCTCCCATCTGCAAGGGCCACAGTGAACGGTGTGTCCTCAGAACCGTGAAGAAGCCAGGGCCCAATCTGGGTCGCCAGTTTTTCGTCTGTCCCCGACCTGAAGGCCATTCATCCGACCCCAGTGCACGCTGCAATTTCTTCCAGTGGGTGAACCCACCAAGAAGGACAAATGCAGTTACGAACACCCCATGACACCTCTCCTTGTGTTACAGTCAAGCTGGAAGTGCAGTGTGCATCCCCCCCCCCTTTTCTTTTAATTACAGCGCACATGCCTACAGAGGGCAATGCTCTGCACATCGCATTGAGAAATCAGTAATGTGTTTCAGCATATTCCCTGGCATATTTTCTCAGTGATAACCATGAAGCTATGCAAGGTGGCAGCATTGACAGTTCATTGCAGTTACACCAAAACACCATTTTCAATTAGTTCCACCTAACTTAAAAAATAAAATAATTTATTCTTGCCCTGTGTTTTCTGCTCTGTGCAGCTATGCAAATGTGAAATTCTGAGCTTGTCCTTCTCAAGTCATGAAGTTCTCGTTGTGAGGCTTCTGGCGTGTGTGCAAAAGCCTTGCTTGCTGTGCGCCGAATTCGTATCGTCTGCCTTCAGCCAATTAAGGCCTGCTGAAAACGGGTACAACTTGGAATTTTGCCTCTGCTATGTTAATCTTATTACAGGTACTTCTCGTATGATCGACATAGTTTGCATCATAAAAATATATGCTTCGTGAATACAAACGTGGTGGCAGTTGTGCAGGTCACTTCCATTATGATTCCCTAGTAGACAAAACTCGCCCGCTATATCGCAATAGCTATTCATGGCACGGACTAAAGGCTGTGTAAAGGCGTAGAAGTGTTGCAACCACTCGTTGCCATGCACAGGGTGTAAACCACAGTTGCTTAACATCTGCTTTCCCCTCTGGTTTTTGTTCACAAGATAATCCCTCAGAAGGCGAAAGCCTGGTGATATTTTTTAGCAACTTCTTTACTGCTGTTCCATATTTGCATTGCGTAGTGCAACAGCTATGGCACTGTCCCGATCCTGTCAGCAAGAGCATGTAGGTACTTGTCCCGTATGCGTGACTGTTAAACAAGACCATCGCTTTGTGACAGACCTCTGAGCAGTGATGGATGCGACAATCTCCCCTGTGGTGAAACAAAGTTGGCTGCAGCAGCAGTTGCCCATAAACGGCCGTCCTGGAATACAAATGGAGGGACGAATGTGCCAGCTTGTGCCTACAATGTTCACCATTAGTGCCCAGTCACTTTCTGCCACCTGAAAAGCATTTTAACCATCTGATCTTGTCAGCTACTACGTCCACGTTGGGTGTTGCATGCAACTGGCACAACCCACCATGCAGGACAGAGAAAGAAGCATCAGCTAATGCTGTGAGCAACTGCTCCTGCACGCACCTCAGTTGTGCAAGTCCGGCTTTCCTGTTTCAAAAGAGCTTGTCAAGCCTTCCAGGAGTCTGAAGGCAGGGCTGCTTACTTGTTCCCCATTGCTCTTCATTGACGGTCCATACCTCTCGGGTGCACAAACCTCCTTTAGTGCACACTTGTGAAAATGCTCTCACTAAAAACATGTAACATTCTTATCAATTTACCCAAATCCTCTTGTTCCTTAGTCAAGAGCATATAACAGTTTTGACATTTTATAATCAATGGTGTTTTTAGAGGAAACAGCTAATTGATGTACACTGTCGCCTTAGAGCCCAAGATAGAGCACTGCACGGGACCGGGCCGGGCCCGGGCTCAATGCCGCGGGCCCAGGCCGGGCTCAGGCTCGACGCCGTGGGCCCGTACCGGGCTCGGGCTTGAATTCATAGGCATGGCCGTTAAAGGTCCGACATGAAGTGTAGAAAAGAGCATCAAAATGAATATTCTTGGTTTATTTTTGCGCGCTTCTTGCTGTTATCTGTACGCATTGTTTTAAAAACGTGTTTTGCTAGGTCTGATGGTCACTATACTGCAATTTTAATGACATTTCTTGTACTGCATCAAGATTTTATATTTTGGTGTACAACATACCAAAGATACAATTACAAGGAATGCCCAAGAGGGGAAGGAATTAATTCAGACATCCTGGAGCTGTGCACCTATGCCTATGTATGTACACGTGTGTTTTAGATGTCGCACCAATCAAAATGCGGCTGCCGTGGTCGGGAATCAAACTCGCGTGCCAGAGAAACACCACCGCTTAAACCACTGCAGGTGAAGTATTTCAACGCGCGTGCTTACTCGTTGATTCAAATGCGGATAAAAAAATTTCAGCAATACCAGCTTGTGGCCGAGACAACCACGTGAAGTTGCCAAAAGTCTGGTCATCAAAGGTGATGGTGTCTCTCGTGTAAGAATACGAGCTATTATTACTGCCGATGTGGCGTGAACTGCAGACGGTGAAAGCTAAACTACGTGCACTTTTAAACCCTTATTTTTTGCGTTTCAGTTCATGACGTGCTTGTACAGACTAGATGCTCCGTCTGATCACCCGGAATATAATAAACAAACTTTCTTCAGCGTCAAAGAGCGGGCCTGGTCACACACACGCGGGCCATCCCTAGGCCAAAAAAATAAAATACCGGGCCGGGCTCACTTATGAATGCCCGGGCTCGGGCTAAGCGTTACGGGCTCAGGTCGGGCTCGGGCCTCAAAATCGGGCCCGTGCAGTGCTCTAGGGCCCCAAGAACAGATTGGCAGATCTCGCAATTAGGCACTAAGCAAGCTTGCAGTGCTGGTAGGCTTGAAGGACCAAATTGTAGCTCAGTAAATTAAAAGCACTGTGTAATGCTGCAACAGCAAGGATGCTGGTGTATTGGCTGTTGCCCTCTGTACAATGATGCAAATTTGCTTAGCACCTGCAGTGCAGATCACGCGAGGAGTCTCAATAAAGCCTGGCCTATTCGAAGAGCCCGAGTGCAGACAGCTCGTACCAGGGCTCCTGCTGCCATTTCCAGCCAGAAGAAAACCGTCGGCGAGTCGCAACACGTGTATCAATGCCCTGAAAAAATTTATCGCACTCAACACTTAAAGGCAAGGCTTGACAGAACGCTGAATTCTGTCTCTGCCTGAATGCGAACAACTTCACGGGCATTTGGGGCATTAAAATTGAGCGAACACCAAAAAACCAAAAGAAAACAAAAGTTGCACGTTTCCAAGCTTTATTTCCAGTAATATAGTCTCTTGGCATTTACATTATGCACTATGTACATCTGTCAAGAGTGTCAACAGTAACAGGTTCCTCCGAGACAGCTTTGAACACTGGTCACGCACGGTAAGTCTCACAAAAGGACGAGCAGCATGCAATACTTGCTCTTCTCTTTCTATGGCACGCAGCAACAGACATACCATTCGCACCACGCAACCGTGTTGTATGCATGCCGCGGCGTGGCTCACCCCCATGGATTGCCATTCACATGTGACTCAAGGGGCCAACAAAACGCGGGAAAGATCACCAGCTTCACACCTGGCCTCCACCAAGCCACCGGAAACAGGAGCTGCCCGCTGTGCAAGAGCAGCCCCGTTTCTCCGAGCGTGATGGGCGAACAGAGACCGAGAGTGTAAGCAAACGATGCAAGACCTTGCCTCAGGGCCCACACACTGCTAGAGTTCTCCCAAGTGTCGTTGGGGGTGGATTTGCCGTCCTTGCAACAGTCTTGGCTCAACCGATTCAGTGTAAGCGAAGAAGTGTGGCAAGGCTCCCAATGCTTTCGAGCACACTTCAGCCAATCCTTGCATGTAGATTCAGCCTTCAAGTTCTGTTGTTGATCTGCAATGTCAATCAGGCTTGTAGAGTACACAGGTTTCTTTTTGAAGAAACAGTCCGAAATTAGCTGCTTACTTAATTTGTGTTGATTTTTTTTGTTATATTTTAAGCTAATGCCCTGCAGTTTACTTATTTCCTTTTATGCCAGCACTGACTTGCAAGGCATTGCGTGATCCACTACAGTTGCTATCGGTGCTCCCAAATGGACATGCTTGGGGAGTGTTTTTGATGATCGGTCAGCCCTTTGCCTCAATGTCAACATCTACGATCACCAGTACACATGAGATTAACAAAGGCCTCTCACTGCCACTTCAGTCCTAGCCTTGATGAAAAAGAAGCCCTACTTCAGTGTACGAACCCTCACAACAATCAAAGTATGGCAACGAACGGAGCGAAACATAGAACTAAAGAACATTCGTTCCACTAAACCTGGCCCACAGACTTGCCGGAACCAAAGCAGGGGGAGAGGAAGAAGATCAGGCAAGGCATAATGGAAGCACAGTAGGACTTTGATAACGTCATGGCCAGTCGGTTGGAACCGGTTGCCTTTCATTTATGGAGAGCTGTTGGGCTAGTGCGGCTCGGGGGGAGGGGGCTCTGCTTCCGGCCATCTCTGCGTGTGTGTATGTGTGTGTGTGTGTGTGTTCAGTCTGGGCGCCACAAGTATGCCGCAGCGGAGACAACACCAGACATGCAAGGTACCCCCCCCCAAAAAAAAAGAGCTGGCAGTGCACTCTTCACGACTGGTCTGCCCCACGTGCTTGCCTCGTGAGCAATGTGTGAACTGAAGGAACTCGGGGGAAACAGTGCGCTGGCAAACACAGCAGAGAGGCAACAGTTGGGACCATCGACTGCTCACCTGTGCAAAGCGCCAAAACATGGGCTGCAGGCAAGCACTCGTTGAGGAAACGAGGTTTTGTGCTACACTCCTAGCCTAACCTTGCACAACATGCTGCAAGTGTGGCAGTGGCTCTTCTCTGCTGGTGCGCCTGCCCTGGATGCCGAGATCAAGCAAAACACCCCACAGTTGGCTTTCCACAACCAACGCCTCTCGAGTCGTGCATATGAAAAAGCGCTTGCCGCACTAGGACAGAAAAATAGCTGCCGATTCTAGGGTCGCACAGTGCCTGAAGTAGTCGAGGTGATGCTACGCTAGCTCAGCGCCTTACATGCGAAGGAGTGCAATAGATACGCACGTGTGTATGTCTTGTTTCTCATTTCTCCATTCACTGTGTTCACGCACGCGGGCACATACATTCACACACAACAACACTAAGTACCACAGTTCCTAAACAGCAATAGTTTTTATGTGCTCTGCCTAACAGGGTGTTTTGTATCTTTGCAGCAGCAGTGGAAGTAGCATGCTGGGGGAAGAGTCGTTCCTTTTCTCTGGCACGTCGCCAAGAGGCAGCCTCGTGGCCTGCAACCATAACGACTTCGCTGGTGCCCAATGAACAAACAGCTATGTATACTGGTTGCGGCATTTCGAATGTGATCGCTACAAAGTCTGTCAGCCAGTAAAGCACTCCGATGCCAAGTGGCAGCTGCCCTGGCCAACGAAAGAAGGTTACTGGCTAAGCAAGCAAGCTTCATTTTGGTTAACGAATAGATAAGAGGCATACTTCAATATCAAAGTATAAAATTAAAAAAAAAAAACGATTTTTTTGCAATCCTCAAGAACAGACTTACAAAAGGGCATCCACTTCAACACTGTAATCATGCCTTTGATTTTATTCACACAAAATAATAACACTGCTAGCAAAGTTTTGTACTTAACTGCCACCAAATCCCACTTTTCTGTCAAGCAACGTCTTTCGACTCTCGATAAAATCAATTCAGCAATCCGCGCACAACGTCGCCACATAGATTTGTCGCCTTGACTTCAAACAGCAGACCTTGTTGAGCCTACGTGCAGTATGGAGCAGCGGTGGCACTGCGCTGCTGCCGCTGTCGATCGCAATGCAGTGCTTCCAAAGAGATGCACTCCGACACAACAGCGCTGTACTGCTCAGTGAGGGTGGCGTGCAAGAAGACAGTTCTAGGAATCATCCCGTACTGGGACACCAACGAGGTTTGCGTTGCAGGAACGCGGCATGCCACTGTGCAACCTTAGCTTATAGTAGTCGCACAGACACATTCGAATAGCCACTGCTTATTGCTGGCTTCTGTCTCAGCGTGCTTTGTAATGAACAGAATGCAAAAACAGGCAGGAAATTCCTGGCTTTGTACAGGCGCCACATGGATGACACTGGACCAGAAACCTCAAAGAAGAAAAAATTAAACAAGCACCTTCATTTGCACTACCATAAATGTGGCAAAAAAAATCCACGACACAGAAATGCATGAATGGTTCGCGTGAACAACAAACGTCTGGCTTTTGCCAGGTCACGTGCAAACCAGGGCAAAAGGCATCAAGTAAGCACGTTCACAAAATGGTCTTGACAAGTGTTCAACACGTGAGCCACACAGTCTTTGCACGCAACAACTTTGGGTGAGTTCAGCTTGCCCCATTCACAGACACCGAGGACTGCACAAAAAAGCAGTGGTGCTCGTAACAGAGATCAAGCTGAAGGTTCGGCCAATTCAAACAACCGTTCCTTCGCGTAAAACCATTTTTGTGTGACACCTTCCACACTGCTACATGCTACGCGAGACGAACAAAAAAATAAGTGGAATGTTTTTGTACTAAAGACAACTTTTGCAAACACAAGTATGAAATGCACATTGGTGAGTATCCTTAACAGTGCAGCAGGCACCTGGGCACCTTACCTTCGAAGGGACTGATTAGTGGTTGCACTTGGAGATGTTGACAAAGGGAAAACCACATCTACAATTTGTAGGAGGGGAGGGCAGGGGTGATGGGGCAGTAAGGAGAGATTAGCGTGACACTTCTCGGTGCTAAGCTAATGACATGGGCTACCGACACATACCACAAAGAAGTTCAAAAGGAAGTCCAATGCCTCTTATAATTACACAAGCAACGACAAAGCAGCAGCATCTTAGAATGCCTGCCCCATTAAACAATTTTTAAAACTATAAATTTAAAAATACCCAAAGGAAATAAGTACCATACTTGCTCACAACCTATATGAGATTCTAGGGCAAATTTTCCCTTTCCAGCCAGCTGGATGGAGAGGAGTTCATTATTTCTATAATGGCAAACAAACCACAACCGATGTAGTTAATACCTTTGCAGCAAGAGCTTACAGCAATAACCCACCCAAATGCTCTTGCCGCTGTTAGCATCAGTCTGATGTAGCAAAGCTAAAGTAACACATGGCACAAATCATTATAGCAATAAAATTCACTTTTCTTTTGCCGCTTTGGTGCTTTCTTTAGCACAGGCTCGGAGTGCAGCCGGGCCGTTCTTGATTAGACGATAGTCCAAGCACAGCTTCTTTCAAGAGCTCCCCATTTTAAACTACTGTCATTATAAAAAACAATACAACAAAGATATTCCCGCTTTAAACAACAACTTCCACCTCTGGAACAACCTGTACTAAACCCTCACAACAATAGAATACATATATGCTGGAATGTATGTTCTCTGAAGAGGTTTACATAACATGACATTTTAGTTAAGGTTGTTGATCAAGCACACTCTGCCCGTGCTTTTTGCAGGAAAAAAGATTACTATGCTAGACTAGACTATGCTGAAATAAAGCAGCGATGCTGTGAAGCAATAATGAAAGAAAGAAAACAAAACGTGCACTAATCCCAGCCAGACAATGGCTCCACACTTAAATATTGCGTACGATGGAAGGGGAAAAAAACAGTTGACAAAAATAATTGGTAAAAGTTGGGTGACCCGTAAGTAGCTGATAAATGCATTTTTTTGCGCAGCAAGAAACCAAAAAATTAAGCAGAACACTAAGCTTCCATGCTTTGACGTGAACTTAGTTTAAAAGTCAACATAGAATAGCTTGGGATGTTGGGAGTGCCCGCATAAAAATCACTGGGCCATACAGTGATGCCAAGAGTGCACCGGTGAGAATCACGGGGTCTGTTATCACCCTACGACAAAAATTATTCACACAGAGTTGCAATGGGTCAGGAGTCCTGAATACACACACAAAAAATTAAGTATAAGGTAGCCTTTCCTAATCGGGCACGGTGGCACAGTCACAAGTCCCTGGCCACTCAGTTAAAACAAAATGCAAGTTTGTTGCATGTTGGCAGAGGAAAAAGCTGCTCTCATAAATTAGACTGAACACTCGAGTTGTTGAAATTAACAACAGCCTATGCACACTGGGAGAAGTCATTTAACTGGAACAGGATTGCCGCAACTGACCGTTAATAAAGTCAAACAGCAAAGCCTCGTTAACCAGGGGACTAGTATGGTCAGTTCTGTTTATCTAGAGCTCTCACTCGCCGAAAGGGGTACTCACCGAGGAGCGTTACTCGCCAAACCAACTTTCGGGCTGCTGTTTCGAGCGGCACCTCCATCAGGCGATTCCCATTCAGCCCACTGTATCTACACACCACATTTACTGCCACTGGGCTCGTCCAACAAACCGCTCTTCTGGCAGTTCCCAGTCGAAAAAAAAAATGTGCTCGTGGCCTAAATGGCTGAAGGGGCGGGGCCTACGAAGATCCCCGCCCACAAGCTCGCTGCCATCAGTAGAGCTGCTCTGTATTGCTATATCGAACACAAAGGAAAATAAACGCTGCTTTACTGTGCAGCACAGACTGCCAACTCTCAGTGCTACCTGCACCAAGGTCGCCGCTGCTACAAGTGCGTGTGGCTGAAGCGACATTTGTCACAAACAGGTCAAACAGAAGAGGTCAGAGGAGAGGCAGGGTCCTGCTGCGGGGCCAATGAGCAGTTCTAGCGGGAAGTGTACAGTTTGCTGGCAACACAAATGTGGCCATGCTGAACCACAAGCACAAGTGCCAGGTACGCTCCGCAAATTATGAGTGGCGGCAGTTTTTTTTTTTTTTTTTCACGGTTCCTGCTGGAGCCGGTGTCATTTGGAGAAAACTAGTGTTTGAGAGCTTGGCTAACATGCGCAACTAGACCCTCCCACTAAACTGGCACATGGGAAAAAGAACAGTGCAAGTGGGGGTGGAACGCTTCATGCGTGTAGGCTCAAATGCAGCTGTGCACGGGGGCGGAAACAGCTGCCAAAACACGGAAGAGTCCTTCCTGCGAGCACAGGGAGTTGGCCGCCACAGCGCGACAGTTCAACCATGCCACTCAAGCATGCCCAAAAGATGTGGAATAACAAGCATGGGAGAACCACAGGGAAATGACTCGATGAGCTCTCGCTGGCATGTGCTCGACCATGCACGTCAGCTCAGCAGCACGTCTTATGCAAAGGCTCTGAAGCGCTCTGGGCTCGTAACGCCAAAATTAACTTGACAAGCAGGATTCACCAATCCTCCTTACAAGGAAAAAACAACTTAAAGAAGTGCCTTTCTGAATATAGCAACTCTGCAATGACACTTAAAAAAAAAAAAAAAAACCCACATGGACAAGAAAGCCCCAACGTATCAAAATGCTCCCAAAAAACAACAAGAATCGAGGGCACAAAATGAATGCACACATGGGAATGTGGTATATCCAGCACACTGGCAAAGCCCTGAGCCGAAAAACATTTGCCCATGCCAGTGAGCCTGAGCCCCCAGGGCTGACCCCAGGTTAAAACAGCTGGTCGAAGGGAGCTGGGCAAGCTGGACCTTCTGTCTCCGAGCTTCCTGCAACGCTATGCATGTTGCTCCTCACGACCTGTGCAAGAAAGACAGCCCCTCCGTTCTCATTTCTCACGTATGAAGCGAGGGTGCTTCGACTGAAAAACTGCTCACCAGTAAATCAGCACTACAACAGGTTTGTCTTTACGGATGTGCTCTGCGAGCCTCGTATAAAACCATAGGCTTACAGCAGGTTGCATTCCAACTTGTGATCTGACCAATGAGGGTAAACCTTCCGCAAGAGCGAACCGCCAAGTCGAAACGACACAACGGTAAAAACTAAGTGCGGCCAAAACATTTGTAAAGGAATGTTTAAACACAACCTGAAGGTAATGGGTAATTTCTCAGTTTCCCTCGTACACAGCTAAAGTTTGAGAGGCACTGGCGCTATACGTGTTCACAAACATACACAGTCACACGCAACTCCGCCTCTGCGTTTTCAGGTTGCACCACAATGTGGGGCAAACTGCCAGAGCTCAGGCACCTATATATTGTGCTCCTCCCAGAAATTGCCAGATTTTCATCGAGTGTAGCTAGTTTCAAATCTCTCTACACTTAAAATGCATTCCAACTTATGAATAATAATAATAATAATAATAATAATAATAATAATAACCAGCCCATTTTATGCATTTTATGTCCACTGCAAAACAAAGGCCTCTCCTATTATTGACGTCAGACTTCTCCAATCTTGTGCTGTCAAAATCCACTAGAAGTTATAAATTATGTTTTTCTCCATTTAGTGAGCTGTATCAGGGCCAAAAAAAAAAAAAAAAAGGTAAGGTCAGAGCAGCAGCGGTAGCATTACCGAGACAGGAGAGGTGCAAGCTTGCCCAGTCCCGTTACGGGCACTGAACTCTTTTTCTCCCCAAACATAGCTTTGCCCAGTGGTGCTGGATCCTCCCAGGCCAGCAGCTGGCTGGCTCAGTACTGGGTGCCAAAGGTGGGGCTCTGGATGGGCGGGGGCGACTGTGGCGGGTACTGGGCGTTGGACTGGGGGAACGGGGGCACCGCACCCCCGACGGGGGGCGGCTGCCGCTGGCCGTGCAGGCTGGTCTCCTTGAAGACGAACCAGCAGCCGGCCAGCCACAGGAGCACGTTGAAGAAGCCCAGGATCTGCCATGCAAGGAGCAGGGGGAACGTCAGCTGAAGCTAGCCGATTCACTGACGGAATTATTGAACTGAGTGAACCACAGTAACAGAAAATTGGTGCCGCTGGCACTACCGGTGCAAGGCTGGAGAAACAGCAGAGCTGGCAGCCCCTCTCCCTTTGTACGAGAACCAGCTGTTGCACCTCGCACAGATTTTCGAACTTGCCGCTGAAAGCTCTCCGTGACTGGCAGGCCTGGATCTTTTCGTCCGCAGGCTTTCACATCTCTCCTAAAGTGGACCGTGTTATCACGCACTAACACCCGTGGCCAGGAACACAGCCTACAAATCCGGAGGAAATGCTGTACGCCCGGAATGCAATGATAGCTCAATTAGATAATAACGCAAGAGACCCATGTTCAATTCCGACTGCAGCAAGCGCTTTTTCCTTTTCGATTGGCTGCACATGTCATGGTTCCCCACCACTGACAACCCTGTACCTCTTGGGCCTTTGGGGTGGCCCATTGGTTATGTTGCCAGTTTGACGGCATAAAGGCCCCGGGCTTGATTCCCAGGACCTCCCCGACCACATTGGTTTTTTGGGGCTTCAGGGTTATCTTGGTGCGGCCTGGCGTTGACAGCTCTGCCTGTTAAAAGCAGTACAGATGAGACCTGCTTGGACAGAAACAAGTGCAGCACAGGTTGCACACCAGCTTCTTATCACTGGCTGGCAGCCCTGTCAATGAAAAAGGGCTGAAGGGAGCAGCCAGGATAACTCTGCAATGGCTGCCTTCTTTGTACTATCTGTACACACTGCATTGTTACTGCACTGCGTCATTTGTACGTATTATGCATACTGTGTTATATGCAGCATAGTTTCATACAATAATAACAGAGAGGAAACTGGCGCTAGTGACAACGTGAACTCAGACGGCTCTTACGCTTCGATGGGAACAATGGGTAGTCATGGAACCAGATTGCATAGGATTGAAATGGGCCTGGGGCTGCACAAATTGTGTTTTTGTCAAAAAGACTCCTGTTGCTCGGTTTGCTGCTTACAAATTACACGGTGAACAAGAAAGTGACCAAAAAGTGGTTCTGTACGAAATGAAACGGCACATTCTAGCCTGAATTAGTGACATTCATAAAGCGCCGTTCCTACCAGCTGCTGGTACTGCTGCAGTCTACGCCGTAGGAGCCGGCGTTTTCACGAAAGGTGTGGCTGTTCCAAGCGATTCGCAACCGCTGTCAGCTTCGAAAATACATTGCTCTGCCGAATGAGCAGCGCCACAACTCCTAACCTGCCGGCAACTTCGCCGCATACAGCGCCGTCATTTGTGTTTTCGTGCTCACTGTGCCAGCACTGAAGTGATAACCTACCCAATTCACAACTCTGGTTATAAAACACTTCCACTCAGGGCGGCGTCAGTGCGCGTGCGGCATTCAGTTCAAGAAGAAACACACTTTTGAACGCTTCTTCCAACCTAGGCAAATGCGTTCATCCAATCCATAGTAACCTCCACAAGCCATCAAGTGCCAATCCGAATCCAGAACTATACCCATCATGCCCATCGCAGTGGACGATCGCAGTGCCAGATTCCTCTCTAGTTGTTATTGCATGAAACTATGATATGCAGGTTATTGCAATTATTTAACAGAATGAAGAGGTTGATGGCTGGCCAACAGCATTGTACACAGTATCTTCGCACAAATAACCCACCTAGTGCACGTAATTAAACTTTCAGAAAGTCATAGAAGCATCATTTTTCTTTCTTTATCTGGGTGTACACAAAGCACCACTGGTGAAAGAAAAGCATGGAGCTGTAGGGCAAGGCACATCTGTTGAGCTGATGTCACTAGGTTGCAAGAAGCTCTGGTCATGCTTGTGCCAGGGGCAGTGCATATACTGCATCTGGGAGCCGGATGGCACATATGGTGCAGTGCTCCCACCTCTGATACAGCACCCTTGTGCAGGACACTAAGGATTGTCACACGTGGGCTCCACCATATAACACTCTCAACAGCAGCAGTTTTTGAGCAACGTAGAAAATCCGTGAAGTACGGAGCAATGCATTGCTGCCCCATTAATTTTCCTGCACTTCTACTTTCGATGGCACAAATCCTGAAAACGTTGGGAAGGGACTGGTGGACCTCGATTAGACGCTTTGAATAGGTGGCCGGTAAAAAGTGCAAAGGCTCATGGGTACCTTGTCCCGCAGAGTCCCGCCACTTCGGTTCGAGAGCTCTCCTGGCTTCCTGTACGATGGCCGCTTTCACGCGCGTGTGCTTGTTGTTTATCTGTTTCCATCAGGGAGGGGGGGGTACGCTCATGCATCGTGCATTTAAGAATAAACGATTGACCCTACTAGGGGTTACAGACGGCGGCTCTTGAATACCAGCTCCTGCTCACCCAGCTGGCCCGAGAGGCAGGGGCTGGCAACAGTTTCTGCCAGCCCCTGCTCTTGAGGGCATGGGGAAGGGCTCGTGCTTGCTTTTTCTGCCTTCTGTGAAAATATGTCTGAGTGTAGTACCTGGTTGTTGGCAGTGTTTGCGTTCTGCTGGATATCCGGTGCAGCCTGATTGGATGCTGGAAGGTGTTTGTTTCTGCAAGCCTGAGTGCTGTTTCTTGGGACTTCTCGAGGTTTGGGCGAGGTAGCGGGAAGGTCTGTCGATTGAGCTTGTAATGCTGTGTTATTTCTTGGCAGGTTACAAGTGGTGTAGGTGTCTCCCCGTCCCTGAGGCCCGGTCGGCAAGTTCTCAAGCCTTCTGGTGGGCAGATTGGTTGCCCTTCATGGAGGCATGTGCAGGCGTCCACACAGTCCTCGCTCTTCTATCGGGGAATTTGGTTGAGAGCCTGAGGTGCATTGCTGGTGCCACCCAACCCGATCTGAAGCTCCTGCACGCTTCCTGGGAGCCACTTGCGGCCACCGTGGCTTTGGTCTATGTGGTTATTAGGGTGGCACTGACAGGGGGCGCTGTCTTTGTGGTGACCACCGCTGTCTTTGCTCTTCTACCACATACGACTGCGGCGTGCAAACATTACAGGATGCCCTGTACAGCCCGTCAACAAATTTGGTCGCGTGTTTTGCCCTGGTGTGCACATGCAGTCTAAAGTACGTGCTAACGTCACCTTCCACTGCCAGTGATGTGGTATCTGCTACAGCTGCCAGCAGAAAAAGTGCAAGACTGGAAGAACAGGCGAGTAAGCAGCCACAAATTCGCTGCTCAGGTCACGAGTAGTTCTAACGTCTTCTGTTGGGTAGGACAGCGCACGGCCGTCTTGCTCGACAGGATTACGGGGGCTGGGGCTGAAGGTGTGCTTGTAATTACTGGTAGACACATATCATAATTATTACTGGCCACTCACCAGAGACACGTTGAGGGTGGCAAAGCTCCCGCTCGACTCGGGGGAGCAAAGGGCAACGTTTACGTCCCTGCAGATGCCAATGGGGGGCCACTTGCTGATGTAGTCGGGACTGGTGTAGTACTTGACATCACGCACTCCCTGCGCCCACGCACACGAGCCCGCAAACCAGAACAGCGTCAGCAGCGCCGTCAGGCACAGGTCCTGCAAGCAACGGAGGGCAGGGACGTTGGACCAACTGCGCATCGCACAAGACGCCGTCCGCCTGGCTGCCAGAAAAACATTTTTGATGCACGCACGTCCTGGCGTACTGTCGTTGACGTGAACGACTCCTAACTGACCTGCTACTCACCAAAGTGAGTGGTGAAACGGTGTGCGCAAATCATCTTGTTAGCGATCCCACTCCCAACAGGAGAGAGTGGATGATTAGTATGCAGTACAAGGCACGCCATTACTGGGAGTGAGTAATGACAAGGGAAGTACCACACATGCAACAGCACTGAGGCATTGATCATAAAATGATGCTTGAATTGAAAAAAAAGTTTAAACAGCCACCCATCGGTCGGCAGGCTCACACAACCCCCCCCCCTCACCATTGACGAGTGAGTGGTGAATGCGCTTCACCATCGTTTCAAGCTCGTGAGTGTGAGTGAGTGCGTGCGCCGGTCGCGGTGAGCCCCGCTCACCAAATGCGAGTGCAGAACTCCGCCCGCCACTCGGAAGTGGTAAGTGCACTCGCACAGCCTGCACAATGTACGAGGCCTGCTGCTTTGAGCACCACTCTTGCGTGTGTACTCGCAGTGGACTAATCGTCACAGGAGCCGCTTGCTGCAGTGGTTGCTGCTAGCGCTATCCATGTACGTACAGACACTAGTTAATGGCACAATTGCATTCAGCTTTGAGAATATGTCATCACTGCACTCCTGTAATGGCGAGCGTGGAATGAACTCTACGGTGACATGTTGATTTAGTAATACGATTTGGATGGACGTCTGATGCCATATTGCACTAATACTTTCCTGTGTCATGACTCATGGAGGGACTGCTGCGCACACTGACACCAAATGATGTTTCAGGCTTGTAGCATTTGGTGTCGTAACAACAACACCGCATTATGGTGTCGTAGTTCCTGGTGTACACAATTGTCTTGCTTGCTACATATGTTATACTATACAGGCTGTTCTATGCGCACACTGCGTGCCCATCCTCGCTAGAAAAGGTGTCGCGGATTTTAATGAATTGGCATATAGAGTTGCCACCTGCCCTGTTTTTGACCGGCCCGACCGGTGTTTTATACAGCGGGCCGGTTGCCAGTTCGTACTTAAAACCGGCCGTCATTGGCGGTTTTTCGGTCATTGTGCGGCGATTATTTCTTTTATGGCATTTTATAAGCGTAATTCAGAAACTACGACGATAAATAGGTGTCGGCACACTGCGCAAAAACACGCGAGCGGAGAAAATATGTGCCGCGAGCGCGGGCGAGATGCAAAGAAGAGCTTTTAATGGATGAAGTATGTGTGGTTACTTTTCAATGCAGCACATTCAGAGCAATAACCAAAATTTCAGTAACTTTCAGTTGTGGGGATCCACTTGATCCCCAGTTCGTCTACCCACGAGCGGGGCCTTTGAACGAGCGCACTTTCCCGCACACGATACGTCACCCACGGGCCTACGCGCCGACGGCCGGCAACCGCTCTGTTGCCGCTCCTCCTTGCCCAGCCTCCTCTCCCCTGCTCCTTATAAGCACGGTGCGTGTGCTTCGCGCTCTCTCTTGCTCTGGCCCCACGGATAGGGGAGATGGGGAACGGAGGAGATCGGAGCCGGATAACCGGGGCGCTGCTTGTACCAGGTTGGCTCGTCTCCTCCCCGCCGCGCCGTTCGGCCGGGGCCTGCTTTTGGCCCTGCTCAGACGCGCAGGGTAGGCCTACCCCTACCTTGCGAGCGGCCCACGTGCAACCTCGGCCATGGTCGCCCGTTTGGGCTGTCGTCGCCTTTGTCGGTGAGTCGAACCCGTCGCGGCGTCTCCCTCGTGGACGCTGCGAACCTCTCTGAGGCATTTTGGATGGGTCATTTCCGGGCGTGGGGAAACACCCTGTATCCCACAACGGCCCGCTTGGGCCCATCTTGCCCACACAGTACAAACGTTAAGTTGATCCCTCTATATAGGATAACGCTATAATGCATGCGGCATTGCATGTCATAAAATATGGATTTTTTTTTTCACCACAAATTCAAACGTTTAAATACCCCCCCCACCCCCTTCCCCCCCTCCCCTTCCGAAGGGCCGGTTTCTTTGGGGGGGGGGGAAAGGTGGCAACCCTATCGGCATATCAGAATGGCAAAATGGTTTGGATCAGCAAATGGCGTGTTGTGGAAGTAGCCTATTTTCGGGGACTTGGCATCTTACATGTATCAGCATTTGTCATTACTCATTACGACAGCGCTCTCTTGTGATACTTCGCTTTCATGCAGACCTGGCATCACACATCCTTCTACTACAGTTATGGTGCTTGCCTTGAGGCATGTGCTTTGCTGCTGTCACTCTCTGACACACCTGAAAACTTCAGCACTGGTGTTTTATGAGAAATGCACCAAAGTTTTTCTGTTGCGTTATGCTGCGTGTAAGTTGCATTGATTCCTACACGCCAATGTACGTATCTTTCGCAACGTGCAGCAAATGAAGTAGCTTGCATTCACACATACCTGACATGTATGTCATTATGACTTGCCGACTGCACCCCTTCGTAATGTTCCATGGCTCCCGCAAAAGTTGGCGTATGTGTTCGTGCAGCCTGACAAGAATCGTAGGTTATGTCTGACTCTTCATTCGCCTTATCGATTGATGATTGATTGTAGGGTTTAACGCGCCAACATAATGCAGGCAATGAGGCGCGCCATAACAGGGGGCTCCAGATTAATTTTGACCATGTGCGGATCTTTAACGTGCGCCGAAATGTTGAACACACGGGCGTTTCTGCTTTTCGCCTCCATCAGAAAAGTGGCTGCAGAGGCCGGGAATTGAACCCGCGACCTTGTGCAGTCGCCTTATCAAATTAGGGACTATGAATTGCTACTGTTGCGTGCAGTTTTCTGAAATACTATATATTTTCATATCTTCAGATAACAAAAGGTAAAATACGTACTTCTCACGGTGATATGTTGTTATCGACGGTCATTTACCATTACGGTTGTGAAACTGCATACCCAATTTGAAAGTGAGACTCGGGCTCCCGCGATTTGCTTTTTCACTCTATCATTGTTTTGACCAGGTTGCGGACCCGACAGAACCAGGCTCTGACGTCGGCGCCAATTAACGCGCGTTCGTCGGCAGTCCTGTCATCACCCTGGGATTTGTCGGTATCGACTCGTGCCACGTGCGAATCCGCATTGAATACAGCGGTTCACCAGCCCTGCGTCAACTTCACCCCTTCAACTCTCCGAGCGACGACAGCGACAACAGAGGGGGCGAGTTCAGGCACGCGACTCACCGAGCCATCCCCGCACAGGTGACTCTGATGAAAGGAGACACCAGCGGTAACAAAGGAGACGACTTCGGAGGCGCGAGCCATGAAATGGGTAATCGGCGAGCATCATGAGTCAAGCACTCAGGTGCACCAGGCGCTTGGAAAAAAGGTCTCCCCGTACCAGCGGCACCATCGCATCCTCACCCTCGTGGTCATGTGGGCAAGCAATATGAACAGCTTTGAGCAATGGCGGAGCCAATGTGTGTCAGATTGTGGGTCCGTGATTAGACCAGACATGTGCGTCAGATTGTGGGTCCGTGATTGGACCAGACTTTTGGGAGTTGAATTCCCTAGGAGTACTCTAGGGCCTTTTGCCGCCGATTGTTGCTGGCTGTGCGATTTGTTTGAGGCACAGCATCTAAACTTGTACTCATCATGTAAATACGTGCATAAAGTTTTTCTCCTTCACCAGCACGGTTCCGTTGCCCGATCATTGTCTCCGGACACCAGTCACGCTGCCAAGATAGATTCCCAAACCCGGATGTCACAACACCGTGCACGGTTGCCAACCAGCTTGTTTTGAAGGCGAAATTGCCTGCGCTGTTTTATTTTCATATTTCGCATTGTCATTAGCCCAAACACTGTAGCCCCCGCTATGCTTGCTACGCTTGCTCGCTGAAAAGGGCTTCCTTGTCTAATGTTCGTCACATTTTGTGCCCCACATGTAGATCGCAATATGTACGCCGATGGCGTACGGACTACCAGATAGTTACTGACCGCTGCTGGTATACATCACTGCGCCCAGCACTCTGTGGTGTGGCGAATTGTTCACTTTTGCGGCGATCAAATAGCACAATTTGTGAGTGAGTGAATGAATAAGTGAGCGTGAGCGTGAGAACATGTTTGCTCATTTCATCTGCAAAACGTGTGCACGCATTAATGCTACCTGTGTAACCGTAAGGTGCCACGTTATGGTCGCTGTTTCCAAAGCAACAGAAAGTTGCGTGCTTGTGTCCGTTCACTATCATGTTGGTTCGTAGTCGGAGCTTTGCAATCGAAGCTTGCCACGGCTTAGTGCTGGGAAAATACTGAATGATCTCACTTTTCAAATGGAAAAGAGTTTGGAATCGCACGATATAGGACAAGCTCAGTAGTGTTGCTTGTTTGTGCATCACGCGTGACAAGTTTAGTAGTCCCACCTTGTTAATTTCATAATGACCAAACAGCTGCATTCCGAGTCGTCCCTGAAGTGGTAACCCTTTGCATGACAGGCTGGTTTTCTTCCCACGACTGCCTACCGGCGACGTGCCAAACCTCACTTTTATTGCCCAAGTAAGGGCTGTGGGCCACCTCGGCGCAGGGGGTGGTGCGCATGCGCGCAGGACGCCCGCAGGGCACAGAGCATTACACACGACCAAGCCCTGATAGTTCACAGCCGGCAGGAGATACCAATCTTCTACGCAGAATGCGCGCGCAGCATGGGCAGATAGTGGCGCCCATAAGAGGGGGCCAGACAAGCCGAGGGGGCGGTCAGTCGCGCGTAGTCGAGCGGTGGTGTTTGACCCGTGGAAGTGAGTGACGAGAGGCCCGTACCTACTCGGACGGAAGGACAACAGCACGACGCAAGGTTGCCGAGGAAAACGAATAAGTGTCCGCTTTGCTTGACCACGGCTGGTAGTAAAGCCTACACGAGGGGAACCTAAAATGATGCACTCTCACGCCCAAACCAACAATCGTTGTGTACGCCTCATTTTTTTTCATTACGGAAGTTTTGCTATCCGTCACAAGGTACTTTATTTTTTTGTTGCTGCACTCTCGCTGCAAAAAATTTATTTGCAAACATCATTGTAGCACAGAATTAGTTGTTTTTCAAAATTGGAATCAGAGGGGCCGAACTTATACTATACCGAGCTGGATGACAACACAGCCGAAACAATCTTTCAATGTCAACTTAATTTATTTTCGCCTACAATGCCGTTGCTTGTCCGCCCCGCGTAGTGAGAGAGTATGGGAAAAAGGGGGCGATGGAGACGGATCGACGGAAGGCCCTTGGAGGAATGGAGAAACGGACGTGGGAGTACATCGGTTGTGGAGGTATTTTTGAAAGATACTCAAAAAAAGCGCTTCGTTAACATTTTATTTCGTGCTTGTGGTCGGAGACGAAGACCAATTTGAGCCAATGCCGAAGCGACGTTTGTCTGTGGGCCCTCGGAGTTGTTCTCCCGCCCCAACCCCCAGCCACCCCCATCCCCGGAATGAGACAAGATATTTCCAAAGGGAATAGAAACTGAAATGAACGCTTTACTGTTTCCCCCTTCTCCTCCTCCCCCCTGTCCTCACAAAGGGATTTCGCCGTCTCGATCGGGAAACACTGCTCTAACAATCCCAGCCTTCCACAGCAATCACGTCGCCGATCCCAGGAACCCCTCCCTTCGTTTGCTTTGAGGCGTAGGCCGAACAAAGCTCGCCCAAGTATTCCTTGCACCCAACATTCAGAATCAGATGTAGCTACTGTTTTCGTTTCGGCCACAGCCCTCGAAACGAAGTCACGAGGCTTTCCAAGAACATTTCTTCGTGCAGTGGCAGTGTGGTCAGACGTCTGCCGGCCAAGATGCTGGCTGGTGTGAGAGCACTCGGGGGCCACCATCGTTGGGGTCGTCGTATGCGTGGAGGGGCGTGAAATTTATTACTTCCTCGACCTCGTTCGAGTACTGTTGACAGCTCGATGAAGCCTCTAGACCAGGGGTCCCAAACGCGTGGTCCCAAATACGGCCAGGCGTCTCTAAAGAGCACAATGGTCGCAAACAACTGCGACTTGTGAATCGAACACTACAGTGCGCACAGGGCTGGACGAGCGCGAGGACGCCGAGAGACTCCCCGCGGCGTTTTATGACCCCACAAACGGGGCTGCACGTCGCTAATGAGAAAGCGACGCCCTGACCAGTTTTCCAGGCTTCCGCGAAAGTGCAAAGGTTTCAGTGCGTTGTGCAGCGTTTGTGGGTGTTTGTTTTCCTGTTCGCCTTTGTGTAAAACACTTTTTTACTGCGCCCCAGATGTGGCGAAAATGGTGCAGCCGAGCGTTGGCCGCGTCAACATGCATTCACGTGCGCTTAGACACGTGTCGCAGCGTTATTTATGGCCTGGATGAGAGCGATGTCTCGCTGCTGAGAAAAATACTGCAGCTTAGACTTAGAAACTTCGAGCCCTTAGTAGACTGCGCGAGACACCACGCACACGTGCACGCCTGAACATTTCTAGTCCAGGGCCCGTTTGCCCGAACGCGATAAGTGTGGGAATAAGTTTTCAACTACGACTTCAAGGATGTCTAGGTAATAAGTCGTTTGCCCGAAACTGATGTAAACGCTCGGTTAAGGTAGCGTTTCCGTCGGGTTTTTTGGCAACCGGCTTATTTCCCGTGGCCGACTAACTTATTGGCGTCTTATTCGTAAGCGGGAACTTAATCGAGAACTTATACGTACGGGCAAATGGGCCCAGATGTTTTTCACCCATGCGAAGGGAGTGAGCTGGCATAGATGAAGTAGACGAAGGTTCTGCGGAAGAAAGGCCGAAAAAGTGAAACGCGCAAACTATACATCGGCCGTTAATGAGTGCTGCTGTTGGATAATTTTTTTATAGAAATAAAGTAACTGTAACGATATTTCTCGTTACAGTTACTCTACAAAAAAGTAACAGTGTTACAGTTACAAGTTACTGAAAAAAGTAACTAGTTACCGGTAACGCGTTACTAGTAACTAGTTACTGCCCAAGACTGAGTCGCACACGACGAACTATGCACCCTCTCCCTCCATATAGAGATAGAAAAAACTATAGAAAACATTGCTGGCATTAATGTGGGAAGCTAGCCAAAGCAGGAAAGCCCATGTAAATGTAACTGCAGCTTCAGTTGCGGTAGCACCTCCTTGAGCCTCAATGTGACAATTCACGTCGATGAAAACCCACGTTCACTCTGGGAGCTTGTGCAAAATCAGTGAAGGGTTTGCAGAGCCAAGAAACCTTGCCCAGGTAGAAGAAGCTCTCCATCGCATGAGCAGTCGCTACTGCAACCAACAAAACTATAATAAATAATTTTCAATACCTCACAAGGAGATTTGCTAACACGTTTTACCCATGCTGTCTGAGACAGTAACCACTCCATACGCCTGGCACCTGTGGTGGTGAAGGGGTCCGGGTGGCAATGCCACCACACTGGTGCCCGTTGCTGGCTAGACAAGCCCAGCGGTTCATTTAGAAGCTCGCTCATACTGTAAATACTAGACAAGGCTTCCCCCTCTACTTTCCGTGCTGCTGCCGCGTCCCTGTTGTCTAAGCGTTCATTGTAAATAAAAAATCCTTTCATCCCCAGGCGCTCAAAATTACGCCTTAGCTTTCCACTAAGCCATGCCAATGTGGAGCTACGCTTGTAAGGCATTAAATTATTCTTTCCACTTCACGTACTGTGGCCGCACGGCCGCATTTAATATTTCCACAAAATGGAACGATTCATGTGGTTCACAAACATCAAGCGAAGTTAAAATTCCTATGCTGTAAAGAAAGAAGCAAAATGTGTGCGAATGCGAATAAGTATTAGCGGAGGTTGTGAGCTGCGCGTGTGAGTGGGGGATGTGAGTGGTGAATGCCAGTGCGAGTGCATGTGAGTGGTGAACATGAGTGCAAGTGAGTGCGAGTGCCCAATGTGAGTGGCGAGCGTGAGTGATAGGCGAGTGCCAGTGGTGAGCCTATGTGCGAGTGAGGTCGAGGTCGAGTGGTGAGCGTGAGTGAGAGCAAGTGCTAGTGGTGAGGTTGAGTGGTGAGGTTGAGTACGAATGAGTGTGAGTGACAGTGCGTGGTTAGTGTGAGCAGAAGTGAGTGTGAGTGACGATGGCAAGTGGGGAGCATGAGTGCGAGTAGTGACGGTGAGTGGCGAGCGTGAGCACGAGTGAGTGCGAGCGGTGAGCACAAGCGTGGGCGAGTGTGAGTGGTGAGGGCAATTGTTCATCGAGAGTGCGAGCGAGTGGTGTCCAGTGTTGCCAAGGTATGCAGCCACCAATATCCACTGCCCCCTGTAATTGTGAAATGCTCTCCACAGTAACACAAAGAAGGTGCACCCGCTTCTTGTTCGTAAAACTGGCACCGACCTGATGGGGAGGTTCACAGCAGCTGCACCACACTCCAGCCACACCGAGTGCAAAGACATGGGCTCTGCATGCAGGGTGAAGTTTTGGCAACACTGCTTCCACACTATGATGCAGCATTACTGCAATGGCCCCTGCATCCACTCGGCTTGCCAAATTCTGCTTAGGGCTCCTGCCTCTCTACAACAGCACTTCTGGATCGTCCATAAACTCCTACTCGTGGACAAGCTGGGCCGTTTCCCCGAAAATCCACGGGCCACCCTATGGTCCCTGTTGGCTGCCCACATTGAAACTCTCTGTGCACTTGCGGCAAGCCTGCCACCGTGGGAGGAGTGCGCAACACCCCCTTCCTCGGAGGACTCGTAACTGAGGCTCAGACTTGAGTTGCTGAATAAAATTGGCCCTCTCCCTGTCTGCATCTTCACCAACGAGTCTCCTTGCCAGCTCAAGGAGCCTTGACAACTGATTGTACAACACTCGCATGGTAGCACGCCAACAACGCTCACCCTTGCGGCGATTTCACAGCTCCATGTTACCACCACAACAGCACTGCCCTCATCACCACAGCAACAGCACTGGCCACATGGTTGCCTCTATAAAACGGCCGCAACAGTCCCTATCAGCCGGGAGCGTGCCATCAACAGCTCCGGTGCAAAAGATTTGCCCGATTATCACAGGGTGAGTGTTGTGATTTGGTTGCAGCAGCAAGCAGCTGATTTTGACTTGCCAAACACCACTGGGTGTGGCAATACATTTTATGTGCTGCAATGCCGTGCCAGAAATCACGCATGCAGCTGGCAAACTTTCTTACAAATGGGGCAACCCGCCTTCTTCAACATTCATTGCTGCCGCACACACGCCCTGGCCAACTCCTGTACACTAGTGCACAGATGTGGTTAGCCAAGGTCAAAACCAGCTGGAACAAGTTTCTTGCCCCTCTTTGACCCTCTCTGCACATCCCGCCTGCAACCTCTTCTACTCTGAGGTCTGCTGAAGTGAGATGGTTCTGTGTATATCAAGCCAGTCTTCTGGCACCCATGTGGCTAACAAGAAACAGAAGCTCCCCACGGAGGCACCTACCAGGATGGGCACGGTCTGGTTCTCGGCGTACATCTTGCTCGAGAAGAGGTAAATGCCCAGGATGCCCACACAGTACAGGAAGGACAGCACACCGGTGGCTACGAAGAATTCCGCATTGCTCGCAAAGTTGAAAGGCAGCTCAATGGTGTCCATGACCACATCCACGTTGATGGGGCAGGATTTGGGCACTTTGAAGGGGAAGTAGGACATCCTGGAACGAGAGCAAGGCTCCTGTTAACGGAGAATATGCGCGGACAAAACAAGACTTTCGAGAGGAGTGGGCTTTTCAAATTGTCGTGACAGTTGTACGTTGACTGTTCAAGCTTGGGTAAATCACTAGAGGCCTAGTTTTAGGCAAATACCTATTTTGTCCCCGGCACTCCTATCGCGCCACTTTGATATAGTAGTATGAGCATTATTACACGTTAAAGGGACACTAAAGGCTGAATGAAATTTTGTTTTAATTCATCAAAATTTCATGCGTTTCGTAGCTCTCCCGGCTTCTTTTCAACGAGCAACGATGCGTTCTCTGCTGAGAAGTAAGCAAACAAAGCTGGCATTTTTCTCACCTGCTTCCCTTTCATTTTCCATGACGTACTCCAGCCATTGCGTTACAAACTGGGAGCGAGGCACGGGTACGGTCTACAGGCACTCTCACGCTGGCTACAGCAGCTTTTACATCTGCAAGCCATGGCTGACGCCGGCAAAGTTCGGGCTCGGGCCAGCCAGCACGAGCGGGCTGGCTTGGAGTGTTGTTATTTCTCCCCACCGGAACAAGAAATGCTTGTCACCACTTTAGCGGCCAGTGTGCCCGCCTACACCGGACACCCAGACCCCATCACGCCGGTTGCGAGCGAAGAAGCGACAAGCGCCGTTTCAAATACCCTGCAAGCACAACTGCCCAGCTATGCACCATTAAAGCGGGAGCCTTCGTCTCACTTCATCTGGCGATTACGTCCACCTCACATTCTCTTCTCTCACGCGACGCGACAACCTGGCGTGAAAGACACACTTGCTTCCCGCACCTCTCTCGAGTAGTCCTTGTGGCAGAGGCTCTGATCGGCCGAAACATGACAAAGGTAGAGGTATGCGCGCACGATTTACGGATTATCTATCAACGGCGGCTCGCAGTGAACAGAAAAGCACAAGTTTGGATTGTTCGGACAACCCCCTGCATTGATTACCCTAACCTTTCACGAGCGACGAGATTCAAAACAGGCGCGCGCATGCTCTATACCACCCAATAGCAACGGCCAAGCGCGGAGGACGGATTAGAAGCTCAGGCAGGTCGCCTAATAGCATGCAGTGCACCTTGTTCCTTTTGCTGCTTCCTACGAGGGGTGTTGTTTACAGAAGCTCAGGCGTTCACCGCGGTAGGTTATAGACTTCGCTAGTTGCACACCAATGCTTTCCCAAAACGAAACTGAAGGCATGATGACCGACTCTGAAGCATGAGGGAAGCAGCCCGTCTCACAATGTACTATACGAGTTGTAGTCAGTGTTTTTTAAATCAAATCAGCTTGCGGAAAGTTCTGATTTTAATTTATTTCATGTGCTCAATCACTTAGGAACTGTTCATTTGAGGAAAACATTTACAGATGTTTCTCCCATGAGCTCTCGCCAATCACAATGTTTGTTTGATTGATTGATTGATTGTGGGGTTTAACGCGCCGACGCAACGCAGGCGATGAGGCGCGCCGTAGTGGAGGGCTCCGGATTAATTTTGACCACCTGGGGATCTTTATCGTGCGCCGAAATCTCGTACACATGGGCTTTTTGCTTTTCGCCTCCATCAGAAAAGCGGCCGCCACGGCCGAGAATCGAACCCACGACCTCGTGCTCGGCAGCGCAACGCCTTAGCCACTGAGCCACCGCGGCGGGTAATCACAATGTTTGCGACGCCACAAACCGTAGTAACCAAAAGCGTACGGGGCGTTGTCGCCTGCTTTCCCGTTTCTGGCGTTTTCTGCCCTACTAAGCAACTGCTAGTTGCGAGAATGGTGTATTTAGATTGTCGGCACCGTAATCTACCGATACAGGCCATTTTGTTTCCACCCTTTAGTCTCCCTTTTTTTTTTTAAACCGCCGCCCGCGGTGGCTCAGTGGCTCAGGCATTGCGCTGCTGAGCACGAGGTCGCGGGTTCGATTCCTGGCCGCGACGGCCGCTTTTCTGATGGAGGCGAAAAGCAAAAACGCCGTGTGTACGAGATTTCGGCGCACGTTAAATATCCCCAGGTGGTCAAAATTAATCCTTTTTTGTTGTTGTTTTTGGGGTTTAACGCGCCAACGCTACACAGGCAATGAGACGCTGTAGTGGAGGGCTCCGGATTAATTTTGACCACCTGGGGATTTTTAATGTGCGCCGATATCTCGAACACATGGGCATTTTCGCTTTTTGCAACTGTTTGGCTGCTAAACACCTTTTGGAAATGCTCTTTAAATGTGTGGAACTTGTATCTGGCCATGTTGGAAACATTTTGCCTGAACAATTCAGATAATTCAATATACCTATACGAGGAAATCGCTAGAATTATACCTAAGAGCTCTCAGGTAAAAGCATGATAATTTCTTGATAAATCAGAGTCTCTTAAGTTTATTACTTGCGTCTGTTTTTGTTGTGTCATAATAAATTGCATCAGGCAAACATAAAGTAGTGCTTTTTAATCCGTATTTCTAGCTCTGAGGTATTCTTTTTCATGCCCATTTCACCATATGCAACGCTCGAGTAAGTGACAGTGGAGCAAGTGGCAGTGGCCGTTGAACACGAATGCTTGCAGGGCACTTTGTTGTATTCAGCCAACGGATCATCATTAGTCCAGCAGTTTTACAGGACAATTGAACGGCTATGTTCAATTGTTAGCATCTTTGTGCCTTTTTTTGGTTTAGCTATCCTAGATACAGGTTGCGCACTGCTTCATTTGAAATTATTTGCATTTACATATAAAAATTTATGGTGTCTATATTTACGACACTGGAGGCCTAAAACGGTGCTTTGCCTGCCTGTTTCGGGTGCCTAAAACATGGCTTTTTAATGCCTAAAAATCCGACAGCTAGTAATCACCACACTGCTTAATGCACCACGAAAAGCAAACCCTATTAAAACATGTGGCAGGTGCTTACCGCAAGGACACAATAGGACGATACTAAAAAAAGCTGAGAAAGAAGCCACAAGGTCAAAGGAGACAAAACCTGGAGCTGGTGACGGGCTGTGCGCAGTGAGGGTGTACGTGAGAGACAGCAAGCAGGAGACAAAACCAAAGAGTGCAAACAACAATTGCAGTCAAACAGTCTTCTTGTCACATGTAACTGTATCTGCAGCACCTTTCCTTTCTTTTTTTGTGAACCCTCTTTGACTGAACTTTCCTTGTCACATACAGTTCTCACCATAGCATTGTTAATGGTTGTGCTGCATAGACAACTGCATCACCTTCACAGTGGAAACTGGTAACCCAGTAACTCCTTCGCTTAAAAAATTTTGAAATTTTCTGTCCATGCTCGAACTCAAGATGGCACCAAACAAGATCCCCCACTTTGCTATTTCTCTATAATGAGTGATGTGCGAATCTTCCTTGACCCGTGACAAAGTTCCACAGAACAGCTACTTGAAAACGTGGGTGTCTGTAAAAGGATACAACAGCAAACAAGGAACAATTTTCCCCTGTGGAGTAAAAGGCTGAAGATGGACAGCCATGACCAGCATGGTGGTTACCTACACTCGGGAAATGTTCTGAAAATACCCCTTCAGGGCCCCCCCTTTGTGCAAGTGGCAGAGGGACAAGCGCCGAGTTTGGCATGCTGAAAGACGAGCCCACCTGAAGGGATAACCAAACTGTACAGCAACATTGAATGGGGCTTCCTTCTGGGTGCAGGTTATGGAAAAAACAGATGTGGTCCCGAAGCCAGATGTGGTTGCAAAGGCAAATATGGCAAACACCTGCACAGCAAGGGAGGCACACATCTCACATCCACTGCTCCACCCGATTTCCTGAGCACGAATATTGGGTCAAAACGCAGCTAAAAGCACTGAACCTGTGGCTTACAAGCTAAAGACACAACGAGGTGGCACATACACAGCCCCAGGTTTAACTTCCAGCAACAATTTGGTGGTCTTGTTGTATATGCAAGGTAAAAAAGAAGTGTACGATTGTGTGACCCATCATTTGCTTGGGGCGGAATCGGCGCAAAACTGACGTGGTATCTGATTTCCCGCCTTGTTTACCATGCACCTTTATCTGGAAAAACAAAGTATTGACACATTGTTGACAGTGGATGTAAAGGTGCCACCGGTCAGAACATCTCAGCAAGTTCGACCACATGGTCTATAAATCTAATGTGCATGCCAAGATAAGAAGGCACAGAAAAATCAATGTGCTTTTTTAAAAACACGGCTCCACATAAATACGCATTAAATGGCTAGTCAGCACTGATGTGTAACTGATTTCTGTTTCATTCTGTTCCCTGTGCCCCCTCCATTTGTAATTGTAAAATTTTACACTGCAATTCGTACTGCAATTAAACAAATTGAAAAAGTTCACAAGAAAGTTTCAAATTTTCTGGCTTCACTCACAGGCCCACTAGATGACATGAAGCAGGCCACAAGGGAAGCCTACAGCCGAACTTATACCAACTGAAGTCCTTTGTAGTGCACCAAACAACTTTAATCACCACACAAGTAGGAAAAGTTAGCCCCCCAAAAAAATGTGACAACGCTCTTCAACTGTAACCATGCTCTTCAACTGAGCAAAAAAACACAAAACGTTTTTCTACCCTCCCTAATATTAGCAATACCGAGACTTAGGACACCAGTTCACAGATTCCACAAAGGTAGGGTAGAAAGCAACATGGTGAGCAAGTCAGCGTCGTAGCTCAGGGACGGTGAAGATATCACTTCGTACACTGGAATTTATTGCCTGACATAGTGGACTAACCGCACACCAGACCCCACCACAAAAATGCCTCGCAAAAAAGCAAGAACACAGCAATGCAAGAAATGCGGCATACAAGTTAGGAATCCCCATACAGCGGTTGGGTTGAATGTCATTTCGTTATAAGACAGCTGTAAATGTCACTTAGACTTAAAAAATGCAACACACATAATGGCGTTTGTTTGACAGGTGCGGTCTAGGAAAATTTTAGTGAAGTTTTTATGGCGGACCTGGGTTACTTTTTTTTTTCACTACTGGAATTCTGATGCGCTCGTTTAACTCGTACGACATTTAGCTGACAGCGTGTGACACGCGTTACCGAAGAGGAAAAAAAGTAGGCAGAGTTTTAGTATTTTGTTAAAGGTGGTGTGTGTGTCATGCTCGCAGCATGGATCGACTCATATATATCACACTGAGCAACAGTTTTGTCAGAGCTTTGGAAAGATATGGCTCACTACATTAATGAGCAACCTCGCCCCTTAGCAGAACTGACGTTTAACGGCTGCACAGCTCAGGCACATGCAAATCTATGTGCGGGTATTTAAAAAACCACAAAGAAGTTTTTTTTTTTTTTTTTTAAGATGCATGAAAGCACAGCGTATACTTTTCATAATTTATTGTCACTGTGCGAGCGAATACCCGAGAAGAAAAAAAAGATGCGATGAATTGTGTTGCTGTAGCAAAATTGGTAAGCAAATAAATGCACGGCACACTTACAAACTGAAGGACTCGTATGAATCCCCTCGGTTCCTTTAGGACTCTGAAATTAAGGTCCATCGCTGGTCTAGAGCAGAGAGAAAGGAAAGAAGAGCGCGCTATAAAACCACCTCCCTGCAGCCTTCACACTAAGAAAGGGGGGGGGGGGGGGAGAAAAAACAATGGCAGGAAATCGCGTCGCAATCATGGGCATGCAAGCCACTGACTCGTGATCGCTCGGTTCAAATGAAACAAAAATACATACAACAGTCGGTTTATTTATTTTTTCCCAGGATTAATTTATTCCAACCGGACCGGTGAAGAGCACGGTGAAGTTTCGTTTGCTCCACATATTTCGAAGCGATCGTAATCGTAGCGGAATAAAAACATCGCCCACGCGACCCCGCACAGGCGGTCGACACGGACGTCCTCAGGAGGCGCACCTGCGTTCGGCTCCCTCGGCGATGAAAACAGATTTCGCCATGCTAGCGGAGCAGTCACCTTACAGCCGTTACGACCGTTTGCCGCAATTTCTACACAGTAACCTGCCCTTTGCGGCTGACCACAACAGGGGGTCAGCGCGCGTGTGCGCGCACCCGTGAGAACGCCGCTTCCAAGAGTTAAAGTCGCGTCGCCGCAGGTAAAGATAGCGCGAACTGCGCCGAGAAAACGCGCCTAGAACAGTGAACTTGGTTCTGCACGTGACACACCTGCATTCCGCAGCTGCAAATTGACGCCGAACAATTTAGCCTCTCTGCTACCTTGGTCTTTGGACGGGTGCGGGCGGAGATACGTATCGATCTTCGGCGTCTAAATGCGGACCGACACATTCCGCGAAAAGACACTTTACGGAGGCCAAAGTAGACCTAATTCGCTACCTTTGCAACGGAAACGGCCGCGCGAGTTAATCGCGGCCCAAGGACAGACCGTACGGTGGTTACCTGAAACGGCCCCTCCCGGGAACTCCTGCGCCCGTTGGCCGCCTGCTGCCCGAAGTCTGGCCCGCACCAGCCGCTGCTTCGCTTTCTCCTCTCGCTCCTCCACTGCCCTCTGCGCGAATGAGCACGGGAAATCGGACCAAACGCCCCTTCAAACTGCTCCTCGGGGCCCAAAGCGCTAAACGAAACCGTCCGCACGGATTGTACGGGTGGAAACGTTACCTGTCAAGACAGCAGGCGCGCCCGACGTCTAGTAGGTCTCTGCGTTTTCGTGCGTATTTTTTCTGGCGCCTATGCGGAATCCATAGGCTCCGCTGAGAATTGGCGCCGCCCCTCGCAGATGATAGCTTCCCTTGCACTTTGAGGTAACGGGCAGTAACGGGTATGTTTGTGACAGTGCTAATACAAGTTATAAGAGGGCGTGGTAAATTCTGAAACTAATAAAATGCCGCCACTCTTTCTTATTAATTTTTTAAAAAATAAACCATAAAAAATTTTATAATTACATTGCTTAAACAACCAAGAAATGGTTAATTTAAAAGCTTTGAAAATTATGTTATAAAGCGTTCCCTACAGGCAAAACTTACAAAAAATATTTAAAACTGCGTCCAAGTATTCCTGTAAAGTAAACCAAAATCAACCAAAAATTTATCGAGTTACTAATCTGATCTTATTGAATATTTTTAATGACAATGTTCAGTGACAACTTGGGTATTTTGTACACCCTCGCACGAGAGTACTACACCACGTCATTACACGTGTTCTCCTCCTCTTTAGCAACATGGCAGCGATGTGGTCACTAGCCGCCGCTCTCCTTTTGGTTCTCGTTAACTACAGCTATGGTAAGTCTTATTTTGCACTTTTTATGTTTTGTTATGTTACACAGAAACTTTTGTAGTTAACTACTCACTTGTTTAGCATCTCTGATTATTTTTTCACTTTCGGTCAGGCGTCTGAACCCGGCGTAGCATTTGCTGAACATACTTGACCGGATTGTCATACCAGTTCTCATTTAGTTTCGTTCTTTCTTAAAGCATAGTGTGCTAAATATTGCTTGCGAACGTGAAAACTGAAGCCAATTGATTACTTGCATTTGTTTTTGCAGGCAAAACGTGCGATAACCCCGAGGTAACGCCAAAAGTATACACCACCACCGATGGACTCATCGTCGCAAACATTGCTTTCATCGCCGAATTCCACCTCAGATGTCGAGAAAATCTGCAGGTAACGAGAATTACAGTAGTCGGTTTTCTTCTCGATTTATTAATCTGTCTACCTGTCAGATTGATTGACTGTCGGGTTTAACACGCCGACGCTTCACAGGCGATGAGGCGGGCCGTAGTAGAGGGCACCGGATTAATTTTGACCACCTGGGGGACCTGGAGATCTGGGAATCTCGAACACACGGGCGTTTTTGCTTTTCGCCTCCATCAGAAAAGCGGCCGCCGCGGCCGGGAATCGAACCCACGTCCTCGTGCTCAGCAGCAATCTACCTGTCAAAGCGTCAAAATGCAATGAAATGGTTTTGCGGGGCTTGGCACAACGAACCGCGTAACAAATAAACGGATTTTGAAGCGGGCTTGTTTTCGGTCATGGGGCCTGTGGAGGAGTTTTGCAAACTGGCGCACCTCTTTCCCCCTATGGGAGCTATATACAGGAGTTCTACACGGGACTGTTAAGTGAGTGGGAGTTTGTCAAGAAGTCAGGGTTTCATTTAGTTCTAAATTAACTTTCGAGTTTCCTTTTTTAACTAACATATTAACCATATCGGATTAGGAAAATTTTGGCCCAGCTTAAACCTTGCTGTTGTTATCATAAGGCTGTCTTTTTTTCAGATTCTGGCAATTTCTGTTAAATTACGTAAATGAATCAAGGTAATTTTTTCCACCACACTGAATTTTAATATCCCGTGTACAGCTTGTTTTGACTGGACGTGCTGCTTGCATGTGAGCGGACTCCAGTCGGATGATCAGGAGCCAGAGGCAACTGTTTGATTCGTGATGAAATGTAGGGAATAATCAGGTAACCGCAAAAAGCATAAAGAATCTCGAGTGCTACACAGAACGCAATGCCCCAATCTACGTTCACTGCCGACAAGTTGGTACGGGGCACATGGGAGTCCAAGTAAAAACAAACGACTCCTGCCGCTCAAGATGGCCGGTGATTCACTCGTTGAGAGGCTTGAGCAAGTGACCACACATGCTGGAAATAAGAACCATGCTGCCTTGGATGGCAATGATTCCTAAATAGAAATCTCTAGGAAGTCGCGTTTCCTGTTGAGGATTATTATTTCCAAAGATGGCAGCGTTGTCTGCACGGCACATCACTGTATATTTTGTTGTTTCAGAATGCCCCGCTGTACGCAGACGTGCGAGACAAGATTATTCCTGTGGTCAAGTCTGCCGAGACCAATGATTACCAAGTGAGCTGGACCGAAGAACTGAACAAGGCACGCTCTGGAGACTACCTTATAAGGGTGTACGATGAAGAAGGCTACGGAGCTCTGAGAAAGGTGCGAAACAAGCTCTCCCTTTGCCACACACGAGGATCTTGATGTGGTGTTGTGCACTTGCGCCCTTTCAGGCTCAGCGGACAGGAGAAGGCGCACAGGGTGTCACCCCTCTCTTCACAATCAACGTTCACCATCCTGTGAGTGTTGCTAAGATGATTTGCTCTTTGCGTGCCTTGCGATGCAGCCTCTGCGAGGTGGTTGTGGTTTGCGTCAAATATTCAAAAACCTCTGTGCTACCGCAAAAGATGTTCGAAGGTGGGCAATGAATTACTTAAAGGGACAGACAACCGATTTTTGTCGAGTATATATTCTCTATCCCAAATGGAAGGGCATCACTTAAAGCACCTTGACGAGAAACGGTTTTGCTGATAATGCCCTAGAACTTTTTAAATCGAAATTTTTAGATCTGCGAGCCGTATGTGTCCCTCTCAAAAATGATGCTGGCAACCACGACATAGAGTAGCTCAGCAACATACTTTTGTCTGTATGCGAAATGAAAAACGATATTTAAAAACTTGTCCCCAGCTAAAAAAGTTTGAATCGCAGGCTTTCCTGTTCCGTTATGTGTTTTTTAACGCAACGGTCTATTGTAGAGTTCCTGTATATAGCTCCCCTAGGGGAACAGAGTTGCGCGTCCATCCACCATCTTAAGTTCCAGGTCGTGCGGAAAAGCCACCCTTCTCGCGTGAAAAAGCTGCCGCCGGCACTCCGTGGCCACCGGGCCAGCGGCAGTGGCGAGGAGCAGCCGGGCAAAAACTGGCTCACGATATTGGACCGCTTATCAGATGAGCGGCCGCCACTGCCGCCGCTTCCACAATCGCCAATACCCAGTTGAGCACAACTGACTGAATACGGGGTCTTGTGTGCAGCACTGAAAGCGGGCATTCCTGTCGAACTGGAACCGGCGGCATGTGGCAACCAGACGTGCAACTCTTGCGCTACGCTATATACAGGAACTCTAGTCTATTGTGCACGAATGCGCCATCTGTTGGGATAGACGATAGGTAGAATCTGGCTTCACGCTGTGGAGGTGGGAAGTTCGATTCTCCCTGGGTGCACCTTTTTTTTTTTTTTTTTTAACCTGCCATTGGCCTATTTGGGAACTGAAATCAAATATTTTGGCAGAACAAACGCCTCTGCCTCAGGCAGAATCGTCAAAGCTCCTTCACTAGGTCTGTTTACTGAACGCTGCCGTTGATTGTGGGCATGGTGGCTCAGTTAGCCACACTGAGAAGCAACCCAGCGGCGGCGGGCGGCGTGTCTTTAGAATTTTCAAAATAATGTTTAGAAATACATATAAAATTTAACCTTGTACAAATACTTGTGTCGAAAGGTCTTCAATACGTAAATAAACGTTTCAGCAGTTACAGTAGCTGCTAGGTTTGCAGGTCACGTGACAGGGACACATATTGTAGTGCCAAGTTTCGACACTACGAACCGCCACCCTTCCGATTTCAGGAAGTTTGCTGCCAAATAAAATTATTTCCGCCGATTTGTTTAGAAATTGCTTGTGGTTACCGGTCTATATAAAACGCTGGCTTTCATATGAGCTAGAGAACGTATATGCGACAAAAATTGGTTGTCTGTCCCTTTAAAAATGGTGCTGGCCAATCTCTGTGCCAATAAAATGCATCACAAATATAAGTACACTAAAATAGGGGGAACTGACTTCATAATTCAGTACCCTTTAGCTGTTTAAGTTAGCGTGACAGTATATTTAGTAAAGATATAGCATATACATGCTTTGATGATGACGTTCATGAAAACTGGGGTGAACGCAAGGACAAAAAATCGGCATTTACATGCAAATGCGATTGCTAGTTGCCCTCCTTGGTTTGCTCAAGTGGTAATGGGACAGTTAAGTTAGTGCAAGTTGAAATGATGGACACAAGATCTAAACAGTGGTAATTAGTTTTTAATAGCAATATGCTGTGAATTCTTGAAATGTGATTGTTTTTTAGCGCTTGCGTGGAGGGTATTTGAGGCTGTTAAACTTACCGCAAGGATTGTAGACACATGAACGCTGCTGATAATCGAACTGGCATGTTCCACTTTGTTGTTACATGAAGTGAAAATCTCTACTCCTGGCACCAGGGGTGAGACAGCTGCGCATAGTGCGCACTTTTGATACAAATCTGCTTTCCTGCACCAGGCTGCTCCAAAGGCATGAAAATTGCAAAAATTGCGCCAAACTGCTCCAAAACAGCCTGTGAGCCAAGGATTTTAACGCTCCCGCCAGTTTCAGTGGGGGAAAGTGCTTACTGACGGCATAATTTTCCAGCTTCCCAAGGTGATCCTGTTTGTAAAGGTTTAATTGATTGATCATTCAATAAAAACCCGCATAAAATTGTCCCCAATATAGTTTTTACCGGAGGTCACCATGTCGGGTTGCACCAATATATTCTCAGAGTTTTTTTTTTTTAAGTTTTCCCATAGAAAACAATTGCAAAGTCCTGTAGAAAAAATATGTATGTGTACTCAGGCGACAAACTACAGGTGAAAATTGATGAAAAGACGGCAATTTTCGAAGCGCCGTATCTCCCGAACGACATTACTGGGTGCCGCCATCTTGGTGTGGTGAATATTGGAAAACATGGCCGTTGGGCGAAGCAGTTGCTCGTGGTTCAGGCAGAGTTCTCTTGGCTGATTTCTACCGTGGTTTTGGTTATGGGGGTGGCTGGGTTTGCATTTAGTCGTTTGATCTGTTGAGGGAAGTTGCATGACTCGAAGAATGGGATTGCGCTGCTGAGCACGAGGTCGCGGGTTCGATTCCCGGCCGCGGCGGCTGCTTTTCTGATGGAGGCGAAAAGCAAAAACGCCCGTGTGTACGAGATTTCGGCGCACGTTAAAGATCCCCAGGTGGTCAAAATTAATCCGGAGCCCTCCACTACGGCGCGCCTCATCGCCTGCGTTGCGTCGGCGCGTTAAACCCTACAATCAATCAAATCAATCAATCGAAGAATGGGAGTTCTTCAAAACAACGTGGGGCCCGTCAATTCGCCGTGTTTCGACCTCGAGTGAGAGGCGCGGTGCGTGCTTGAAGTGAAATTTCGGGCTCATTGCGGTGGTATTATAAAATGCTGAGTTATTGCTGCCCTTGACAGCGAGTGGCGGAAATGGGACGATAAACACTGCAGAAGTGGCGGCGCAGGCTACATCGCTGCAAAATGTTCAAGCAGTGGCCGATAGTGGGACTAAGTGGCTAAACATACCAACATTACTCAAATTGCAATAGTAGTGAATGCGCACCTTGGGGATTGAAATGGGAGGGCTGGTGGGGTGTGAAGATTATCTCCTCGCTTTGCGCAACTTTTGCCATGCTTCTACAATTGTGTGTAAATCCGAGTCTGGGATTACAAAAATAATAATTTCAGCATTCACATGGTAATGAAAATGCCTTACGATTGCTTAGTTTTTTTATTCGATGTTTTCAACGGCGCTCCATGCTACCTATGCATAGAGCCTAAGAATTTATAAATGGCTTGTAAAAAGGTAGTGCAGTTCGTACCTTGTGATACTCTAGTAGAAAAAACTTCATTGAAAGGCTGTTTCAGTGTTATGTACGTTCAAAACCCATTAAAAAGTGCGCCCCCTTCCCCCCAAGTTGCCGAAAATTTGATTTTTAGGCTCCTAAGGTGACATAATAAATGTCATCATTCTGCTCCAAGTCAAGGTTCTTCTGCTCCCAAATCTGATTCAGCTGTCTCACCCCTGTGCAAACAAAATACAAGTTTGTTTTATTCGAAAGATTTTGTGTTCTATAGTGCCCCCACTGCTTTTCCGCCGGCAAACGATGCCGTATTCATTGAGGAATTAATCAAGTGAGGTTAAAATTTTGATTCTCCCGCCAAATCGTGTGTTTCGTGATGCCTGCTGTGAAGTCACAAGGGTGGGTAGTCAAACGAGCTTCCAGTGCGTCGTTAGGCTCTGCAGCCTTGCTTACCATCAGTCCTCCCAGGTGGCGCTACCAAACTGATTTGAGGACCATTTTCTGCCTTTGCTTTGCTTTGCTTTTGACCGTATTTGCACCTGGCTTGTTCTGGTTACGGTAGGAAGCAATCGTTTTGTGAAACATAGGGTATGTTCGACAAACAGGGTCATGTAAGACCTCGCTTTTGCCAATCGGCCAGTGTGGTGTAAGACAACTCCAAAGCGGTGGACTGCTGTGCGGCTACAACAAGCATAGTGCACCTGGTACCAACAGCAGTGCGCACCGGTACCTCTATGTTTAACAGTATTTTCGTAACTTTCATTGTTTGCCACACCATCCTTACTGCTGTGAAATGATTGTGCTCATTTAAGTGCAAGTAGCTTGTTTATAAGCCCTGCCTAGTTTGCGTTTGCTTTTTCCAGCTTCAGCCAATCGCAGAGCTGGGCATAGGATGCCATAGGTTCTGTTGCGGGAATTGAGCTAGTGGGTCGCATGGCCATTCCCTTTTTTCCTAATTATATATCTTATTTGAGTGAAGTGTGCATTAAAAGTGGTGTCGGTAGGATTCCAACGAGGCAATCTTTCGAATGAACCAAATGTGTTTTGTCTGCATGGCACCTTTGACCCTTTCCTGCCTGCAGGAACAGCAGTGATTTCGGGTAGTCTTATCAAAGCATTTTTTTCCCGGGCAATAAAATGATGTAACATACTGGTGTATGGTATCAAAATGTAGAAGGGTAAATCTTCTTTGCAGTGGTAAGTTGTTTCAAACAAGGATGTTTGTGTGGGGAAAAAAATGAAAAAAAAAAAAACTGCACAGAAAAATTTTGTGACAAATACAAAAAACTAAGCAAGAACATTGGTGTTGCTCCACACCGAAAAAACAAAAAATTGAAGATATATGTTACCAAATGTGATCTAGTGTCAAGAAAGACGACGCAGAAGCAATGAGCCCAGCAACAACGGCACGGGCAGTGAAGCTCGTGCCATCTTCTCCCTGTATCGAATCACCCCCTCGAATGTCATAATAAACCGGTGCTCCTTTAACCACGTCTGCGTCCTGGTCTTCAACGATTTGGTGCCGTGACCAGGATGGAAGGCTTGCACTGCTGAGGAGCCCTGCTGATGAAGCAGGTCCACCTGAGAGAAGAGGATGCATCGACCAAGAACGGCGCATCGCCTCAGCTCCTGCTAGTGTGGCGTCTCCGTGAACCGCCCACCATTGTGGATCACCTCAGACGAACATGTGGTGCTCTGCGCACCTCAACTACTAAGATTATCAATGAGGTGGAGTCCATAATGGAGGTGACCCTGCTACCGATGGGTGAGCTGACTGAACACCTCAATATGCTCAAACTGAAAGAGACGGCTTTAACGGATTTGGAGGGAGAAATAGAGCACCGTGTTCCAAATGAAGATCTAAAGGAAGAATTTGCCACAGCTGAACGTTGCCGGGATTCGCATGCTTTTCTGCACTGAAAGACAGCTCGCAGCTGTGTCGTATAGTATAAGACAAGAGGTTGCGTCATCTCACGAAAGAGTCCAGCTTCGACTGCCGAAGCTAGAGATTAAGCCTTTCGGTGGAGAGTTCATTCAGTGGCTTTCATTTTGGGACTTAAATGAGTAGGCAATGCATAAGAACCTATCGCTAGCCGACGTTAAAGTATCTGTGCAGTTATTTGAAGGGGAAAGCATCAGGCTTCATCAGCAGCATACCAATAACCAACAAAAGCTACCCCATAGAACTGCTGCTGCAGCGTTTTGGAAATGAAACCCTGCTAATCAACGAGCATATGTGCAAATTGCTGAACCTCCCTAAAGTGACCTCCTGCGACGACATGAACGGCCTATGGATGCTGGAGGATCATAATGTACACAGTGAGTCCTACGGGGTAACGTTGAAGACGACGCTATTGCAGAATCTGCCCTATGAACTCGTCCTCAAGTTCAACTAGTTAACTTTGACGGAATTGTCCACACGAGGACCACAAGTGGAACGGCCTGACGATGCCTCGACGCTACGTGACGTATTGAACCTTGAAGTATGGAGTGGGGAGTTGACTTCTATAATGACTGGATCAGGCACATCTGCCACAATTGAACCAACCCAGAATGAAGTCAAGGACAACATTGAAGGTTCTTCTTCCGCGCTAACGGTCCCGATGTCCCGCCATGTGAACCTAAAGACCACATCGTAGATGAATGGCCGGCTGACCTTCCGTTAAAAGAAAAGAAAGCCAAATTGTGAAAACGGCGATGTTGCTTTCGCTGCTCCAGGCACTTCCGCCGCGCCAAGGATTGCAAAATCGCAAGAAAGCGTTCATGTCGGCTTTGCAGAGGACGTCATATTACTTCCTTGTACAATCCCAACAGAAAAATTAACGACTGCGTCCAGCTCTACAGCTGTGTCAGAGGCGCCCCAGAAAACAGCTTTTGGATGGACACTGCAAGAAGAAACGAAATTTAACTCGCCAAGCATCGAATTGGGAGCGGTGACAAACTTGCACGTGGCAACTGAAGATCGCGTATCCATGCCGGAAGCCTTTCGGGAGCTCGATCACCTAAGACACCGAGATAAGCGAATACATTCGGAAGAAGAGTATGAGGACTTAATTGCCTTCACCGCAACCACATTTTAAAGCAGTGAACGTAACCTTGTTCAATTTCGTAGGCGCCTGGATCGTCATAAGCCCAGGCACGACGAACACATTGACAACATCAGCGATTTGGAACACAGCGAACATATAGACGACACAGGCGATAAAAGTGAGTTTACATCAACCACCTTCAAAAATCTGACATTTCAATGAAGTGGTTACCTACAAACGAAAAGGAACACAAAACATCCGAATTTCATTGGATGCGTTTCGAGCGATGGTTGGCGGAACAGTGTCATCGCTGGGACGCTGCGACGCCTACCTCAACGAGAAAGAAACACTGAGGGGAGGATGGCTTCTGCAGCTCGGGAACTTCACCGGAAGCATAGTGCTGGCCGAATTGAGAGATTTTCCTGCCCCTTGCCCAACTGCTTCCCGTGATAGTTTATGCTCCACTTTAGAGCGCGAAGCTTCATGAGCAGAAACCGTTTGTGTGCAATGGAAACATCGAGGGTGTGGATTGTGTCAGCATGAATGCCTGCACAAGTTGCCCGCCGCCCATATGACACCAAGGAAATCTTAAGTTCCTCTCGACCTTGGAGACACCGCGCTTGTTAAGCATAAATGCACCCATCGACAAACGTTGACGAGTGACTCAACTCTTCTGGGAAGAGATGGAAAATTTCATTTATGTGAAGTGCGTACGCCTGCCAGAATCATTTCTAGTCGTCCGATTTAGCTGTGGGGTCGCTTTGAGGCTTTGGATTAATACACAGAGTTCATTCCAGATCCAAGAAGTTATTCAACCAGATTCGTATTATTTGGAAGCCTTCCCTGAGCTTGTTACAAAATGTGATCTGGTTGGAAGGAAGAGACGCAGAAGCAATGAGCCCAGCAGCAACGGCACGGGCAGCGAAGCTCGTGACATCATGGGTTGGCTGCAGATGCATCACAAAAAATAGTAGTTTCTGCTTCACTCTTTTTTGATCGTAGCACAATTTAGTTTTGCTACTGTTGAGTTTTCTGGGCCTTCTGTTGAACAGGGGTATCAGATTCCCAGCTCGTTTTACACACTTTAGCTTTTCATACTAAAATTAGATGAAGAGCTGTCCTCGGAGTTAGTGCTGCCTATCCAATAATTCGTGTGTATGCTCTGGAAGGCAGCGTTTCCGTGCTGTGGTCGTGCGCAATGTCGACGCCATTGCCCTATCTTCAGAGCACCGTCACATGACTCCAGTGATCATTTAAAAAATCAGCACTATGTGAAAAAACAAAAGCAGTGAGGGTATAAGTGTCTGTACTATTCAGTAGGTGGTGCCAGCTCTCAAAGCGCAGTCAGAAAGCGGCAAATCCAAATGGGGAAAGGTCAAAATTTGAACTTGAAAGCGGCGATAGGCTACTATCGATTTGAATAGGCCAGGGAAGTGTTCAGAAGGATTTCCAAGGCTGTAGCCAGCATACCCACAAAAGTCCTCTTAAAAAGGACCGTTGCAGTAGCTTATGGGGTATTAGTGCTTTAATTTGATACCAGTGGCTAGTTGAAGCGGAGCGCCACATTTTTACAAAATTGCAGCTCTCGTCAAACTGAGCTCAATTCAGTTATCCCTTGTTAACTTGAAGTTGTAAAATCTGCTTAAAATTTCAAGAGAAGCAGAGTTTTGAGTTAAGCGAAATGCCTAAAATTTAGGGCGAGGTCACTGAAATAAGAGCTAGTGCTGGCAGCAAAAGCTCCAATGGGAAGGCCTACTTCCTTAATAACGGCAAAATGTTTGCAGGAAACGCGAATTTTTGTTATGGTGGAAGAAAGAATGGCGTGATGTTCGCGTGAGCTGCGTAGTCTACAGGAATTTCAGAGATGTAGACGTCAGACAACAATTTGGTAACAAGGCATTGGCCTCATACAGCGCGTAGCTAACTGTTCGAATGGAGACTTCATCAGCTGCCTGTAGCGGACTTCTTTGCCTTGTGTCCTCACTGCCAGCATTTCAAGATATCCACGGTCCCCCGAGGGGGGGGAATGCATGGGGCCTATGGGAGATAAATGCAGGGTGGGAAGAAGTTACCACTTAACCGATATTTCAAGATATCCAAGTTTGAGTTAAAAAGGGATTACTGTATATTGATATCAGGGCTGTCGCCAAAAAATGAGTAAAATAAATGAATGCATGAAAATGAACACAATAAAAAAATTGCCGCCGCTTGCACTGGTGGTGCTAGGCTGGGGAAAGAGCAGAGCGGGCGGCCCCTCTCCCTTTGTCGGAGACCTCGGCTGTTGCACCTGACATTTATTTCCGAACGTGCCGCTGAAAGTTGCCTCTCCATGACTGGCAGGCCTGGATCTTTTCGTCTGCAGGCTTTCTCGTCTCTCCCAAAGTGGACCGCGTTAGAGCGTGCTGTGCGCCCAGAATGCGATGATAGCTCAGTTGGATAGACACCCGTTTCTTAACGCGAGGGACCCAGGTCCGATTCTGACCACGTGAAAGGGGGCGTTACTGTTCCCCGCAGCTGCTAACCCTGTACCTCCTGTGCCTGTGGGTGGCCCAGTGGTCATGTTGCTGGTTCCATGCCGTAAAGGTACCGGGTTCGATTCACGGGACCTCCCTAAGCACATTTTTTTTCTTGAGGCTTCCAATCTTTATTTGGTGTGACGGACAGACGAAGTTTGGCTCTGCTGTTAATAACGGCGTACGTTGGGGATGTTGAGGGACTGCACCTAGTTCACAGCAAGAGGGCTGCATTCAGTAATTTCAAGCCTTGAAGGGACTGTGAAGGCGGCATACAGCTGCATGCAAACTCTTCGGAGTAAAGAAACTTGTATAATATGCAATCTAGGAAGCTGCACATGTGACGTGCAGTGCTGTCTTGTTGAGGTCTCGCAGAAGTTTGAAGCGGGAAAATTTTTCCACGTGCTGCTCTCACTCCTTCTCTCCCTAGGTTTGCCCATGTGCTGTATCATGGGTAGTTTTTCTTGTCAACGTGCAACTTTTCCTTTCTTCCCTCAGGGAACCTACCAGGGCCCTTGGATCCAGAGTGAATTTGTGGCTGTGCTGGCTTCGGCGCTACTCTGGTACTTTGCCTACAGTGCAAAGGCAAAGCTTCAGGCATAGGCTCACCACACCTGCTCAGATTCCTCCTGTCTCATAGCATTTTTCTCCACTTTTTTTTTTTTTTTCACGAGAATAAAAGGGGGCCAGTGGGGCCTAATGCGTCCTTTCGTAACCACAATCGTTCTGTCTTTTCTTTTGGGAGCCTACACAGTTTTGGTGATAAGTTTACACTGTGCTTTCTTGTGCACTGTATGCATAAAAGTGTGTCTAGATCAGCCGAAAGCAAAATTACGTGCCAACATTAGCACATAGGGGATAATGGTCGGTCTCATCTTGTAACATATGCTAAGCTGTGTCATCACATAGTTTCGTAGTCCTTGAATGAATGTGGAGCCTTCCACTACAGTGCGCCTCATTATTGCCTATGTAGCGTCCGTGTGTATCAACCAACCAATCGTTTAGTAATGCAAAAAATGTCAAAATAGTGGGAATGAATATTGCCACCCCGAGCACTTTTCTGTCCTGTATTTGGGACAGGGAAAGTTCTAAACCTTGAAATGGGATTGGCACAGCTTGTCCAATTATTGATTAAAAAAAAACGGTAATGTAAGGGCATTTAAGCGTGATATGGGTGGATCTGGCAACTTAATTTCATTGGCTGAAAATGGGCTTCGTTAGTTATTGGGGAGTAGCGTGAGAAATTGCGCGCTGCTTGCTCTCAATGTTCGTGGGGCGACAGCAGGAGCTGTGTTACGTGGGTGAAAGGGGGGAGTTTCGAAGCGGGATTTAGCGCACTCTTGAGTGGACCCAGGCCTACGTAAAAAAGTGCAACCAATTCCACTCGACGTGCAAGCTGTTAAATGCGAAACAGTGATTCGCCGGAGGGGCTGCGGCGCCGTTCTCCGCTCTTCCCTTCCACCCTTCACTCCTCTTGCTCAATTGAACAGGTGTTTGTTCAATTCAATTCAATTTTCCCGCCTTCTTTTGGGAAAGCCGGAATCCTTCCCTTCGTCTATTGTTTCTTGTTCTGCCTGGAACAGCGCGAGCGGGAGTTCTGTTCTGTTTGCTTTCATCTTGCACGGGCTGGAGGAGCGTTTCTGCGCCATCTTGAACGCGCCGTATTTTTCTTCCGCGGCCGCTTTTTTTTCGCTCATCGTGAACAACCTAGCGAAAATTCTTAACTAAATGAATGCGGGGACTGCTGCTTAAGCACATATATTTTGCCTCAAGTGTACCTGCAGCTTTCTTGGTGGGGAAATGCGTGGCGTTATCTAGTCAAATTCTCGAAGTATGGAAATGGGCGCCGATAAAGCCACTTTATGAAAAAGGACACAAGTTAAATGTGTCCAATTATCGTCCGGTATCCATTACGTGCGCTTATTGCAAGCTATTGGAACATATAGTAGCCGGTTACATTCAAAATTTTTTAGCGGAAAATAATGTCTTATGCCCCTGCACCTGGTCTAAATGTCATTTGCACATTTGACCATAGAGTTTCTCAATATGAATCTAGTGAGAAACTCTATGATTTGAACCAAATGTCATTGGCTCAAATGCCAAGTTGTGCTGCTACATTAGGTCTTTAATGCCATTTGGCTCAAATGACATTTTGAGCCAAATGAGCACCGAGAGAGACATTTAAGATTCCAATGCCATTTCCAGCACTCTCGGACGCAGCGTCTTCGAGCGGCAATAAAAAATATATACTTCCGTACGTAAAACTAACAAAAATATTGTTGTGTTGTGAAACTTTGTTCACTGTTTATTTACTTAAAATACAAATCAACATATTTAATTTTCATACTCTCAAAACCAGTGGGTAAGTTGCAAAAAACACAAACAAAACAACGCATGACAGCCTAATTTAGAGGTCAAAAACGGTCGTATCTTCTAATTTGATATCATTTTACTACTGCCTCGGGACTGCTCCTAAGTTTGATTGTTGTATTAGTGTCGAAAACGGAACGGGGCACCCGGCAACAACAGCGCCACTACAGCACAGCGAACAGTTGTGAAACTTTCAATGCCATCGAAATTGTAGTGTAGCAGGGCGGATTCTGAATGGCATTTGAAACAACCCAGTTTGGATTCAAATAGCATTTGGACCCAGTGTAGCAGGGGTATTATCTTCCCTCCAACATGGCTTTCGGAAAGGTCTCTCTACTGTCCCTCCATTGGGCAACAGTTGTTCATGAATTTTTGAAGGGGTACTTGGACAACGCTGGGCAAATAATGTTGTGTTAATTCCTTGACCTTTGTGAAGCGTTCGACAAGGTGTCCCATAGCAAGCTGCTGTCTTACGGCGATCGGTCTTCCCGCGTATTTGGTTAACTGGGTTCGTGAATATTTAAAAAATAGGGCGCAATTTGTTGATGTTGGGGAATGCGTTTGTGATGCTGTCTGTCTCATCTGGAGTGCCTCAGAGCAGTGTGCTGGGGCCCCTTCTTTTTCTAATTTACGTCAATGATTTGACTGAAGTGGTTTCTGGCCCTGTTTCATTGAAATTGCTCGCTGATGATTGTGTTTTGTTTATGAACGTTGGTTCTGCAAGTGATCAGGCTATACTACAGGAAACTACTGACAGTGTTGAACAATGGTGCAAAGATTGGGATATGGAAATTAACTCACAAAAAACAGTCCTTTTGAGCATAACGCGTAAAAAGTAGCCCAGCGTTTTCCAGTACCACCTAAATGGCTTCGCAATTTCAGAAGTTTTGTCTTATATGTATTTAGGCGTCACTTTTACTCAAAATTTGACATGGTCCCAACATATTTCCGACATATGCGCATCAGCCTTTAAAAAGCTATGTTTGTTAAGGCGAAAGCTTTCTCCGAGTAATGTTAAGCTCTTAGCCTATCAGACTTTCATCAGGTCAAAACTTGAATATGCGTCTGTTGTGTGGGACCCGCAAACTAAAAATGATGTCAACCAACTTGAGATGCTCTAAAGAAAATGCGTTCGTTTCATTTATGGCAAATACAGACGACAAGACCCCCTCGTAGCTCATGACCAACAATATTATCCCGACCCTAGAAACAAGAAGGAAACTAAACCATCTATTGCTTCTTCACAATATATTGACCAAGAAAGTTTCGTTGCCTATACCTACATTTCTTAAGCCCTTAACCACGAAAAGAACGCGTCACACACGAGAGCATGCTTTAGAGCCTATTTTCGCGAGGACTAGTTCATTTAAAAATAGCTTTTTCCGCGTACCATAGAAGACTGGAATTTACTTCCTGAGTCAATTCTAGCAGCTGACAATGTTGCTAGAGCATTGGAGCAGCACTTGTCTTGGTTGAACCGATGGTATCATATCAGTGTGTTAGTATGATTGATATTGCATTCTGTTCGGTTTCATGATTTATATTGTCCATGCGCTGTTTTGTTTTATGTTGCGTTTTTTGTTGTTGTTGCTGCTGCTGCTGATACCGAGTAGTGAGCTTTGTATTCTTCACTTGCCCCTCAGCTGCTAGGGCCATTCTGGCCTGCGGTATTTTGAAGTAAATAAGTGACAACGATTCCAGTGGTTTGGAACGGTTCAAGCATCCGCTTAACTTTTGGCCGGAAAGCTGAATCAAGAGTGAATCGGGTATCTTTTCCACGCCTCTGTTTGGGTGCGTGACGCCGCGTGACACCGGGACCGCGGGCGACCCACGACGACAAGCCGGGCCCATAAAATGCCGTGCAAAGCAGATTTCGGCGGGCCTGGGATCGAACTTGAAGCCGCGGGCCCGGCACGCGGTTGTACTGCATAAATGCAAGACATTAATTCTTCGCTCAGCTAAAGTGACGAGCCCCAACCACATGGAGCGATTTTTTCGCCGCGCACCAAGTCGCTCATCGAATCGCTCGGTTCTGGGTCGCCAGAAACAGTCGCTCGCCTCCCGGAAGTGGCCTCAGCGACTAGCCAATAGGAGAGCCCCTACGTAAGCACGCAGCCTCCGGTTTTGAAAGAGAACGGGGGGAAGATTTTGCAAATCCACGCAGACGACGTTTGCGGTGCAGCGGCAAAGAAAGCTTTGCGTGGCAAAGCTTGTGTACACGCTGAAGCAGAAGCAAGAAGGCTCCCGCTCACACTGGGTGAGACCCGTGTGGGAAAAACGACGTCAAGAAAGCGAATTCTTCACGGCGTTCATGTTGGAGCCGAGAAACGAGGCGCAGAAGGAAAAGCGTGCGCTATCGCTAACCCAAACCAGTTTTAGAGATGCAATGAAGTGCAAAAAGCAAGGTGGAAAGGCGTAATACTTTTTAGTCATGCTTTTTATGAACACAAATGAACACAAATGAACACAAAAAAATGTTTGCAAACATCCAGCGTACCAAGCGCGTTACTATGCGCAGTGCGGAAACATTGAAATCGCCATCCTCAGTCGCATGCTCAGTCGCTCGAGCCGTCGCTGTCATGTGGTTGCCCCGGCGAGCGACTTCGGTACGGCGACTGCGGATCCTAGTCGCGTCGCTCGTCGCGTCGCTAGAAAAATCGCTCCATGTGGTTAGCGCTTAACTGTATAACCGCAGCAAACGAAATAAAAAAACGTTTAAGTTGCAATCACTTGTGTTTTTGAAAAAAAAAAAAAAAAACGCCCTCCGCGCAAAAGCAACAAAATAATGCTAAAACTGCTCTTGATACGCCTTGACTCGTACCGCTTTTGCGGTTGCACGGCGGAACCGATATTCGAACGTTCTATGTGGAAGCGTGTAGGCTTCCACATAGAACGCGCAAGAATGCTCCACTGCCACGGCCCGTTCACGCACGGTGCGGCGAGCGGCCGAAGGATATGACTATGCTTGCACGCAAGAATCGGCCAAGGCCGTGCAAGTATCTTGATCGTCGATCGCTTAAACGGAAATCACAGCGCTTACAGAGTTCCCAGAGCGGTGAAACGTTCTGTTAGGGACTGTCACTCGCAACTCTAACGGCGATGAAATATCTGCTGCGATGCCAAGCCTAAAGTTCCCAACATTCGATTACGTGCATCCGAAGCCGGCTGCGAGCTGTTGGCGAAGGCCCTCCCGTCGCGCAACGCTCGGTTCTCCTATTCTAAATATCCCCATTACCCGAAATCATTAACGACGTGTTCCGCCTCGTACGCAGCCTCGCCTTCTGTGCAAGGGCGTCCGAAGAACTTTTTGCAAGGGTGGGCATCCATTACCGGAAAGGGGAGGGGGGGGGGGGGGGGGGGGGTACGGTTGGATTGCACTAAAAAGGCGCTATTCGTGGTTACAAAAAGTACGAATTAGAACCAGACTTGGATGATGTACATTGGATTTTATTACCGAACAAAGAAATAAAGTTAATAAAGAAAATGCGAAAAAGTTACTGTCACTTTGTAAAGAGTGGCCAGTCTCGCTGCGTGAGGGTTCTCGACTCACGCCAACTGATCACCAGCACACAGCAAAATAGATTCACATACATAGAACTGCACTCCGCCAATCTTCCTTGAATAGCAGCTGCAGACGCCGCGGGTTTTAGTGGGCAAATTAATTGCGAGATGACATGTGTGATAAAGTCTGTTGAAATGGCTCACGCAATAAAGATATACTACTCGCCTCCCTGGCTTTCAATGCAGTACAGGCGTACAAGCGTTTTGAGGGGCTGATTTATAGGTCTTTTTCGGGGCTTGGGTGGTGCCGACATTTCGCAATTTAAAAGGAAAGGGTGTACAAGAATTTGGAATGGCACGGTAGGATGTTACACTCTCCCTACTAGGTGTAGCGATGAAGATTTTTTGCTAGATGTAGCTGCAACTTTGTCCGAAAACTGAAGTCCTTGCGGTAAGACTGCATAAACTTAGAGTTTAGAAAAAAAAAAAACAAAAAAAAAAACGTCAAAGCTTTCATAATTGTTCGCTATCTTCAACAGCCAGCACAGGTAGTCTGTTTCACTGCCGTCACATGACCGGCAATTTCTAAAGTGCAATGTTGACCGCAGTCCTGAAGGGCGTGCCATACGGATACGCAGGACCTGAGTGTGCTAATCATTTGAGTAGCGTGGATTGTTGCGCTAGTTGGTTCACGTACATAATTAAAAAAGCTTTGCGCTAAAGGCCGGTACAAAGCAGAGGACGTCGGTGTCGTTCTCTCCTTTCTTCCGTCCTTCAGAACAACTTTAAGTTATTTTATTATGGACCAACCAAGCTGTGCAGGTTTTTTGTAGTGCATAAAAATATCCGAATGTCCAAGGGGGGGGGGGGCAGTTGCCCCCCCTTGCCCCCCCTTCCGGACGCCCATGCTTCTGTGTGCAGTCGTGAGTTTCAAAATTGATGCTTGAGAAATGCCGGCTTACTGTAAACATACAAAACACGCTGCAATTATAAATTACCACGCCGAGCACCTAATGGAAACTAAATAGTATAGCCTTGTCCGAACCCGCTCGAAGGCGTTAAAAACTCGCGTTCATACCGTTCATACATTGCGGACAAGTCGCGAAAAGTAAACATCAGCCGTGAAGAGTACAGGCTACGGCAGTGATCGTTAATCGAATCCGGGCATGACTATAAAAACATCTTAGGGGAAATAGGCACTGATTAAGCCAAACTGCAGATCATAACATTTTTAAACATGTGCGGCGAAGCAATCAGATCACCGTTCTCGCGTCATTCATTTATCAGGCAATACGAGCAGTCGCGCGGTGAGATCATAAGTGAGCTACGCGTTTCCGTCGCTGTTACAAGGTGTTTGCTTGCACACACATGTCCCGCCACAAGTATTTCATAATGAATTTACAGAGTACTTTTCTCGGCATCAGTTGCATCGTCCTTGGCGTTAGCTGGCTGCGTATGTAAGAGCTGTGGGTCGCGATGGTAGCAACTACCTAAACGCGGCGGTGTCGCCGGGAACGCTGATTGCTTGCCCGAATTATTTGGTTTACAGACAACTTTTTTTGGTAATTTGCATCAAATCCACAAGGAGCGGGCGAGACGGTGGCCACCAAAAAAAAAGAAAAAAAAAACGCGCCCGCATACGCATGGGAAATGTGTTGTAGCAGACGACAACCCGATTCGGCGTCCTACAAGTGACGTCACTCGTAGGTGGCGCCACGGTATGTCCGTGGTGCTGTTGGCGCGCGCCTGTCGGCTTTTCCGCCTTGTGCATCACGTCACAGTTTTTGGTACTGACGTCACGTGCAACTATGGCCGGTCGGGCTGTTCTGGCGCGCGCGCGCGCCCATAATCGGCTGTGGTGCGACAAGAACAGTGACGTCAAATGCGCCTTTTCGTCATGGCGGCTGTGGTGGTGGTGGTTCATGTGGTGGTGGCGTTTGTGACGAGGCGCTGGTTTTACCGTGCCACCCAGGCATGCTGCGCCGTTCTTGGGGAGCAGGGATTTATACACCCCCCCCCCCCCCCCAACACCGCCCTAACACCACCGCCCCCCTCAAAAGGATTGGACCCCCCCCCCCAAAAGAAAAAAAATTAACATCCACGGGCACCCCGCCCCAGGGATTTACACACGTCCCCCAAAAGGCCCTCAACACCCCCCCCCCCCCCAGAAGATTTCGACCCCCCCCCCAAATCGAAATTCTGGATAAACCCCTGTTGGGCAGTATGAGGGGAGGTGAGGTGCCCTGTTGACAGTGTTCTGGTGCGTTGAACGCATGACCGACCTCCACCTGAGCTCCCAATAAGGCTGAGCTACGCACAGGCTCTGGGGGGAAATGATCGCGAGGTAATTACGTGATGAAATTAAATGCGGCAGCTACGACAAGGATTCCACCGATGATTTTCAAGTGTTTATCCTTTCAGTGTAGACGCAGTGGAAATTATAAGCAGAACAAGGTCACGGAACGCGCTTCGAAAATAGCGCAGAGACAAGTGACAAACAAGTGCGCTTAGTTTGTCACTGATCCGTATGTTTTCGTATCTGCGCTGTGTTTGAAGTATTCAAACTGTGTACCCAGCGTCAAGGTTTGGTGTGTTATCTTGGACCCGCTTGGTCACTATAAGAAGAGTCGAACGAGACAAAAGAGTTGGATGCCCACAATTACCCGAAAGCCGCATTGAATTGTATGCGCGTTCACCTCAAAACACTTAAAAAAGACTCAAAACACTCCAAGTAGCCCATGTTGAGGCATTGGTGCCCAGTCTGGTTCGTATCGTCAATGAAGTACGTCGCCTACCTTCATTTGTGTACATTTCAAGCACGTGACGAGGTGCGAGGTGAAAACTGCGACGCCAATCCCGGGGCCGACATAAAATGAAACGGGTGTAACAGATATATTCGGTACTGGTTAGCCTCATCAACGATAACTTCTTTGCGAATTCGTCGAATCAAGCCTGATTGTCTTCAAGCACTGTTCGAGCCTTCGCTTCGAGACAGAAAAACACAAAAATGGCTGCTGCGGCTTAGCTCAGCTAACCTCGGATATGCAAAGCAAAAGCTCGGCTTGGTTTCGCTTGGCTAAACCTTTGATTTGGCTGTATTGCCGACCACGTCTCAAAGCCGTTCGGTTCCGTGCAACGCTCACAGAAGGAGGCCCGGCGAACGCGGCGTTCATTCATGGCGAACGCATCGTTCCTCTTCGCCGGGCGCAGACGAGTCACGTTGCCCGAAACGGCCCGACGCCGCAATCAGGAGGCTGCGGGGGTGGTTGGCTGCCTCGACCGCAGCGGCGGTGGCGACCACTGTCGGCGCCCGGAAGCGCCAACAGCGGGCCCGGCGAATCACGCGATGCGCTTCGAGCGATGTGTCGCCGGGAGTGTGCCTCCGGTCAAAAGGTCATTTGCACATACTCCACGAAATCGCTGGACGAAAGCAGCAAAACGCCGAGTGCAATGATGATGATGATGATATTTTGGCTGTACCCTTTGAATCGGGTGGGTGTGCCGCGCACACGCTAGCCAGGACAAACAGAAAGAGAAATGCATGACAAACATAACGACAATAACGCGGCCCGAACGAGACACAAACGCTCCCGCACGAGCCTCGAAGAGCAGCGCGCTCCCCAAGCTGTTGTCGTACAGCTGGCAGCCACCGATCGAGGTCTTGTGCTGCGCGTAAACCGCCAGAGTGGGCTTTTCCCGCACAGCACGCTGCCACATCGCCTCCTCTTCTTCGCGCACTCGACGGCGCGTGTCACGTGTCCAGGCTGCGGCAGTGTCCACAGAAACAGGCTCGCGGAAGAAGCCGTACTTCTTCTCCAAGAAGTACACACGGCGTGCCCAATTTGTGCGGATGCAAGTCGCCGCCAGATACTCGAACACGCGTCGCGCCCAGCGCTCCCGATGCATGAACTGGAGGCGACCGCGGTACGACAGCTTACTAGCCGCCTCACGTGCTTCAAAGGACGACCAGCCGAGGTCTCCCTGTACCGCTTCATTGGCCACATACCGATGACATCCTACAGCGGTGCGTCCCACTGCGCGCTGCTGTCTCTGGAGCCATTGCCGAGTGGACGTTGAGAGGCACACCACAGCATTCGCGAACGTGAGAGCCGGCACATGCACTTAACTTCCACAGGTCACTCACCATCAGGAAACGGTTGCAGCCCCACAAGCTTCGGCGGCGAAGAATGCACTGGCCACGAACGGCAGACTGACGCACCTTTGCCTCGTGGTGTGAGTACATGGAAGGACCGGCAGAAAGCACTACGTCCAGGTACTATGGTCCAGGTACTTATAAGACGAACCGCACGCATGTCGTCTCGCCGCCGCGCGGTCGAAAGCCCAGTGAATACACCCTATTGGCGGTGAGTGTTTGAGTGGCGCCCCTTGTCTCTGACGTCGGCTTAGGGACTCGCGCCGCTGTCGTCTGCTACACTCCGCTTGTGAGGGGCAGCAGTGTCTGTGCTAGAAATCGCCCGCTTTGTTGCTTTAATACATTAAAATCACAGTTCTAGTAATTCAGTTATTTTTGCCAGCTTCTGACACACCCAAATAATTTCAAGCTGTATCTCCCACAAGTTTGCAACACACGAGGAGATAGAGAACAACTTTCTTCAGAGCATCGGTCAGAAGATCGTGTGTAGCTTGTCCTTTCTGGCTTATTCGCGAGGATCAGCGCTCACAGATCCTCGATAAGCATTCAGAATGCGTAGGCTTCCATGCAGTGTTTTTGAGATGCTCTTATGAAGACTCAGCAGTCTAATGCTGCGTACCAAGCAGCGGCCCCTACACGCGCATCGCACAGCAGGAAATAAAACGGTCGTTGTTGTTGACTTGTATCAGATTAATGTTTTTTTTTTTTTTTCTGTGCCCAGCGAATTAATTTTTCTGCACCGTCAGAAACGTCTTATTAGGAGGTTTGGGGATGTTTGGGAGGCTCACAAAGAGAGTGTGGATATTTTCTTCAGGTTGTATGGCATACATTCCCTTCACAAATTGGCTTTCGTTACGGCTGCGTGCAAGACGGTGCATATCCGCACTGATTCCGCAGCGTGCGTTGTTTATTCACATGCAAATACAATGAGAACGTTTGTGCTACGCCACCGCTATCGCACCCCAGTCAACGTTGTCCAGAGTACTCGAAGGCGGCTTCTGTGCTCCGAATTTCTATTGTAACCAAATTGTCATCACAACGACCTGACTCTCAATCCTAACAATTATAACATGATTACGGTGTTGAAGGCATGGTATACTCGCTAACTAACGCAATAAATAGTGTACGTGCATATATTACAAGAGCAGAAACTGATGAATATTTCCAAGCAGCTCTTTATTGGTTTCCACCCCTTCGAGGCGCAAACAACAAATCCTATTCTACTCAGGATGGCATTCTATGAATTGAAGAAAATTATTTTTACTCTCTTGTCCTGGACTGAGGACTCGCCCCATCAAGCAGCTCGATTTCATTGTTAAATAAAGTTTTCTCCTCCTCTTGAGTGTAGTTTTCCTATAACGCATATCCGAATATTGGGAAGATATAGCTGTGGGAAATGTACCGAAATGCCCCTCCAGATTGGTATTATCTTTACCGTAGACGTGATTCGTTTTGCTCAATAAACGTCCACACATGGTTAGAAGCCTGGTATAAAACCAGCTATACACACAGTGGGTTATTTGAAACTCAACCTACAGTTTTTGCAGCCCATAGTGCATTTCGGCATACTGCCATGCCATGACAACGTAAAGACATGTGATACAACACTTTCGATCCTTCGGAAAGGTTGCAAAAACTGTTTTACCTTAAATATGATTACCGGGAATCGTAATGCTTCTGTCAAAGTCGACAGCTCTGAAGGCCTACAATTTGTTTTTGGTCTTGTATTTTCGCTGTTGTCGCTTACTAGCTGCTGGCTATTCCCTTTGTTCGAAAGATTGCTTAAAGCCCCGAATCTTCGAGCTCCGCAAAGGACCGGCTTCGCAAGGAATGGGGCGACGCCAGAAATGTTTCTTCCGTAGCAGCATCGAAAACAATACTTTAACTCCCACCTTGAGCTAGTGTATGTGATTTTAAGCCTATTATTATGACAAAAAGTTACGCACACGCAAATTCTGGTGCGGGCAAGAAGAAGACGTCGAACTTACGGAGGCGCGCTTCGCAGCGCCGCCCGTGTTCGCGCTCACCGCCAATAGTGTTGATCTACTAACAAAGGCGTATTCGATGCTCAACCGTTGCGTTTGTCGATGCTCAACTGTTGCGTTTGAAATAGGGTTCGACATGAGGATGCTTCTACGCGACTGCACATGAAGGAATCGGTTTGGAGAGCCCGTGGAACACAGTCCAAGAATCACTTTAAAAGTTGTGCAGACAATAGCAGCTACCACCATTTTGGATTCAAAACTGTACCTCTTGCCAATGCACCCCATTACGTTGCTGCTAGATGTTGTTTTTCGGGCATTGGATGAACTAGAAGACTAGGATGAACCCGATAGAGTTCATAACACTCAATTCTAGCTGCTCAGTAACATGAATTGCACTAGAAAGCGAACATTGAGGCTAAGCAGTGTTCATATAAGAGCCAAATTTGAACACGGGCATTGATAGGCATCTAGGCACAAACGCCAAAGTAGGCATTTATAGGCACCATAAAAAGACAATAAAAGCCCTTCGTAACCTCTAATTCATCCTGATATATCAAAGTGGCGTGATAGGACCGCAAGGAACAAAATAGGCAATGTGGCTTTGATGTGTGTGGTCAAAGCGCAAACTATTCTCGCAAACACCACGTAGATGGGTGTTCTCGGAAATTTTATTGCAGATGCGCTATGAAGCCTTTTATTTACTGCGCATCATTGATGATTGTGTTATGGTCACTGTTGTGCACATCGACGGCATCTGCATTAACCTCATTCGCAATGCCATGTGCCTACAATCTACGCACGAGCAGGACTTCGTCTTGGGATAGGCAGGTGTTGCAGAGAATTCCCCGCTCGGGCAAGGACAATGGGACCGGATTGCGCTGCTGAGCACGAGGTCGCGAGTTCGATTCCCGGCCGCGGCGGCCGCTTCTTTAATGGAGGCGAAAAGCAAGAACGCCCGTGCGTACGAGATTTCGGCGCGCGTTAAAGATCCCCAGGTGGTCAAAATTAAGCCGGAGCCCTGCGCTACGGCGCGCCTCATCGCCTGCGTTGCGTCGGCGCGTTTAAACTCTGCAATCAATTGACCAATCAAAAATGGTACCAACACAGCAAGTCATTCGTCTTTCTTGGCAGCTCAGTGTGCTTGCAAGTGTGCTGCACGAAAAGGAAGTCGTCATCAATTACTCATTCGACAGCACAAGGGGGTGGCAGCGTTTGTTTTATGCTGTATACCTATGAATTCGTCGGGGATTTTGCGCGACAACGCCGGACCGTGATGGAGGGGATACCATTGACAGTCCTCAGTTAAAAAGAAAGGCGCAGCCTTTGCATCGCAGAGATGGAACTGGCGGGAAAAAAGGCACTCATGTTACCGCCCGATATACATAGCCGTATACTGGCGGAAGCCAATGCAGCACTCTATTTGCCTATCGCTATAGCAGTAGGCTCAAAAATATTAATGAACAGGCAGGGAGGAGAGAGAGAAACAACTTTATTGAACCGATTTTACGAGTGGTTCCCTATTCTTGAGACCCATATGCCTCTCTGGCCTCTTGTCCCCTGGCAACCAGCTTGATTTGGTCTTCCAGAGAGGGGCTGATCAGCAAGGTCTCCCATCGCTCGGTGAGGGAGGGGGTAGTGGGGGAATGGTTGAGGGGTGGAGGGGTGTTTTTGGTAAAATCACATTCTCCGATTATGTGGCCGAGCGTGCCGAGTTCTTTTTTACAAAAGGGACAATTTCGGGTGTAGCGTTCAGGAAACATCTTATTTTGAAGGAGAGGGTGTGGAAAGGACCTAGCCTGTATCTGTCTGTATATTGATTGTTGGTCTCGGTTCAGTGACTTGTGTGGGTCAGGCCCGTCAGGGAACCCGTTTCTTTGTTCTTTATAGTAGTGCGTTATGTCGCTATAGCTGGTGATGGCGCGTGGCTCTGACTCCTCTGTCCGGTATTCCATCTCTCGGGCAAGTTGGTGGGCTAGTTCATTGCCCTCCAACCCGGAGTGTGCCGGCGTCCATATAAGCTCCACCTTTCCATTGGTGGGAGTGCGGCATTTCTTCAGTACCTTAAGTGCTTCGAGAGACACCCAACCTTCTCTGTAGCTGGCGTATGCCTTTTGGGAATCCGTGATTATTTTCTTTACTTGTGGTTGCGTTAGTGCAAACGCAATTGCGGTTTCTTCGGCGCTTTGTGTGAATGCTGTTATGTTTTAAGGAAAGCCGTTTCGAGTAACGCTAATACAGCTGCAATATGTAGGAGAACGTGCATGACCATGCACGTGGTCCTACAATTCCAACAGCAATGTGCTGTTGCTAAGAGCACATCGCAAACAGCACCGATGAAGGAGGCCGGGAAATAACGAGTTATGTGAATTAATAAAAAAAAAGGGGGGGGGGGGAGAGGACAGACGAAGAAGCAGAGAAAGGCGAGAGCGCTAACAGCAAGGAATGAGCTCCGACGATTTGCATGCCATCAAATCTTCTACACTTCGATTAATTACGCTCTCTTCGAAAGGCCCAAGCCAGCGGTTGACGTGTGCACATTGATGGGGCCTGATACGGGGCCCTTGTGCGCTGCGATAGACGATGGCCAGAAGGTGCCCATTCTGCCTCGGAATAATTGCGTGCAGTCGCGTGCTAATATATTGCCTATATATATATATATATATATATATAATATATATATATAGATATAGAGATATATACTATATAGATATATATACTAGACTATTATATATATATATATATATATATATATATATATATATATATATATATATATATATATATATATAGTGGCGGAAGCATAGTTCTGCCTTTTGCCGTCGGTAGTTTTCAGAACATCAAAATGCACTTTTATAGAAAGCTTCTTGTGGAGAGAGGTCATGGCTGCAGGAGGCTGTAGCAGCTGCGTAGGCAAAGCTGACGCCGCATCCACCACCGCTGTGGGAGATAATGTTGAGAGGGTATACTAATGACAGCTTCCCTTTTAGGCTGCGAATGTGCGGTGTCAGCTTATGGGGTGGTCGAAGCATGACACCCAGAAACTTGTGATGATCGACGTATACGGTATCAGTACGCCTGTGGCCTTAATCTGTTAGTTTGGTACTGCCATTTTGTGAAGGCGATTGCGGCGCATTTGGTGGCTAATATTTCAGGACCACGTGCCACAATAAATTTCACAATCAAATTTATCGCACACAAGGCTCGCGCAGCGCACTCGCCAGTTGCGGCCTGAGCACCATATGCGGATATCGGCTGCGTTCATTGGAATTTCAAGTTATTGCGCTGTAATCCTCGACATATCATCTGCAACCGCCTGAGTCGTGTGACCTTATCAACCGAGCATCTGTGGTCTCCCCGTGTTTGGCTTTCCCCCGCCCTTAACTTCCTTCAACACCTTCTCCATTTTCTTTTGACTATGCTTAAATGCGCTGTTCTCGAACGAATAAACGGTTCAGTCCCAGCGCCGGCCTAGACTGTCGGCCGCGCTGTGTGCGCGCCGACTGCAACAGATTGTGGCAGAATCGATCAGGAATCAGCACATCACCCTAGCCGACTGTGTTGATCACGTTGTTCGAGGTTGTCTCACCATCTGCTGCGGACATGTAAATGAACCTGTCGGAAAGGTAATGGAAGATCCAGCCCTGAAAGGACTGCAGACCTGTTGCCATGCGGATAGCTTCACGGAGCATCATCATACTCCGGTGTGATGTCAAGAAGTTATCTGCCGTCGAGTCTGCATGCATGCTTCACATGAATTGCAAGGACAATCACACTCTCCGGCCATTGCGGAAGCCAGACATCTGCGAGCGACGGGTAGACGTTCCGCTGTTCTAGGTACTAACCCAAGCGGAACAGTACCATCTTCTCCATGAGCTTGCCTATGCAGCTTAGGAGCACTATGCGCGTGGGCGCTAGGTGTGTTTCCAGACTGATGCGGGCGCTTTTCCACTCTTGTTCAAGATGGCCGGTCTCCCTATAGAGCGGTTAAACGTTCTGAGAAACCACGCGCCGCTTCGCATTGGCATATATGTGGCATAAAACCACACAGCTGATCTCGTCTGAACATAAGGATGAGTCTTTCTTAAGTTCCGAACTGAGGCCAGAGCAGCCTCGAGCTCCGCCATTAAGAACGGTTCATCCTCTGTGGACGAGTGCTGTCTGCAGGTCACCCCCGCGGGTCAGTAATTTTGACAGAGATGGTCTTAGCAAAGTTTAGGTCACTTACCTTTATTTTCAGCTAAATGAAGTTGAAGAGGTGTAGCTAAGACCATGGAGCACGAAGAACTATAAGCTCTACATCTTAGTGAGTTGCTTTGTGGGGACAAACTTCGAACACAACACCCATTAAGCGCTTGTGTGTGTCGCCCCTGTCTGTCCCCGTAATTTGTGCGCGTTGAAGTTTTCAATCATGGTTTGAAAGCCTCTTCAGATGTCTTTGAATGAACTACTGTATGTGCCTAGCCGCTCGCACGTCTTCTAACACTATTTTCCTCAGCGCGCGTCTTTGCGTCCTTCTTGGGACCGCCGATGCTGGTCGGCGTGTACCCTCCTTTGGCAGCCTTCCGGTTTTGGTGCACAACTTCCGGGCTTTCGTGACGATGTTTATAACGTCATCGTATAACGAAAAAATTAGTGCCCTTCCACTCTGTGAAGAAGGATGTCCTGCAAAGCTGGACGCAGTCCGCGCAGTGCACGAAACAACACATTTATCGTAATTTGCGATGGAGCATATTCCCTAGCCAATCAGCTGAGTGAACCTTTGATGGATCCAATCTTTGTTTTTTTTTTCAGATAAACATGGAACAATCTGTGTCCCTCCCGTCGTAAGCATCTTACTGTTTGTGTAAGGCCGCGTTCAGACTGTTGCCCCAACTGTCGTATTAGCTTTAAAGAATGACGTCATTTCGCGTCTCAGCCAACCGAACTGCGTGACATGGCAGTTTTTTACGTCCATATATCACGATGCGGGTTTTCCATCGGTAATCTGAACATAGCTTAACACACAAACCAATCCGCTCTACCACTAAGCACTCCTGACAGGTCCCACTGGGCCGTTTAACGTCCGCATTTAAATCTCGCACCAGCACAACGGACGTGCCATCCATCAGTACGGACATGAAACCTATAGCTGAACTTGAGGCGGTAACGGCGGTGCCAGCAGCTTTCCGTTGTTTTTGCACCCATTCGCGCTTGTGTTCGGGCCAACGCTTCGATTCTTGCTCTTTTTTCTCCAAACGAACGGCATGCATCCATCCCATAACGATTTAAAACCTGGAAGCCCTTAAGCTATATTCTCGCGTACAAGCATGTCCGTTTTCGTTCCCCCTCGTGTGCATCTTACTGTGTGTGTAAGGTGTCTGTGTAACACATCAACCCACACCCGAAACACTCGATTGAGGAGGACAGCCGACTAACCGCATTGACCCATGTAAATTTCGACATCTAAATACCAGCACAACCGGCATTTCATCGGTAGCGGCATGAAGTGTAGTTGTGCGTGCACGCCCCTTCTTTCTGCCCCCAAACCGTGCACGCATAAACCAGCAACCGGTGACAGCGCATACTTAGGCGTGCAAGACACCGGTAAATGTCGCTCGGAAGGCATTCCTAGAAGACAAAGAAATATGGCCTCAAGCCTGCGTTCCAACTGGGGAAGTTTCTCTTCTACCGGGAGGGTTTCGCAGCTACTTGGCGAAGTGAATTTGAGTGGAAATGGCGACGGCGGATTTCGGTCGTTTTAGCGGACAGCCCTTTGGCAGCCGTTTCCTGGGCTTTGCGGGAGCGGCGTCTGTTTGTGTCCACGTAACCGAGTGAGCGAACGCAGCAGCGACGAAAGAAAGAAAACGAAGAGGAGCGTCTAGCGAAGGGCGAAGTGGAGTACGACACATGCGGCTACGGCGTCATCTCTCACTGCCTTCTCCTCGCACGTTTCATGTTTCGCCACCAAGGAACGCCCTCCCACTGACACTTTTTCCAGAAGCTGTTCCATTCCCCGCTAATTCAAACCACGTGACGTTTGCGCGGGAGGTTCCAATACGATATGCAACATGCTCGCTGCTTCCTTGTGAAGGGCTAATCCGAACCACGTGACATGTGCGGAGGAGGTTCAAACACGATTTGCAACATGCTGGCCGGCGGCGGCGGCGGCGCACTGCGAGGTAGCAGCAGAGTAGCGCACGTCGCCGTACGTTCGCTGATCACGCGAACACTTCCTGAGACGCAGCAGAAAGGAGCCGTGACCGAGAAGACTGCAGCTCGCACTTTCTGAAATCTGAAAGGTGACGTTTCGTATAAGAAAGCGTAGTGCCAAATTAGAATGATTTCGGCCAATTTGTTTATAAACTGCTTGTGGTTACTCCACTATTTAAAACGCTGGCTTTGATATGAGCTAGAGAACATATACTCGACAAAAATCGGTTGTCTGTCCCTTTAACGTGAGATTTTGTTATGCGCATGATTTGAGTTTTACGTTTCTGTGCAGTGCATGTTTGGACGTAGTGTCATAATAAGACACCATTAGAGTACTCCAGAAAGCCTTTGGGAAACAAATAGAGCTGAGGGGCCGTGTCTCGTCCCCGCTTCAAATTCTTCCGGGGAAATTCTGAAAATCCCGCACCACGGCTCCGGTTTTGACCTGTTAGTGTTGTATTCTGTGATAGTTAGGCAACTGTCCTTTCACATCTACGAGCCATGTGTTTCCAAAAAATCAGGAGACCACACTTCAATCTCCTTGCTGGTGCACACTTCTGTACGAAGACAAATTTACACCTTAGGCAGGGAAACATTTTAAGATTTAAATAAAATTTACTGACATTTTCCAACAGCGTGTGAAACGACAAACAAAAAGCACGTGCACAGACCAGAACGGAGAGTTTTCCTTCAATGTTAAAAGGGGAAGCAGAACAAGGGAAGGTTAACTTAACGCGGGCATGTACACAGATAAGTTCATTGGTACAGTTGATGGCGAATAGAGAGGACCGAATGAACAAACGTCCGCAATGGTGCGCCGATTCACTTCTCCACGAAGTCAGGCGCAGTTCTCTTAGCAGCAGAGGTGCACACATGTAGCTGACGGGCACCTTATTCCTGGCTAAACAGGCAAGGCATCTGTGACACCTTCCCGAAATTGTTATTGCTAGAGCAGAGGCCTTCAAGCGCTGCTTTATCAGTGCCCCTGAAAAAAGGGCGTGAGTATCCCCGCTCTATGGTTGCGATTTCGTTACTAACCTGCGTAAAGCGAGTATGCTGCCTTATATGCGAGTATGAACCTTGATGAGGTCACGGTGAGACGTACCATCGCGGGTATTTCCACGCTTCGCGCTTTGCACTTGTGGGAAGAGTGCGCTCTCAATTCATGTTTACCACGGCCAATGGAGTTGCACCAGTAATTTTTGCATTTAACTGCAAGTTTATCTATTCATTGATAAAGTAGCAAGACATCCTTGCCTCACTGTACCAGATGCAACTTGATGATCCTAGATATGAGTGCACCTAGCATTGACGATGGCCTCGTCTTATTGCGGTGAAAACTTGAAACACACATGCATAATGTATATTATTTTCTTCAACTTGCTGTTTCCCTCAACAACCTCACTCCAAGCTGTCCAAATCAGAAGACTCTTGGTCGCATCCAAACGAATATTAGCGTCCACCCAATTCGCTTACACCACATGTTTCCCACTCAATTTCCCGCCCAATGCACTTTTTGCCCACATTTTATTAGTGTGTGCACATAACCCCGACCTCCAACTTTTTCCCTCCCCCTTACCCTCCTTGGGTTGTGGGAGAACCTGAATACCAGCGACCACTTGGACGTCCAGCAACTTCAGGCATCATCGGTCGCCCGGTCGTCACTTGGATACCCGGACTAGGGAGCCACTCCTACTTTATGGCTCATTAAAGATTCGTACTATGTTCACTGCACCGTCAAATACGGTTCAAGCATTTTTTTCCGACGCGTCCATAATTGTCCATGAGCATTATTAAGCTACTGTAGCCTGAACAGCTAGAACGCGAAGCATTTGAATGCATTGGACTGTGCCACAAAGCCATTCCTTTTGCCGTGAAGTAAAGCTCACGTCTCTCGGTACTTGAGCTAAAAATGGGGGGAAAGTCCTTTCCACCGGTATATCCGTGGCCCGACGCGCATCCCACCAATCTTGGCACCACCAAATGCACTACGATCGCGTGCGTCGATCGATGCGCGCGCATCGGCACAACCCACAAAACGTGGCCCTGCCCACAATTTTTCACCCAACGGGAGCGAATAAATGGTGAGAAGAATTTTTTTTTCTCGTTGCCAGGTTTTCTACCATTCTGAAACGTAAACGCAAATTCGGACCTCTAGACGCGGGGATACCCCACTGTCGCATTACCGTCCACAGGGACACGACTCACTTGATGCACTAGTGGTCTTCTTGCAACGCAACAATTTAGATTCTTATGAAGTCGTAACTATAACCTGATCACATATGCGGAATGTTACAAAGAAAGAAATGTCTTAATTATGCGACTGCTGCCTAATCGGGCCGCCACTTTATGCCAATACCATGACGCCCGGCTCCTCTATACCAGCAGTTAGCAATTTTTTGTCTTGTGCTCGTGTGCTCTAAGAATGCATTGTAAACTTTTCGAAAACTTTACGTAATTCCGAGTTGTCCTCTTGCTGATCGTAAAATTGGCATTTGTGCCAACATTTCCTGTGATCGGGCTGCATAGCATAGCAAAGTAAAGTACATTCTGTTTCGGGAACTGGCGATCCATGTCACTGTGTCCTCCGTAAGTACACAATCCTTTTGCGGATCAGACATAGAATATATTATTCCTGCTAGTTCCTTATTTTATTGGGCGAAGCAGGCGCGTGAGCAATTCAAAATGCAGGCCTGAAAACAGCTGGCCATCAAATGCATTTTGTTTTACCAGCGAGTCACCAAATTTGCAAGCAGTTTGATCCATGGCATACAATACCTTTTGCACTTCCTCTATTCTCTTTTTTCTGGATTTATGCTGTGCAAGCTCAGCCCTTCTACAGATTTATTGTTCGGTCTGTCGAGGTGACACCGGTTGCTTTGTGTTCATGTACCACTGACGGGCGAAGATTGCATTACTGGAACACTGTGGTATATGCCAAAATCGAGGTCATTCTTTCCTTCCCCACGCACGCGACAGCATAAGCAATGCATTCAAATTGCTGTGCAATTTTTCCGACCTGGCCTAAATGCCCTGCGCGTTGATTGCGAACGCAAATGTATATTTCATATGCAAGAGAAGTGCGTTCGAGTATGCATTGGCTGATTGGACCTCAATCCAGCATAATGCTCTGCGAGCAGCAGGTTTTGGGGGAAACTTGAAGATGGCCACGTCTTTACATGACACTGACGCACACCGATCAAAGATGGCAGCACGAGTATTTGGTCCGTTGAGTCATTGTTTTCGCAGTTCAGTTTCAATTCCAACAAAGCTGTTTCGCGGAACAAACTGCTTTTGCTCTGCGTTTGCAGTTCAGCAATGCAAAGTGAAGCCTGATAGTGCAACATTTCTTTCAAAACTTTGTGTTTGCGGGTACCGCCAGTGGGAACCAGGATGTCAGTGCAACTGAAGGAAGCGTGAATAAGTGTTTGCGACAGTATACACATATGGTGTTGAAAAAAAAGCATCATGCACCTCAGTTGTGGCTAGCTCAACATGTTTGCCTCATAATGTGCGTTGTTTTTTCATTGCGTTCTGCGATGGCAGCAAACAGGCCTTCTAAGCAGCACACTTACAGTTGCCTTGGAAATGAATTTCCACACACGTACAGACATACAGTAGTGACGCACTGACAACAAGTCGTTGGTGAGGGTATCTGAAATGTGCTGCCTAAACCAACAAGCACTGTGAAGTTCCTTCTAGTGACAACTCTGACATGCAGACATTTCCCTGCTACCGTAACGTGCACATGTGGAATCCACTGCAGCATCACAAATGAACAGGCATGGTTCATAGCACAACACTTATCCAGCGTAGACTGGCACACCGTTACATCGCACATCTTCCGGGACAAACGAGTATTTCCTTTTTGTTTTTGCGCGCGCGCGCGGGAAAGTGCACACAGAATGAAAGAAGAACGCTCAACGTCGAACTTATTTTACCGTATGAGAAGGTACTACGTTTCTGTACAGTAAGCTCATCCTGGAAACAACTTTCGGCTGCGAAACATCAATCGCCATAAATAAGAGGCTACTCAGCAACCCAAAATTCGCAACATCGGAATCTGTCTGCAAGACCAAATGGTTTTGATATTGTGTAATGCAACATTCAAGCAGACAGCGCTACAATACCTGCACGTGTTCACTCAAACGGTGCAGCTTTCAAGGCCTGGCGGCAGACCACATTGCCAACACGTTACTTTGCTTGGTAAGTAAGGAACGCGCGGCGAGCCCACTGAAGGCTACGTAAGCTTTGTCACGTATCCGCTTCTAGGTGTGGTTCGCCAGACAGGGTGGCGTACTCAACCGCTTGCCATCGCTGCACCATTCACAACTTGTCCAGCGCCCGACCATGACATAGGGGCAGTTCCAACCGCTGCCAATGAACGCCCTGCCCAAGCAGGGAATGACCAGCATGAAGCCTCTGCGTCAGTCTGGTGACCGTGATGCACCATACCAAATGATGTTTCCCGCCTTATAGCGAGGTTAGGAGGGAAGGCAGGGCCCTGCACAATTTGTTTTCATCATCGCACGTCTTCAACTGCTGTCGTTGGCCTATGAAAGCCGTGATTTTAGGCCACTTTTGACGGAGAGAGGGGGAAAAGTCCGCGCGCGTGTGTGTAGCTCACCACGAAGGCCGCCTCATATCCCAGCTGTGGTTTCGGAGCGTAAATATACGAACGCGCTCACATCGCCAACCTCGAACCGATGAGGGCTAGATGTCTCGCGGACGAAAGGGCAGCGGGCCTACGCAGCCGTGGCACCATGAGAAATCTTTGCAACTCCGCACGCTCCCAAATTCTAACCAAGCGAGCAACCAAATTGTTTTCGATTATTATAAATCCTCACGCTCTCTCGGGACTTGAACCCCAACCATGACGTGTCGGGTTGACGCCTCTTCACAACGTACGACCCCGGTCCTGCTGCCGCCTGAATTCAATACAAATCCGCGCCCCGCACCGCAGCGATGGAAGAAAATTCAACGGCAAACAAAAATGTGTGTTGTTCAGGGGCACGGGAAAGCGTGTGTGGAAGGCGAGTTTGAACGGCGGGTGTGTGCCGTGACGCGCTGACTGCTTCATCTTCCGCGACTGCGCCCTCGCGTGCCGAAATAGACGCCGCGCGACCTCCCCGCGTATGCGCTCGCGTGCCATCCCCTCCGCGCGGTTCCTGGCACGTCCCGCACATCCATAACCCCCGCGGCACGACCAACGAGCGTGTGGCATAAAAGAAAGCACACGCAAACAGGCGCTGCGCTGCTCACGAACGTGGCAAGATCGGCAAGATCACGAGGCGGTCGAAAAAAGAAGAACCGCACCGCTGGCGTGCGCTGCTAAGCCGCGCTTGAAAGACGTTTTCGACAACTCGCACTGCTGTTACCGTGGCGCAAGGGTGGCTGGGGCCACGTACGAAACGGAATATGTACGTCTGCGAGAAAAAAAAGAAAAGCGCGAAGGTCTTTTTCGGCGTATTCTTGGGTTCACTGGAAGGACGTTCCTCCAGATGCGGCCGTCCGCCCGCAGGGAACATTTCGCGCTTCATTGATTCAAGGTGCCGGCGACGCGACTTCGCGGGGCACCGGCGCGAGCCGAGGGATGCGTGGAGAGGCCACGATGACGACGACCACGGTCAAGAGGTCTGCTGGTGACCGCGCTGCACTACGCCGCACGCATGACTGACGCCACCCGGCGGCTGCTTCTGCCACCCCAAACTGCGCGTGCGTTTTTTTTTTTTTTTTTTGCCCTTTCGTAGTGCGCGCGAAAACGAACGGAAATGTTTCAGGCGTGTGGCTTCCGGCCACGTCAACCTAGAGAATGCTTCAGGCAAGAATGGCGATGAAGTGACAGGCGTCATACATGCGAGAACTGAATCGCCTCCCGGAAGAAGCGGCGGCTTGGTCGGAAAAGGCGCGATATCGTTGTAAGCCTTATACCGAATATCCACAACCATATGTTTGCCGTGTCTCGCAGCGCTCGCGAGAGGCTATATACATACAAATAAGGAGGCATCCGGTGGTCTTAGTCACGGCATACGAACACGTTGACAAAGACCTTCGACAAGGTTAAATGTATGCGTGGTGTTCACTGCAATGGTCAGACATAGCACAATAAAACGCAGATTTTTTTATACATGGAAATGAAAACACGAGAGAAAAACGATGTAGCTTCTCTGACATGCAGCAAAAACCATATCACACCGGACACTCCACTATCGTGGCTTGCCTACTCAAGGCCAAGACCTTGACAGCAATTCGTTTACATCGCGCAAGAACTGCATTACAGCTGCATCAACCTTGTGCAGCTGAAAGCGTGATTGCTGTTTAGCGCAAATATGGCCGCACCGTACTGGTCGTATTGATTATTATGCGGACATCCCACTGTACACGGCGCAGCCAACTTGCACAGCGGTCGACTGACCTCCGTGAACCGCGGCTAGGCAACCCCAAGCGTAAACTACGCACAAGCCTTTCGGCAGCGATCTCCGGGAAGCCGCGCTCAGATTCGAAGGGCTTTGTGAAGCGGCTGGTGATAAAAACCAGCAGGCAGAACTTATGATCGACAGCTACCGCCCAAATAGAGGTACACACATCCTCAAGACCTCAAGGCGCGGAACTCTTCGTGTGTCGTGCACCGTACAGACAAGCCAAGCATCGTCAGACCTGCAAAGCTCGTCAAGCAACACTGACTACAGCGCGACGCAAGAACAAAAATCGTATGAGGGCGGGCCATTTTGATGAACAGACAGCTGAGGTCACATATCCGTTTCCGCCAAAAAAAAAAAAAAGCGTAAGAGGGGGTGCCAAAGCGATTGCACCGATAGCTTCGCGCACAACGCTTCTGGGGCGGAATTCTCAGTTTTGTCCATTTCATGTCCGTTTCACGGTGTCCATTTCGAGCGAGCTCTGATTGGCTGAAAGCAGACGACTGGATGTGACGCACCAAATTGATTGGTCAGAGGCCTCGCAAACGCAACTACGTCACGGCTGAAACGGACGCTAAATGAACATTTTCGAAACGGACACAATTCAGAACCCCGCCCCACGTGGGTGCGTCATACGCGGGTCCGCCGCCGCCGCCGCCGCCCCGGTGGCGCCCCCGTCGCTAGTGACGTCGTCCGCTGGGCGCCGTTCAGAGGATGGTGCATCCGCAGCAGCAGGTCTGCGGGTAATCCGGCGCGTACGCTTTCTTCTCGTGGCCGAAAACGCTGAAGGTGCCCACGTGCGAGCGCCACTCGTAGTAGACCGTCGACACCGGGATCACGCGCACCCGTTGTCTCTGCGCAAGAACAAACACAACAACAACGGAGTCATTGCAGTTGACCGGACTGGCTCGTCGCACGGAGGAGGAGGAGTTCTGCAGCGTTGACTCGTCGCGTGAATGTTTGCCCCAAGATGGTGCATGACGTGTCCCAGCCCTGCGTTGCAGTCCTGGGATCGTTGGCCCGCTGGCCAGTAAAAGAACACTCCCAAACACTATTTCGCAGCGCTGTACGACCAGATGGAATTATTAGGCAATTAGGCAGGCAAAGTGTTACTGAAAATAGCTGTAACCGAGCATATGCGAACCAATATCGTTTAAGTTTGCTGAACTTTGCCTCTGTAATTCGAGTTACCGAAGAAAAAGGAAAATAACGCCGTGTAAACCAGTTCAAAAACTGAGGCTCGGAAGGGGGCTAATTCACGTTTTCGTTCTTTTTCTTTTCCCAAACATTGCCAGTGCTAAGCTGAACACAGATGGAACGAATACGATTACACACACACTAGGCAAGTGGTACGCTCCACGTGTACGCTGTGTGAACTTTTTCGTTCCGTCCGCAGCTCAGGAAGTGGGCTCATTAACTGGGTAGGAGAGAGAGAGAGAGAGAGAGAGAGAGAGAGAGAGAGAGAGAGAGAGAGAGAGAGAGAGAGAGAGAGAGAGAGAGAGAGAGAACAAAGACCGCTGCATAAATGAGCGTCCGGTTGGGCCAGCTCTCTGTTGAACGGTTTCAATTGAAGTTATATCATCGATGTGGAAAGTAATTGTACATTCCGGTTGCCTCGGAAGGCACTAAAGGTGCGTGTGTTCGTCATTTCTCATTCATTCGTGCATTTTCTTTATATAAGCATTTAGTTCCGCATTTCTGGCTGACCGCAGTCATCACGGCGTTTGCAATTAAGGGACAGGGTGGAACCGGAGGGAGGGTCACGTGACAGACGCTGGAGGAGGCGCTGGTAGGGCGGACACATTGGAGCATGAATGAAGCGGGGCTGCCAGCTAGTTTTCCCGAGGCTGCGCTGTTTTTCGAGGGGAGCTCGCACAGTGGCGTATGTCGCCGGCGGGAGAACGAACCTGCATGCCAGAAAAAACGAGCTCCGCCGAACTTGCAGAGCCGGCGATTCACGATACACGTTGTTTGGGCTTTACCACACATGCTCGCATTATGCATTGAGGAATAATTCGGGAGCGAACACTGCGGCAGCCCCGGCGCAGACCAAACAAAGCGCACCTGAAGGGAGAGAAAAACAGGTCACTGGCTGGTATCTGTCAGCGATGCGTGGAAAACGAAAATGGAACGGTAAACACGCGGAGGATCCTGTCTACACAGTGGAGACGAGTTGGTCAATAAACGTACAGCCCGGTCACTGCTGGTTAAAGCGTCCCATCACTCGCGGCACGTCGCGCGCTGCCAGGGGCGGCTGTTTACCGTGGCAGGCTGCCACGTCGCGGGGATAGGGGAGAGGGAGAGCCCTGCGGCGTGCGACGAAGGCACCCCCGAACAAAGCGCGGCTCTCCAGCCGACACTCTTCACTCGTCGCTGGAGGAAGATGATGATCGCGAGCACAAACTAGCCGTTCCCCGCCATTGGGCAAGCGTTGTTGCGCTCTGCCTGCAGCTGCCGCGCAGCAATGCAGGGACTGACTTGAGAGGAATTAGACACGAAACGAGTTGCCCAGCCTCTCGAGAGCCTTACACCGTGCGCTTAAAGCTTAGACTACCTTCGACTTCCTCATCTCGCGTAGTAGGGAGGATGGCGGCAAACCAGGAGAGGGATGGCAGCTGCCTGGGGAGGCGGAAGAGGTAGGGACGCAGAGCAGCCAGCGGAAGCGAACTTTAAAAACACTGAGCCTGGCAGGCAGTGGAGGCGTTCTCTGCATGAGCTTCCGATTACTTTGCTTCAGGGGGGAATTCCGTGATGGCTGATGACCATGATGGAAGCAGCGCAAGCTTGATGCGTAGCTTGTGAGAGAAAACTAATTACCAGTACTATTTATTCGGTGACAGGCACCTCGTCCGTTTGCCCTCTCCTTTCGGTCCTCTACGTTTGTCGCAAAGTTCCTGCGGCATGCAGCATACAAGATGATAGAGTTGTGTGGGGAGAAGAGGAGGTGTTATAGAAGAGAAGCGACGGTCACGGACACAGGTCAAGAGCGAAAGAGCCAAGGAGAGTGAAGTCCGGAATGCCTCCACGAGATAACGCATGAGATGCAGCGGGATTTGAAGTTCAAGGTACGAGTAACTGGACACACACACACACATATACATATATATATTTGGCAGATCTCCGTGCATTTGCTTTAAGGAGTGCTGACACAAAATTTTCGAGTGTTTTTTTTTTTCGTGTTAACAATTATTTACGCCGCTGTCGACCGTCTATGTGCCATTCTATGATTAGTGAGCTCGTAGGCACCCATAGCAGCGTAAATAATTACGTACAGCCTCGTTTATTTGTGTCAGTTTCGGTTTCGACTAAAGGAACACCGAGGCGGCCGCCATGACAGGGGGGCGCTCGTGACGTCACCGTTCTCGTCGCGCCACTGCCGGTGTGGACGCGCGCGCGCTTGCGCGCCCAGACGAGCGATGTCATGGAGGAAAGTATTCTTTCCTCCATGGGCCATGTTCTCCGCCATGTCCACGAGCCGGGCAGCCTGCCGTCAGTCCCAAAACCGTGACGTGTACACACAGCGGAACAGCGCGCGCCAACCGCAACCAACGAGTCGGCCACGTCACGGGAGACCTCACGTCGGCAGTTTGGGGTCAGGAGGGGTAGATGGGGTCGTGCTGATTGCGAAAGGGTATCCGTTCTGAGTTTTCTCGTGCTTATAAAGATTAAAGTGGATTTAAATCATGGTATACTGAACGGTCACTGTTGAAAACTGTTGGGCGATATCTCCATATACAAAGGAAGTCCTTTACATACTTATCCCAGCTTTGAAATTTCGTGTCAGTACTCCTTTGAACTGATTTCTCGTTATCGGATCATCCTGAGAATAGCTTTGTAAGCGCGACATGGTAACAGCATCGACTATATTGTCGCGATCCATGCATTGGGTTTATTTATGTTTTGTTTTTACCTGCCGGCTGCGCCGGGCTGTGTTATCTGTGTTATCAGTGGGCCAAGTAAAGCGCGCGTGGGCTATTCTTTATTTTTTATGACGCACGTGTTGGTGTTTCGAACTAACGTCACCAGTCTAGAATAATCTTCTTTGATCTACAGTGCTCCGGATGTAATTCGACAGTTCGAGAAACACTAGCGCCGAGAGTAAATGCCCGCAGAGCAGATGCCGCGGTATTCGATTCGCCGACACTCGCCTGCGTTCGTCACTTTGTTGACTGCTGCTTCGCCGCCTGTGTATTCTTTGAATTGTTAGGGGGGCACAAGTTCGCCCCAATAAACTTGCTTTTCCTTCAAGCCAACTGCGTCATCCTTGGCTTCCTGACAATATATACCTTACTACCGCTGCCTGTTCGGGAGACTGCCCTGCTCTTTTGTGTCTCCCTTCGGCTACATCGATTAGCTGCGTACGCATCACGTCACTCCAAAAGCGACGCCGTCACTAACCACACCACCAGGTTGTGTCACTTCCAGCCACACAATCATGATTGCTAGAAATTGTTGAAGACGGAGGGGGGGCTTTATTCCCAATGTGTAACATTAAAAAACACTAGGAAGTTCTCAGGAGTAACACTGAAGTCCACATCTCAGCACTTCCTCACTGCACCCCCCCGTAGAAAACATACAGAAGTGCCTCCGCCCCACACAGCGCGTGACCAGAAATATGTGTTCGACTTCCGTTAAGTGGTAACTGCGGCGTACCCGACGTTGTATAGACCTTCCTTTCGTACGAACCCGCGTGATCAATCGCGTTTATGAGGAGGCATGTTTCAAAGTACTCACGGATGTAAATTAGTTTTTTAAGAAAACTTCGCGGGTTCTGTCTCAGAAAATACGGCACTCAGTCCGGCACTAGGCCCGACCCCGGAGCGAAGCCGCCCCGACGCGAGCATTTGCCGCGAGCTAGCGAGCGTGTCACGACTGGCTACGCTCGATTGCCCGCACAGGCCAGCGGGGAAAGGCAAGGCCGCGCCCTCACGCCGCCCTCGCGCACGTGCCACGTGCACAGCCGAGACGATGCCAACAGGGCTGGGGATGTGCGCAAATTACCGCTTTCTGCTCAAGGTGACACAGATGAGGCCGTTCTGCCTCACTCCTCGGCTTCGGCCACCACTCGGAGCGGAACGGATTTCATTTCCCCTTTACTAAAGGAGAAATATAAAATTCGTTCCGCTTCGAAGGAACACGGCTTTTTTCCGCGGTCGTGTTCCGTCAGACACCCACAACTTCTGTGGCGCTATGAAAACATAACGTCGCCAAAGTACACCCACAGATAGCTATGAGGTAGGAACACTATTACGTGAAGGGAAACATAGTATTTGCGTATATCCAAGCTGCAATGAGCTCGGAAGCGCATAAGTACGCCAGTCCGGAACCGAGCGCCCTCGTTCTTCTTCTTCCACCAGAGGCGTGCTCGTCGCTGTGTTTACTGTTTAACCAGGCGAGCCCAGTTACAAAATCCTGGGCTATCTCCGCTAACGTGAAACCTGGGCAGGGACGAAGCATGCGGTGTATAAGTGTATTCTTGGCGCCTTGTAGCAGGGGTTTATCCAGAATTTAGATTTTTTTTCGGGGTGGAAATCCTCCAGGGGAATGGTGGGGGTGGTTTGGGGATGGTTGGGGGGTGTGTTCTACAACTACTGGCACCCTGGGCAGGGTGCCCATAGTTGTAGAAGCTCTTTATTTTTTTTTTGGGGGGGGGGGGGGGGTGCGTAGAATTTTTTCTGGGGGGTGTTGGAAGGGTGTGTATAAATCCCTGCCTTGGCGTTTTTGCCCACGGAGACGAAACCGTTGGGCGCTAGAGGTGTACAGCTTGGCTTAAAGCGTGAACTGAATGGCGCGTTTTTGCACGCCATTTGTGCGCGTCGGCGTTGCGAGTGAGGTTTTTTCACGCCCGCGCGCGGCAGCTTCTGCTTCGCTCAGAAAATGGCACGCGCCGCGCGCGGCAGTAGGAGGACCCTGACGACTTGCGCCATTGGGGAGGCGCGCGCCTCATGGCGGTAGTTTCGGAGCGCTCGAGACAGCCAGCTGGCTCCGCCAGAGATTTTAACACGAAAGTGTTTTATTCCCGGATACACGATGATTTTTCTGACGTCATATCCGTCACGGAAGTGACGGCAATACAACGAAGCAAGCGGCCTGTGAAGGGTGCACCCCTGCACACAGGGTCTTGTTGCGGAGAAGCAACCTTTAGTACTAAAGACTACGTTGTATTTAGGGTTGTTCGTTTTCGGGATTTATATTTTTAACAAGAAAGTGCTTTATGCCGCGATACCCCAAAATTTCACTTACGTCATATCCGTCACGGAAATGACGCCAGTACACCTTTGTCGAAGCGACCCGCCAGCAAGACATCGCTCGCCAAGCACACCCACAAGACAGCTAGCCGCCGACCGGCAAATCACTCTCAGCTGCAGATTTCGCTGCACATTTCACTTTCGTGTTTTACTGATTCCTATGACAGAGGAATCAACCACAGTTTTGTTAGGCTTACCACCCCGACAGGTATTGCATGGGCGCTTTCACTAGCTGTCGCGGATGATGTTTTATAGTACCGTTTTGATTCACATTATAAGCTCTTTTACCGCACAAGTAACTTCGCGTGTGCCTTGATCGGCATTTTAGAGAGCGCTTAGAAGCGGTCGCTCGAGCGAGCTCCCCACACCACTTCGCGGCGGAAGCGTGCGGATGGTTCGGCGGAAGAGTCAGCGCGCCTGTGGTACAGTGGACTAGAATACCTGTGGCGCGTTTCCACGAGCAGAAAACGCTCCATGCGGTTCTAACGCGAGGCGTTGGAAAACGAGTGTCCCGGTGGGTTCTTTTAGTACGCGTTTTTCCCACGGAGATAAAACGTTCTAGCGCGAGGCGTTGGAAAACGAGTTTCCCTCTGTTTTAGTACCGTGACTACAGGATACTGCGAAGACACGAGGCGACGACAGCCCGAGCCCTAATATAAAGCCGGACATTTAAGGGGATAGGCGAATGCTGAACCCCAATCTAGATGTCTTCCAACGCCAAGTGGACGCTGTCAACGTGACAACATTACCAGTGGTTTCTTTTTTGGTTGCTTCAAGAAAAATTACCCGACAACTTTTCAAAGATTTCCGCCCATAGCTGCATGATCGCATTACCTCAAGGATCCGGGACGTCTCTCTCCTCATGCGGCAATAACATTGAGGCGAAAGCATTTTGTTGTTGTTGCCCTACACAGAAAATGGCCGCCGCAGTGAAGAGTGAAAAGCACGCTTCAATTCCTGAGTGAAGCTGGCTGCGTAACACCACTACCGCAGCTACCGCAGCGCGTTGCGAGCGCCGTAGCAAGACTTGAAATAGTGCGCGTGGCAGTGACGTCACATGTCGTGACAGCTGAACGGGACAGAAGAGGTGACCGCGGAGAACTCTGGTTCTGGGGAAGCTTTGGCATAAAGGGGCACCAGTCTGCCTGTCGCCGAAAAAACGGACGCGAAGAGAGAGAGGCGAGCACGATATAGCAGCAGTAGCCAATTGATAATAAGTAACGCTCGGGAAAGCAGCCGCACTGCTTTCGCAATCAAAGCACGTAAGCAGACTTGAGTGCCCCGATGAATTTTCAGCTTCCGCCAATGCTCAGAGGGACTACACGGGCCGCCATTTCCTTCGCCCCGCGCCGAGGCCTACAGCGGTTTGAAACGGCGTGAAACGAAACCCAACGCGGCGTAAGCTGCACGCGCGCGTCGTACCTGCATGAGGATCTTCTCCGACTTGAAGGCAGACGCGTGCTTCTGCACCAGTTGCACGGACGCCATGTTGACAGTCATGTCGGGAAAGTGGTTGATCGGCCAGATCTGTCGAGAAAGGAAAACCAGGGCCGCACGTTACAATGCGGTAGCGTTTGGGCACAGGCGTTTTAATTAAATGCGAGGAAACGGTACACTTCAAACGAAGTCCGACGGCGTTCGTGGCAGCGGTAAATCGTTAACCACACGACCCATTCGTACGTGCAAGGAAAGGTGCTGACGCCATTCATGGAAGGCCTGCAGTTTAGGAGCAGTCGATATATGTCGGGACGCCGCTAGCGACACCAGCGCCCCCGCACCGCTGGGATGCGATGTCGTGGTGAAGTAGGTCGCACGGTAATAGCAGAGTCTTTCAGTGCTTGCAATAGCAACAAAAAGGTTTTGCAGTCACGGAGTGCGGTTGTAGGCACCCAAATGAATTTCTTCCCCACCATGCGGCGGCTAATCATCTGACGCGCGCGTGAGCTGTCGCCTGCAGTGCATCGGGCAGTCAGTTCATCGCTGCGACCGTAGTGCGTAAACTTTTGTGCCCGACTGCGCGTGGTTGTTGGCTGCACCCGGCCTAACCCAAGGAACCTACACCTCACGCATATATTCTTCTCCACGTTGATGGACCGAATTGGCGTTTCGGACCACATACAGCGATGCGCGCGTGACGTCACACATGAGAGAGAGAGAGAGAGAGAGAGAGAGAGAGAGAGAGAGAGAGAGAGAGAGAGAGACGAGAGGAGAGAGAGAGAGGAGAGAGAGAGAGAGAGAGAGAGAGAGAGAGATTAAATGAAAAAGAGGAGGAGAAAGTGCACTGGGGATATCGAGCTCAACAGGGAGCTCACCTGCATACAACCCAGCACGCGAGATGTGCCGATGCCAAAATGCCGATTGCGGTCTGTCGATGGACAGATATCGAGACGAACCAAAGGCGTGCTCACCCTGGAGTTCTGCTCCTCGAAGACCAGCTGTCCCGAGACAAACTTTATCTGGTCGTCCGGGACGAAGGAGTGTTCCACGACGTGGTCGTCCGTTTTGGTCGACCTGCAATGTGTACGTGGCCCTTGTTGAGGGGGAGCGAGCCGACAGCCTCTTCGCTATACGTGCTACACGCGAAGACCTGCAAGCTGTACAGAACGGTTACCGAAGCCCTGCAAGAGGTGCTGGTGGGACTTCTTAGTTCTTTTGCCAAGGTGTACAATTTAACATGTTTCCTTTTTATGTACGTATGTCGCAGGCTTATATCTTGACGAGAAAAGAAAATTTCCCAAGCGCGAAGCACCTGGAAGTGGTACGGTTTCGAGGAAGCTGAACATCTTTCTTGTAGTAAATGTTGCTCCAGAAATATTATTAAAAAAAATAAAGTCATAAATCTTTATTTTGATGGCCGGTGTGTGAGAAACGGCCGTCGACATCACGCTATAGTTTCACCCTTCCTAACGCGCATTCCTAAATGCCTTTAAACCTTAACCCCCATGACAAACTGCGCACAAAAAATTTCGCAGTTTGTTTAACCCCCATCCCTCCTCCTCCTCCTATGGATATAGCTGTGGAGCTGGAGCAGCTACCGACCTGCGGGCTTCAGCGAAAACTGTGCTTCCACGGCAATGCAAGGCATCACAAATTTCCCTATCGAGGAGCAACGAGCGAGGAACCTCGGGATTCGAAACCACGGAAGAGGGGGAAAAAGCGCGCGTTCAGCGCCGCTTACCAAACGACCGTGAGCTTGATGTAGCACTTGATCTGCCCGGTCCCCGAACAGGCACGGCAGGGGGCCACGCCGTCCCCGTTGCACTTCCAGCAACTGCGACATCGGGTTCGGGGACAAATAAATATGCGCTGATGACGACGCGCAGATGCATGCTGAACCAAGGAGTATAGACGGTATACAGGCGCTAAATCATGACACGCGGCTTACAAACAAGCTCGGGAGATCATGCACCAAGGTTACCGAGATATCTCGCAGAGGAAGCGCATGGTGGGGGCGCAAGAATAGTTGCTTTGGGAGTCGCGAGTGTCGCACTGTACTCTGTGGCTTCCCACGCGAAGGTGTATGCGGCGGGGAGTCATGCTTGCGCGTGGTTCCAAAATATAACCGCGGCGGCGGCGGCGGCAGACAAAGGCGCTCTCATTAAGACTGCGCAGCACCGATCTGTTTAAGCGCCTCGTTATTTTAGCCTCGATGTTAAGCTGGGAGATTCAGCGAATGCGAGAATGAACAAGGGACGTATTCACCATTGAAGATGCCGCACGGTACCTCAGTCATGCGTGCGTGGTATCCACCCTGTAGCCTCATCTCTCCAGCTGTGTCAGGAATGAGATAACGGTTTCGACATAGCTCATTATATGTACGCCTGCACAGCTCAAAGCTAAGGCTCCCTTTTAGGCGGCTATATGCGCAGATCTCCTCCTCTGTTCATGGGTGGGTACCACGAGACCTTTGACTAGAGCGAAGGGCAAGGCAGCTACTCACCGCATTCGGCCCATGCCGTGACACTGGAAGCAGCGATCGTTGTCGCCCGACAGACTTCGTTTCTGGCCGTCGCCTTGACAGTAATTGCACTGCTCCTGTGAGCGCCAGAGAGATGGGAAGAAAAAGGGAAAGAACAGGACGAAAAGAAAGAAGTGTTTTCTCTATCTTCATGCACATGCATGCGTGCGTGCACGCGCATTTAGAAATTTGCGTAGTGGCCACCCCAAGCGAATGCGTCTAGGTCGGCAAGGGTCAGGCAATGAAGAGCATCACTGAGAATGGAAATTAGAGAGCCTTCGACAGAGGCGCCTCGTGATCACCCAGCACGCTACACGCCAGAGCGGCACAAGCGGTAATCAGGGGGGGCAAGGCGCTCACGTATCCGTTGCCGTTGCAGGTTGCGCAGCGCTTCCGTCCGACGCCGCCGCAGGTGTGGCAAGTCTTGACCGAGGCCGTGTGGGGCACTTCCACCGAGCTCGTCTGGCACTGGAAGGGCGTCGGCGGGGGCCACCGACACCTCCCAAGGGCCCGGGGCCGGGCCGGACGAAGGGCCGTCCACGGGACCCCCTGCATGGCGGATCCGTTGCGGCGCATGCTGCCTGCTCGCCTCGCAAAGCTGAGGACGCGGGCACTAACCTGTGTACGGTTCGAAGCACCAGGCAGTCTGCCGCTTTTCGGTGAACGTTTCCAAGGTGTACTGCAAGCGAAACGCATCGGTGGAGCTATGTACGCGTGCACCAGAGAGAAGATAAGGAGAGCATGCATAGAGAGTGCGCTGCATGCAGCTCACGTGGAAGGCGGACGTGTGGTCGATCTTGGTGATGGCCATGTCTCGCGCGCACGCCTTGCCGTAGCAGCAGTGCTTGGCCACGTGCTTGGTTAAGGCTTGCCGGGCCTCTTGCTCCGTCACCTGCGGAGTGCTGCGGGCATGCGCGCGCATGCGCAGTCGAGGCTTATAGAGGGCGAAGGACGATCATCCAGTACGCCCCTGTTCCCCGAGCTTCGCTACGCCTACGCGCCATGATGTCAACTAATATTGTGGGCGAAAAGCCAGTACGTGTGGCTCTTGCTGAACCCCTGCTCAGAAGTATGCGTATGACAATATGACGTGAAGACTTCTCATGCACGCCTTGCCGGTTGCTTCTTTAGCTTCTTTTAACCTAGCGGAGGTAAGAGACACCATTACGAATTTATCCAGCGCAGAAACTTGGCGAATCGGTCCTTCATCAACTACGAAAAATACATGCGTGCGTGCGCGTGTGTGTGTGTGTGCGTGTGCGCGCGCGCGTGTATTACGCTACGCATGATACGCTACGTATAATGTGTCAGGCACGGGGTATACTAGCGGTACAAGGACCTATCAAAACTGTCAAATTCGGTGGACGCTGCAGTTTTAGGTCAAGAACATCGGCAGGATGTGATTTTAGCTGGCTGTAGACGCACACAACAATTCGTTCGGGTTGTATATCTACGACAGGGAGGGACTCGTCCGTACCATGGTAGCGGCGCTCGCTTAGGAGTGTCCTCTTCTTTCGGTGTCGAAGGCGCGTACGGAGGTGGGACGTCCACTGCAGACAGCACGCGCCGTGTGACGGTCAGTTGGGCGCTGTACGCGAGGCAGAGGGCTGCCAAACGCCCTCGCTGCGCTAACGGCAGAGCCGTTTAGGCCGAGCTTTGTCCGTCCGTCGCACCAAAAACCTCGAAGCCTCAAGGAAAAAAAAAGGAATGCGGTTAGGGAGGCCCCGGGAGTGAAACCGGCAAGCCCACCACTGGGCCGGCCCGAAGGCCCGAGGGGTCGGGGTTAGCGGAGGCGGGGATCAAGTACATGTGCGGTCAATCGAGACGAGAAATAAAAACGTGTATCGGAATCGAACCTCGGTCCCTCGCGTTATGCGTCTATCCTTTTGAGCTATCATCGCATTCCCGGCGCGTAGCGCGGGCCGTTGGCTTCGGTCTTGTCTGCGGGTTCTAGCGAGTGCTAACGCGGTCCGCTTCGGGAGAGATGTGAAAGCCTGCGGAAGCAACGATCCGGGCCTGCCAGTCATGTAGAACTTTCAGCGGCAAGTTCGGAAACAAATGCGAGGTACATTAACAGCCAGGTCTCCGACGAAGGGAGAGGGGGCGCCAGCTCTGCTTTTTGTAAATCCACCCTCGCATGCGCGGCCTGAGTGCAGCGTAACTTTTTCTCGCCTTCACGACTGCACGCAGCATCCTTCGTGCACGAGCTTGATGATGGAAATCAGCACAGTAAAAGTGACCTTGCAGCCGTGCGCCTGCTTGTTCACCTCGTCGGTTTTCCAAACTCCGACGCGCTCATCACAAATTTAGCCATTCTATTGGTCGCGCTGGCCAGCTGCACTAATCGGCGTGGCGCCTGCCAATTAAGCCTGCCGCGACTGTGCAAGGTGCGAATTGTGGGAAAATCAGGTTTTGGCTAAGAATTGCAGCAACAGCCGCACGCAGTCATCTGACAGCGAAATACGATGCTCTTGGGAAGTCCCGTTTCTGGAACGGCGTTTAGAAGTGGTATGACTGAACGATATGAATACACCTACGGACGCACGCATTAGTAACTATAGACGGTAAATCAAGTCTATTAAATATCTTGCGTCCGGTTAACAAAAAAAAAAAAGCAAACACTTCTAGCACGTTACCGCACGAGAGCCTATGCGCTCATACCTGAATTCCAGTTCAAATCGTGGGAGATTAACGCGCGAAGCTGCTCGCCACACGGGTCCACATGATATAGCAGCCCTCGAAAGTTTGATTTTCACACATGTCATTGTTAACATCCCCTTGTTGCTTGTTCACACACAGGCTGTGCAGGTTGAACATGCTGGCAATCTGCTAAATTTAGCCATTCGGCGTTGCCGCGTTCGTCACGGCCGAAGTCATAGCCAATCGGCAGGGAGGATAGATGGTGCGAGGGAAGCGGCACTTTCGAACGCGACTTTCTCGTTTAAGAAAATGCGCGTAAATTGGCGTAAAAATATCTCGGAACATGATCAACACGTTCTGGATTCTAATATGCTCAGGTAATTAGACAATGTTCACTTCACAACTCCCTTCAGTGTCCCTTTAGGACGTCTCGAGGCCGCATAGTTTACTGGTGCACGTATTAGGCATGGTCTCTCATTCCTCCAACATTTCTTTTAACTACGCAGCAGAAGAGTTAGTGCGGGCGTGCGTTGACGGCAGCGTCGGCGAAAATGACAAGCTTACCGAAGCCGAAGACGCATGGCTCGGCGGTCACCACGAGTTTGGGCGGCTCGCGCCTGCCGAATTCGACCGGCTCGAAGAAAATGCTCGTCAGAGCCATTTCTCGGCACTTATTGCGGCTGCAGATGGGAGCTTCTCCCAGTCGATCGCGACAAGAGCGAACGCATTTTCGTTCTTTCCTCGCCGTGTTTCTTCGTTCTTGCCCCCTCGCATTTATTTCCCTCCTCGGCGAGGTCTCGAAGGCAGCCGCGTGCGACCGTCGCGTGGCCGCGTCGTACATAAGCACGCGGCGAACGTGCGTGATGACGGCCGTGCATCGAAGACAAGGGGCCGCTCCGGGGGCTATTGTGCGCATTGTTTCCCGCCGCGACGCGATACCGATAGTGGGCGCGAACACAAAGAGGCTTTTTCGGGGGGGGGGATGTCTCACCGCACCGGAAGCAATTAGGCGGGGCTCTCTATACATGCAAGGGGAAAGTGTAATACGGTAAATTCGTGTAACCCGCCGCGTCACTTACACGTCGTGGTCCCGAAGCCCTTTCTTCCGTTCTCGTTTTCGTGTTGTAGAGCTCACGTGACCTCCGCTGCGTAATAGCAGCCACTTAAACGTGCAAGCGTCGAGGTTTGAAAGAGAACCTTCGTTTTTCGCGCTGCACGTGCTCTGGTGCTTGGCGCACGGAGCGTACACGTCACGTAACCTTACCGATGCTGGGAGCAGCGCCGATGCTACGATCGTTCCAAACGCACACGATTTTCCCCCCGGAAGACGCAGGCTGGCCTTTGCACCCTCCGGAGGCAATATTTCCCTCCTCCCCGAAGAGAAAGAAGCGCTTCAGCCCGGAGCCAACGTTTCGACAAGGGACTTGTCTTCGTCAGGGAAACTGCGGTCATCCTTGGCACGCCTTATACGGTGTTCTTTTGGCAGGAGCTGTTCAGAGGCAGCTGTTAGAAGAGGTTGCATTTAGTGCGTGAGCTTCGCTTATGCATCGCTTGACCCAGTTCGAACCGGATGACTGCACCCTCAGCAAAGTTTTGTCCCTTGTTTACTCATTTCCCGAGCTTTATCTGTCTCCTCCTCAGCTTCAAGAAAATTAAAAAGAGCGCAAAGGACGAGGACAAAGAAACACAGTAGACGGGACGCGCGCTCTGTGTTTCTTTGTCCTCGTCCTTTGCGCTCTTTTTAATTTTCTTGAAGCCATGAACCAACTCGCCCAACAATCCATTTTATTAAGTTATCCTCCTCCTCAGCATAGGTATCGAACTGAACTTGTTCGTAACTGACGATTTAACGTGTAAAGGAAAGGCAACATAGGAACGGCTTTTATTCAGCACTTTGGCTGGGGCCTGCCTTTGCCGGAAGCCGGATTCCACCCGATATGCCGTACAAAAGTTTTTTTATTGCAACATTTATCGATTTATCTACATTTATATATATCGCCTAATTGACATTGGTTTTTAGCAGTCACTTGACCATGGCTTCAAATTCGTGTTGGGAGAACTTACGAATGAATACTCTAGAAAACAGCACCTACCGAATTTGCACACAAAACGAGCCGATAGGAGGAGATGTTTGCACAGAACAGTTATAACTTGCTACCGAGCATCTCACGGTATACGCGACACCAGCTGGCTGGCCAACGTTGGCTAAGCATACCTTTGGCCAAAGCCAGAGTATGAGTGACACTTTTACGTGGGCCAGGTTCCGTTATTAATTACCTACAGTTTTTTAAAGGAGTACTGACACGAAAATTTTATGTTCCACTTTTATTGCTTTTATCGATGCTTATGGTCTGGCGAACCCGAAACAGCACTTTAAAATACTTCAGCGCGCGATATTTAATGACATTGAAAGGCCTGAAAATCGTTTGTTCCAAATTCCCGTGCTTTCATCCCGAAAGGCGCATATGACAGAATCCCGGCATGACCTCACCGCTTTGTGTGGACGTCAAAACACTGCGGAGGCCGGTGGGGGCGTTGTTTCGACCGCGCCGCCGCCGGAGCTGAACGGCTGAGCTGCCTGAAGGTGCTAGGCCTATCATTGCGACGGAAATTCGATGACCGCTTTCAATCAAAGTCCTGATGGCGACTTCTATTGCTATTCCGGGCTATTATCGCTTCCTTTCCCGTGTGCGGAACTTTATTTTTGCCAACAGTGCCTTTCTGCAGGGGCAGCGGTTATGCCTGTAGCTCTGGCTACGTGCACACGTTTGTGAATGCGCCGGCGCCCGCTCGCCGCTCACGGGGCCACGCGCGTGAAGTGACGTCACGAGTTTTTGACGAGCGCTGTCACGTCACTTCTTTTGGCTATCACGGGATGATGTCACGCTGAAGTCCATTTGCTGAGTGCCGCTCCGCGCGCTGCTCCATCGGCGCGATAAATGAGATCCAATTGAAGTATGTTCTTCGCGTCGCAAGCCGCTCATATTTCAGCCAGGGTATTCTGTTGAGTAAAGGAAGCGAACTGTGCAATAATATTAACGCCAAAAATTGGTGTCAGTACTCCTTTAAGAACCTTATAAAGCCACTAAAAGAATAGTTAATCAACCAACATTTTCTACAAAAATAAGTCTCAATATGATGCAGTTTTTGGCACTATAATGCACGCCCGGCCGTACAAACCACCGGCAAAAGCACCGTCATGCAGATGCTTTCACAGCCTCTTTTCACTGCGAAAAATGACTTGCAACAGCGACGCCAGTCGCAATATTCCTGAAGCTCGAAAAAGGATCTCGCCAAGGGGGGCGCACTGACCGGCGTCGAAGGAGGCCTGTTCGTAGCCGTCCACTTTATCCATGAGCTCGAGCGGGGGCGCCGAGGGCTCCGATTCGTCGTCCATCGCGAACGATGCATGAGACCCTGTGGCGAGGAGAAAAAGGTGCACACAGCAAGTTGGCACGCGCAGTTTTTTTTTGCCAGCCCGCAACTGGAAATTACACCGCAGCCGTGGTGACGTAGCCACGACGTATACCAAGACATTTATTTATTTATTTATTTCGGTACCTTCAATGTCCATGGGGCGTTACAGAAGGGAGTGGGGTTTGTACAAATAGTGGGAAAAATAACTACATAAAAGGGAAGTTTACAGCGGAGAAAATGCGAAGCCATAAATACAAAAACAAGAACAACTCACTGAAAATGTATGTAAATATATGCATATAATACATGGCATATAAAAAATAATACTGTAAAGTAAGGGCCAGAGTGCCATAAGCTAGGTGAACACACAGAATTACACTAGTGCAAAATAGCAAAACAACTTTTCAATGCCAAAAGAAGATGAGCTATACAAATACACAAGGGAATAAACACATGATGGGACACTACTATAGTACAGATAAATGTCGTTCAATTGCTGAGCGAAATGCGCGCGCATCGGTGACTGTAGCTATCGCACTTGGCAGGCGGTTCCGATCGTCGGATGTTGTAGGTATGAAGGAATGGAAACGCGGATTAGTACGACAATGAGGGATGTTCACTTTGAAAGGGTGATCTACACGCGACGGTATGTATTCTGGACTGGAAAGAAGTTCATTTTTTAGCTGTGGATTGAAGTGGTGGATTTTATGGAACAGGTTAAGCCGTGACAGCTTTCTACGAAGGGAAAGAGGAGGCAGGTTTAGCGTTCGTTTCATTGAAGATATACTGGCCTTGCGAGCATAATTGGATAGGATAAAGAGTGCGCTGCGGTTTTGTACGGATTAGGTAGTCATGCGCAGGGTCCCACACTGAACAGGCATACTCGAGTTTAGGGCGGATTAGTGTCTGGTAAAGAACTAGTTTTAAGTTAGATGGAGCCATAAAAAAATTACGTCGCAGATACCCCAGTGTTCGGTTAGCATTGCTGACAATATAATTAACATGTGTTTCCCAGGATAGGTTGTTAGATATGTGTACTCCTAGATACTTATAAGTAGTAGCTATTTCAAGTTGTCCCTGAATCGTGTATAGTGTCGGTAATGTTTCAGCAAGATTAGTTCGTAATACCGCCTGCGGTGATACCGCGGTGATATCATTGCGGTGATACCGCGGTTATAATCAGCGCCGAATCCTTATTCCATCCACAACTGCGACTCATCACGGGGTACACAACTCTCGCAACTCCTCAACCATGCCCTGCTTTCCAGAGGCCACCGCAACCAGCCTACCACAACCGCTCAGTGAGGTCTTCTACCAACTCTCTATCACGTTGACATCACCGTGCTCAGGAAACCATAGACACTGTATCCGCCCCGGAGCAGACGGAAGGCGAAACCGACAGTTTGACGCATTTGGTACGTCGATTAACATTCATTGTGCTTGACGAATCCCCCTGAGTGGGTCTGAATCACCATGCGCTGCCGCGATGCACGATGGGATATGGTGGTACGTTGGCCGCCACAACCTCGCCTGACGCGGCATGGACAGCCGCGCCGTAAAAAGACGTCACAGCATCACCTGGAAATGAAACAGCTCGTGTCTCTATATAGTGCGAAATGAATGTCTGAGCCCAGAAAAGTGGAGAACTGTCGAGTCGGAGCTATCAGACGACCCGCGGACATGTTGTTCCGGCCTAAACAAGGTCGGGTCGCGACTGCCCACACAACGGCTGCCACAACATTCCGGCCTCTGTGGAAACAGCCTGCGTTCCTTCGGGCTTTCACCAATTCAGACGCAGCACAACGGCATAAACCACGACGACCTGGGAGAAGCGACTCCACGAACCATCCGCAGGTGTCGTATACGCAGTAAACACTCTACCAACCCACACCAGAACTCCTCAGACATCCTATCGCAGGTTGCGTCAGCCAAGATCGTGGAAGACCATCTCGGTTGACTCAAGAGGAACGTCTAGGTACGCGCGTCTTCTGGCTCTTCGGTCCGTTCACAGCGCTCCTTTGTGCCGTTCCGCTCAGGTGCCGACAGGCGACTTCAGTGCCCTTCCACTCTGCGAAGAGGGATGACCAGCGAGGCTGTGGTGCGTAATGTCAAAGTCGTGTTAGCCGCTAAATGTCATGTAATTTGTTTACGGATAGTTCCGGTAAAACAGCAGTTACAGCCGTCTTCTGTAGCCATATATTGACAGTTGACAGTAATTCTGAAACGTTTCCAACTACCTACCTGAGCCCATTGGTTTCAATACAGTGCTTTGCTCCTCATCACTGTGAAATAACTACTAAGATCCAGTTGGTCTTGTTGCTTCACGTCACGAATTCACAGCGCACACACGCGAAGGACAAAGAACGTTACATGACGAGGTTGTTGAAAGTCAGCGCGTGTGGCGCAGCGTTCTTCTTTGTGTGCGCGCAGTAATTTCTAACTCGGCGTAATGGTGGAGTCGTCGTAGCAGACAACTGTCATTAATTAATTTCTTTCACAATACTTCTGATAACACAAGAGTTGGAGCAGTTTTACTCCCTTCACTGCGCCACAGGCAATATGGAAAAGCCAGTTTACAAAGACAAGGCGTACACGATCTTCATAAAGTCGGTTTCACCTCTACACAGGAATGCATAGCAGGAAAGACAGTAACTAGGGGCACTACAAGCCGCCCTATATCAAAACATGAAGGCCCTATAACCCTTTCCCATCTTTTGTAATTTTTCTCCATACCCTGAAGGTGTGGCGCAGTTTCACGATACCGGGGATTTCAGCCGCAAGGTGGCGCTACGCTCGCGTGCGATTCTTGTCTAGATCGCTCTTTTGGCGGAGGTGATCTGCTGGATCCTATAGCCATAGACAGCTTCGCTGCAAGAAACTACGTGTGTAAGCAAGCTCGGGGGCGCAAGCGTGTGTGTCCGCTCAAGCTATAGGGAGTCATAAATGACAGCAGCGCGTAGGGTGACAGACGACACTTTTATGCGAGAACTGGCGGATGATAAGCTCAGACTGCTTTGACGGCCTCGTGTTTGTCCGAAATGTCGATGCAGAAGCAGATCTGCGTCCATTCAAAGGGTGGCCCCTGAGGACTAGGCAAGAACTGGTCAAAGAACTAGGCAAACCATGAAGCAGACAGGATAGGTGAATTGTTTAAAATTACCCGTAAATGAATTTCAGAAAACGCGCACATGCAGATTGAATTGTTGATCGTTGGGTTTAATGAGCCGACGCAACGCAGGCGGTGAGGCGCGCCATGGTGGAGGGCTCCGGATTAATTTTGACCACCTGAGGATCTTTAACGTGCGCCGAAATCTCGCACACACGGGCATTTTTGCTTTTCGCCTCCATCAGAAAAGCGGCCGCCGCGGCCGGGAACCGAACCCGCGTCCTCGTGCTCAACAGCACAACGGAGCCACCGCGGCGGGTCAGATTGAATTGTGGTTGTATCTGTGTGCAAGGCGCTTGCATTCTGTGCGAGCGCCGATTTCTTTCGCTACAAGCGTTTCGTTCTCTCTCTCTCACTTTTCTGCGCAAGCACTAGAAGGGTTGGTCACAAACTTTGTGCGAGTCCTCGAACCTCAGCACTAGGAATTTACCCCCCCCACCTACCCACCCAGGAGGATTTCGACACCCTCCAAAATCGAAAGTCTGGATAAACCCCTGGCCAACACAGTGCTGCATACCCGCAGAGGTGTAGTGGACAACGCTTTATAAGCGACAATGCGCGCCGAGTCTGACCACACACGTTAAAGAGAACAAGCTAGATTCCCTTGGACCCGCTTAATGAAGCAAATGAACCAAATGAGGCGTGCTTGCGCACCTAGAAAGGGTCTGCATCATATAGTTCCACAATTTCTTCCCTTATACACATATTTCCCTGGAGCAGGGGAACCCCTCGCATACAGGATTCTTTTTTGCACCTCCCCTCCCCCTTGTTATGCCGCGCTACGACCAGTTACCCCCCCAAAATTCCTGAGAGATGGGGCGCAACAGTGCCTTTGATTTGATGTTACGCTCCATTCAAGGCAGATGTCATCGCTGGTACATTTTTAAAATGTTGTTCCGCAAACAATCTAGCAGGCCGCAACAAATACGTGGACATCGGCGGCCTCGCTCGTTTAGTTCACCTTTGAAACTGGACCGCTTGTAGCTGGAGTTTGAGGACGCTACGCTGAGCTCCCGGTTGAGCACTCGCCGTGCGCAAGGCGGCGCACGCTTGCAGCTGGTCTTGTGACTCCTCATCGTGACGACGTCCGGAGGCAATGCTCGGGGCTGTCTCCGGTGTTACGACGAGACGACTCGACTAGGAAGTAACAGATTTCCTCGCCCGACACTAAAATCCCACCAACTCGCAACAAAACTTCACTCTTAATGGGCCACCACACCGATGTAGAGATTCTCTGCGACGTCAGTTACTCAAGATTCAATGAAGAAACCTCACAGATTCTTGGAGACTTCGCTGTGTCTTCGGAATGCACGCGGTCTGGGGCAGCAAAACGACGGAAACATGATTTGGGATCGCCAAGTTTCTTCCCACGCGCACCCCACGCACAAGGAGCACCGAAGAAACAATCGCACAGCACGTGCCCCCGACAAATCTTCGTCTCACTGTTGCTGTTCCTTGCAGAGAGAAACCGAAAATAAAAGCGGACTTCGAGGTACAAAAGGAGCCAGCGTTGGGTCTCGAGAATACCGCAAGCAGCCCAGCGTGGCCGGTGTGCCGGAGTCTGCACTGAATGAAACCGAATGCTCGCTCGGCGTTTGCGGCCGCGGTGCTGCGGCATGCAGCGGGTGAGGCGAGCCAAGAAGCTTTCCGAAAGCTGCGCAAACGCTCCGTTGGCTCCTCCCGGAGTGACGCGTGTTTGTCATCACGCCATCGCCCCTTGCTCTCCGGGAGACAAAGGACCTCTTGATCGGAGCCGGGACGCTGCGCAGCCTCTTCCACTTGCTCCTTTGTTTTTCTCTGCCGGCATTTAAGTCAGCGGGACAAGCGTCGTTCGGGCCCAGCCAACGCAAGCAGGGGACCTTTTGATTGTGCCTCCACGGTGCACTTCTTGGCGGATTCTTCGCAGTCTTGCCGGCGAGTACGGCGTCACAGACACTTACTCGGTGCGTACTCTTTGCCAACGGGTCTCTGCCAAAGAGTACGTTGAATGGAGCAACGTCTTGCAGTGCCAACTTCGAATTTCAATCTCTCTCTTTCCCCGAGATGATTGCTAGATTCGCCGGGTGAACTGGTACTGCATCCGAGAAACAGCTGAAAACATTTATGCGGACTGGCAAACGTTCTGCACTGAACCACAACGCTAATCCGATGGACGTGTTCCGACGATTGGAGCCGTCAGGAGCCTTCCCTTCAAAATAAAAACCTTCTCGGGCACGGATGCAGGGGAAAACGGCCACGCCGGAAATCTTCCTTTTCTTCTCTGTATCTTCTGCCGATGAAAGACCGACCACGCAAGTCTTCGATTGCGGCCTCGAGGACTGATCGTCACTGGTGCATCAAGCTGACCACAACCCAGACGGTAGGAGGAGACAGAAGGCACACGTGAAGGCACAGGCAGCTTAACGAACAGCAGGATCGTCGTTTCCTGTCCACGTCCAACAGTTTTGAGCGTCGATGTCAGAAGCACGGATCTTGGAACAGCCAATCGCACAGCCGGAATTAAAGCGGCAAAACGAATGGCGCGTCAACAACCGCTTCGTCTTCCTTCGTGCTGTCTTGGAGCTGAGACGACGTCGCTTGGTGACGTGCAAGCCCGATCGCGAGTGCCCCGGTGTGGAAGCTCGCGCTCCGCGCAAGTGGCGCAGACGCCGGGTGCTGTCGGGCTCTCGAACGCCGCGTGTGGCAGTGGATGCGGAGGAGAGAATGTGATGTCTGGCAGCTGGGAATCACCACAGGGAGAAGAAGTGCTGCCGCTGGTCCTCTCTCGGGACATCGTGGAAGCGGAAAAAAAGATGAGAGAGGAGAGGGAAGAGGGGAAGAAGGAGGACAGAGCGATGCTCCAAGGCAAGGCCGGCGCTTTGGTGTCGTCCGAGAAAAGAAAGAGTTTTAAGCAATAATAAGCGAGTAAAAAAATAGAAATACATTTTTAGGGTACGAGGAGGAGGGTCAGATTCCCTCGGAAACGGGGCCAACCGCTCGGGGGGAGGGAGACCTCACGGCAGCCGACGGCTCCGCGAGCTCGGGCACTTATTTTTAGCGAGAACCCTGGTTTCACATCTTGCTTTTTTTGCCGTTACATTTCGCGCTTTTTTTTTTGTTCTTCGTCGATTCTGTTCCTTTGCCCGTTTTCAGGAGTATATGCGTCGTTTTGTGCGCGGCCGTTACTTCGTACTTCATTCTCGGTACTGTGGAGTCCGAACGGGAAGGACAAGGGGGGGGGGGGCACACGTATACGGCCCGAATGGCATACCAGAGAAGTGAGAAGTATTAAAGCAACGCTGCAGAGGATGAAAAGTGATTTTCATAGACCTAAAGACGCACGTCAGCCAAGGGGACGACGCGAAAAGGACGATGCGCGGAGACTCGTCGCCTTGACGACTTCTCTGTTCCTCGCGAAAGGGTGACAGCTAGTGATGATGACTGCCTCCGCGGCTCCTCCAGCCAGAGTGGACAAGGAGCGGGGGCCGTTCAAACAACGCGAAGCGCCGGCTTGCTGGCCTTGGTCTCCCTCCCCTCCCTCCTTCCTGCAATATTTCCTCGCACCGTGCTTCCCGTGTCCGGCAGCGGAGCAGCCGTGTTTATGGGCGGCCCGTTCTTCGTCTTCCCGTCCGCACCGCTGCCGCAGCGCGAAAATCTCGTCGGCAGCAGCGATCGACCGGAATCCGTAAGCGGGCTTTTCGGCACCGCTCGAAGGAGCGCACTATCGTCCAAAGCTGCACCCATCCGGCCGGAGGGATGCTCCAGGCACGGGTAGCCATGCTGTGCGGGAAAGCAGGCTTGCACGGCGCGAAGGATGGACGGCAGAGACGAGAGAACAAGCGGCGTGGGGACTTCCGCAATCAAAGTCACGGCCTTCTCCGCACTCCGCAGAAATTAGCACAACGAGCGTCTTAAATTCAATGACAGGTCTGCCTGAGAAGGCGTTGTGGTGCCCGTTGCATCTGAATTGACAGCGGCAGGAAAAGCAAAAAAAGCTCGTCTCCCTCCACCGCTCGTCATTTCCGACTGGCTTCACCGCAGAGAATGCGCAGGAGGGACACGGAGGAACTACTGCTGCATACGGTCACATCAGTGCGCCCGCTATTTCTGAAGCACGCAGTGGAACGTGTCGCAGCCAATGGGGATGCAGCTAGAGCCTGCTCCTGACGCCGACACCGGCTTTCACATCAGAGAAGACGAGAACGAAGGCCCCCGAAATGCAGGAAATGCGAGAGAAAAAAAATCATGCACCCGTCCGTCAAACCACGACGATGGTTGAACGCGAAGCTTTCTCGCGGCGGATTCCTTGGTTGTCGTCTAAGTTTTCCAAACCGCTTCGACCACGTCGAAGGGGAAACAGAAAAATCCGTAGAGGAGTTGAGCTCCGGCAAGACTCCCGAACCAGATGGTTTGAATGCTGCGTTTTATAAGGCATTTAAATTCGAGGCTTCCGCGTTCCTTAAACAGGTCTTCGATGAAGCGTACGAAGGGACGTGCTACCATTGTCTTTCACGCAGTCACACTATTTTAATCCCCAAGTATGAGGAAGCCGTGAAGCTTCTTTCTGTTAGGCCTTATAGGCCCATAAGCCTAACTAACGTCGATTATAAGATATTTATGAAGGTGCTGACAAGAAGGTTAATTGCGGTAAATAATCCAGCAATTGGTTGTGCCACACCAGACGCAGGGAATAAGAGGGCGTATGCATATGTACCAATACGCACGTACCCGGGAGTTCTTGGAAAGCTGTGATGCATTTGAAGGTCGTGTTGCAATGTTGCAACTGAACGTGGAGAAAGCATTCGATAGGGTGTCACACGAAGTTATGACTGCAATATTGGAGCACACAAATGTTGGCACCATCATACTAGCAGGTCTCAAAATGGCGTATGCAAACTGCTCAACTCGTGTTGTTGTAAACTAGACCGATTTAGTTTAACTATAATTAATCACTAAGGCATCAGGGGATTTACACTTCAGTCCAACTATGTTAAGGTGCTGGCACATGCAGGCGATGTAGCTATATTTCTTGATGACCAAGAAAGTGTGCGCACAGCGGTTACAGTCACGAACTCTTTCTGCAAAGTGACTGGTGCTGTTATCAACTGTACAGACGTCGGGATTATGGCACGGAATATGGAGCGACGCGCCGGCCCTTTTTCAAAACATTAGATGGTCGGAGTCACCGAGCACCTTGATGCACCGCTTGAGCTCTATCGTGAAAGTTCGCAGTATTGAGAAGAATAAACAGAAAATGCGAGGGGGAAAGTGAACAAACGGCAAGGACGTGATCTGTCTATGTTCGCCCGAGCCACTGTGTGCAATATTTTTTTTTTTGAGCGCTAAGGTGTGGCATGTTTTGCAGATATTAAGTATGTCGCGTGTAAATGTGCGAAAGCGTCACGGAGTATTCGCGGTGTTTATTTAGGCGTCCAACTGGGAGCGAAAAAGTCGAACAAACTTGTTTCGCTCGGTGAAAAGCGGAGGTCTCGAGCTGTGTCATTTAATTCTAAGACAAGTTGTGTCTAGGTTTTTCTTCCTGCGTGATCAAGAATATCTATTCTTGCGGACAGTGATACAAGTCAGAATAAAAAATAGGTTGCCCGAGTTTGTGGTATCCTCAAGTTTATGTATTCTGTCCTGCTGTACGAGGATCCTTGCGGGAAGTTGAACTTTTCAATTTCTTAAAGTACGTTTTTCTAATAAATATATGTGTTCAGTTACTAAGAAACAATTGTACAAAAATCTACTTGACAATGTTCTCCCTATCCCACAGTACAGATCAATGTTCTCTAAATAGTCAGGGCTGGACGTCCTTAAAAGGGTGGAAAAAAATGGCTGTAAACTCAGCCAAGAAAACTTGTTTCTTTAAGCTGCATTGCAACACTCTACCTGTTGCAAGCTGGTTAGAAGAGAAGGGCATGCTTGTGCCATAAATCCCTAACTGTAGGCTGTGCAAGGTACCCAAAACCATTGGTCATGTATTTATTGATTGCTGGGATCCCATGTTTCGTTGGGGTATACTACAGCGAACACAAAGAAAAGGAATTGCCAGCCACACCCCATGGAACTTGCTTTCTGCCAGTGCAGAATGACGGGGGCGTCCCATACGACGTGATCACGGTTCTAGGTCTCCATAGTATATGGAAAACAACAATGGCTGTGAGTCATGCTGGTGTGAATGCGCGACCTGTGCACGAGAACTTCATTGAAAGTGTTGTGTATCTACGGGATGTGTATCGCACTCAGGCGGAACCGCCCGAGTGGCTGCCAGTTCTCGACGAGTTTGTTGCTTTGAAAAAATTTTGATGTAAACGCGTCGGCGGCGAAATCACTGACGCGTTATTTTAGTGTTTGTGTTGAGTTCGTGTTTTAGGTCTAAGCAGGCAATAAAAAAAAGTCGGAATGCCGCGAACGGATAGGCGCCGGCTTCATAACGCGAGGAACCCAGGTTCGATTCCGGCCACCGGAAGCGTTTTTTTTTTCTTTCACTCAGGCGTTTTCGCGTTAAAGACACCGTCAGTGAAAACACTAAAGCTTCGCTTTAAAAGGGAAAAATTCGACTCCGGAATGCCCTGTTATAATTACATCGAGATAACAGCGGTGGCGTAGAGGGACAGCATCCGCCTCGCGTGCAGAAGGACCGTGGTTCAAATCGCGGTGCCGGACAACTCCACCGGATTAAAAAAAAAAAAGCGCCCACCTTCCCGCGAGGGGAACCCTGTGTAGATGCGACGCATCGTGGGGTTCACTTGGTGTTTCCGTTGGATTGATTCTGAAATTGCGTGAAACGTGTCGGGAATGCGTATGATTATTATGTTTTATGATTATTATTATGTTTTATTGGCCAATCTTGGTCAATCTCTCTAAGTGGTATGCTTGGGGTTTCGCTGTCGCAACGACCTTTACTCCATCATTGTTGCTGTAAGTGGGAGCTTCTTTTCTTTTATTGCAAGTGTTAATCATTGCCCCATCATGCGTTGTATCAGTAGCATCTTGACGTAGTTTGAATGAGTGGAGGATATAAGGCGCGTTCGTAGCATTCGATTCTGTCTCGGTTTTGTGGCGCAGTGGGAAGAGCACCATGTACCTCGCGTTCCGCCCACAGGGTCGTGGGATCAAAACCGGGCCCCGCTAACTATTACTTTTTTTATAGTGTAGGGGGAGGGGTGCGGACGGACAACGCCGTATGGAGGGACAAGGCGAGTGAATGATATGCAGTCGCATCTAAAAAATCCGCGTATTGATGGAATTGCAGAATGGGGATTGGGGTGCGGCCTGACCCCGGCGACCATTGCCGGTAACGCACTCCCTCACCAGAGCAGGATTGGCCACTCTGGTGTAGTAACGGCCACAGCCTCCCACGAATGCGCCAATTAACCCACGGCCCTCAGTCTCCAGTGGCTGCGAAGCAACTGACCACGGCGGCGGTCAGACCTGTGACGCAGCAGAGGGTGCTAAGAATACCTGGACCCGGACAGGCCGCCATTGGATTCTGAACCTGGCATCGTTTAACACTAGAACCTTATTTAGTGAAGCGAGTCTAGAGGTGTTGTTCGAGGAATTAATGGGCATTAAATGGGATGTCATAGGGCTTAGTGAGGTTAGGAGGACAGGAGAAGCCTTTACGGTGCTGAAAAATGGACACGTCCTATGTTACCGTGGTCTAGTGGACAAAAGAAAACTGGGAGTGGGATTTCTAGTCAATAAAAGCATAGCTGGCAACATAGAAGAATTCTATAGCATTAACGAAAGAGAAACAGGTCTCGTAATTAGGCTCAATAGGAGGTACAAACTCAAGGTGGTACAGGGCTACGCGCCCACATCCTGCCACGACGACCAGGTAGTGGAACGCTTCTATGAAGATGTAGAATCGGCAATAGCTAAAGTAAAAACACAGTATACTGTAGTTATGGGGGACTTCGGCAGTTGGGAACTATGGTCTGGGCGGTAGAAATAGCACGGGGGACCTACAAGTTGAGTTTGCAGGACGGAATAACCTACGCATAATGAATACCTTCTTCTGTAAACGGGAGAGCCGGAAGTGGACGTGGAGGAGCCCGAATGGGGACCATAAAAATGAAATAGACTTCATATTATGCGATAACCCTGGCGTCGTGAAGGATGTGGAAGTGCTCGGAAGGGTAAGGTGTAGTGACCACCGTATGGTAAGATCTCGAATTAAGCTAGATTTGAGGAGGGACCGTAACAAGCTATTCCGAAAGAAGCCGATTAATGAGCTAACAGTAAAAGGTAAAGTAGAAGAATTCAGGATCGCGCTGCAGAACCGATATTCCGCCCTTAACGAGGAAGCCGAGCTTACGACACAGGAAGCCAGCGACAACCTTACACGCATCATCACGGAGTGTGCAATAGAAGTCAGGGGCACTATGGCTAGACTGGATACTGGTAAACTTTCACAGGAGACGAAAGATCTAATCAGGAAACGGCAAACCATGAGAATCTCTACCGGAGCTGACAGAATAGAAGCAGCGGAGCTTTCGAAGTTAATCAATCAGCGTAAGACAGCTGACATAAGGAAGTATAATATGGAGAGGATCGAATACGCTGTAAAGAACGGAGGTAGCCTGAAAGCAGTGAAGAGACGTCTTCGCGTGGGGAAAAATCAGATGTATGCACTTAAAGATAAGCAAGGCAATGTCATCACAAATAGGGATAAAATAGTCACAGTGGCCGAGGAGTTGTATAGGGATCTGTTCAGTAGCCGGGATATCCAGGATAATGCCGAACGAGAACGTAGTTCAGAGGAGATAGATATCCCACCAGTAACGATCGAAGAAGTAAGGAAGGCTTTGAAAGAAATGAAAGGGGGCAAAGCACCTCGTGAGGATCAGATAACAGCAGACCTCTTGAAGGATGGCGGAGAAATTGTACTTGGAAAACTGGCAAACATGTATACGCAATGCCTATAATTACCGCAAGTGTACCGGAATCTTGGAAGAACGCGAACATCATCCTAATTCATAAGAAAGGTGACATGAAGGACTTGAAAAATTACAGGCCGATCAGCTTACTGTCAGTCGTCTACAAGGTACTTACCAAGGTAATCGCTAACAGACTTTCTGCAACCTTAGATTTCAGTTAACCTAAAGAACAAGCAGGGTTCCGTAAAGGTTATTGAACAATGGACCATATTCACACGATCAATCAGGTGATAGAGAAGTGCGCTGAGTATACTGAACCCCTATATATACCCTTCATAGATTACGAGAAAGCATTTGACTCGGTCGAATCCCTAGCAGTCATTCAGGCATTACGGAACCAGGGGGTAGATGAACATTATGTAAGAATACTAGAGAATATCTGCAATGGGTCCACAGCTATACAGTAAAATACCTATAAGGAAGGGCGCCAGACAAGGAGACACAATTTCTTCAATGTTATTCACAGCATGTTTACAAGAAGTATTCAGAACGTTGGATTGGGAACAGGTGGGAGTAAGGGTTAATGGAGAATACCTCAGTAAGCTCAGATTTGCTGATGACGTTGCTTTGTTAAGTAACTCGGGGGACTAATTTCAAAGCATGCTTTCCGCACTAGACGAACGGAGTAGAACCGTGGGCCTGAAAAATAATATGCAGAAAACTAATGATCAATAACCTCGGGACAGCACAGCAGTTTTGGATAGGGGGCGAGGCAGTGGAAGTGGTAAGCGAATATATCTACTTAGGCCAAGTTATGACCCCGGATCCCAACCACGGGGCAGAGATAATTAGAAGGATAAGAATGGGGTGGAGTTCATACGGCAGACATTCTCAGATAATGAATGGCAGCGTACCATTGTCCCTGAAGAAGAAAATGTATGACAGCTGCATCTTACCGGTACTCACCTACGGGGCAGAAACTTGGAGGCTCACTAAGAGGGTTCAACTTAAATTGAGAACGACTCAGCGGGCAATGGAGCGGAAGATGATAGGTGTAACATTAAGGGACAAGAAGAGAGCGGAGTGGGTCAGGGAACAAACGCGTGTTAAGGACATACTAGTAGAAATTAAGAAGAAGAAATGGACGTGGGCAGGGCATGCAATGCGAAGGCAAGTTTAAGGGTATTAAGGGTCATTAAGGGTAACAGAGTGGATCCCTAGAGCAGGCAAGCGTTGCAGGGGGCGACAGAAAGTTAGATGGGCAGATGAGATCAAGAAGTTTGCTGGGATAAATTGGTCGCAGTTAGCACAGGACCGGGGTAATTGGAGATTAATGGGAGAGGCCTTTGCCCTGCAGTGGGCGTAGATAGGCTGGTGGTGATGATGATGAATTACATCGTATCATGCTTATACGCGCAACAGCATAGGCTACGTTACATTCAACGAACCCATTACTACTTCGGAGTTAACTAGAAAAAAATTTCTGGAACACGTGAAAGAAAAGAAATTTAGCGTCGTTTGACGCAATGAATTCAAGAATTGCGCAAGGGCGGGGTGCTACCCCGTGGCGATACTTGGTTACGATTGTTTCACAAGGGGCACAGTTGTGGTAAGGGGTGGTTATGCGTGTATGAATTAGCAAGTACATCCACGCAGGAGACAATTTGGTGCAAGTTTAGATATCCTATTTTCAAACTTATATTTCAGTCTAGATACGCAGCAGCAAGCACCGACAGGCGAACGAGGCGGCCGCCGTCTCAGCCTGGCGTTGGTGGCCCTGGTGGCTCTACTGGTACCCCTACTTCATCCATGTCTGCACCAACAACACTGCACACGTATTCACTACACATACATCAGCAGCGACAGCCGAACGACGTGCTTCTTTCTTGCTGGCCCGGCACTCTTTGGCTCAGCTGGCTGAGTCACTCTGCGCATGCCCAACGTGCCTGGCAAAGGAGACGCGCCCTTTTGATGTATCGGCATTCTTTCACTCGGGAGGCTTCACAGAGCAGAGTTTTTCGCTCATGGCGCATCGAGCGCTCTCGGGATAAAGTAACCATGGTGTTCTGTCAGAGCTATCTATTTTTTCCCCTTCTTTTTAAATCTTCTGCCCTCCTAACTGGCCTCAACGACAGAAAAACGACCACTGCTCTTCGCGTCAGGAGCGATCGTTTAGTCATCCTCCGGGTATTTTCCACTCATCTGCTGGAGCGGAAAGAAAGGGGTTCGATCCACCTCCGCCTCGGGGCCATCAATCTTTCTTGCCCACGGCGCCGCGTCCCAGCCCACGTGGCCAGTGCCAGATTGGCGGGGCCACCGTGAAACGGCGTCTTCGGACCTGGCCGGCCGCGCAGCGTTTATTTTCCCAGCAGAGCATGCGAGCAGGGAACAACAATTAAGGTCCGAAGCGAGGGGAACGGCCGCGCCGACTTCCGACCGCGTGACTAATAGCCGCGCGCGCGGGCCTCGGGTTTACGGTAGCGCCGTGGCGGACCACGGGCCGACCGAGACTCCGTCGGGGCCCGTTTCCGGCAGCCGCTTTCTTCGGCTCACCGGCGCCGAGAAGATAGAAACGCCGGCACGTTCGCCTCGCCCGGCACCGCGTTTTACGTCGGCGCGCAGCCACCCACGCTAGTCCCGGGTCAGCGTGGGCGAACGCTGGGACGTTGCCAGATGTGCTGGGTTCTGGGCGGCAAACGCCTTTTCATCATCATCATCACCAGCCTATCTACGCCCGCTGCAGCGAAAACGCCTCTCCCATTAACTTCCAATTATCCTGGTCCTGTGCTAACTGCGACCAATTTATCCCCGTAAACTTCTTGACATCATCTGCCAACCTAACTTTCTGCCGCCCCCTGCCACGCTTGCCTTCTCTAGGGATCCACTCTGTTACCCTTAATGGCCAACGGCAATTGCCTTTGCATTACATGCCCTCCCACGTCCGTTTCTTCTTTTCAATTTCCACTAATATGTCATTAACACGCGCTTGTTCCCTGACCCACTCCGCTCTCTTCCGCTCTCCGTGGAGGCCTTAATTAGCCTCCACGCCTTTTAGCCGATAGCCTATGCACCTACATCAACATTTGGTGCCTTTCAGCCACCACCCTGCACCTGCTTAGGAGTGCCAAACACCCGGAACGATATGGTGGAGAGGGACCGGACACCCAGTCGCAGCCAGGGAATAGCGGACTGGGATGTCCTCCACGGGGGGGGGGGGGGGGGGGGGGGGGGGGGGGGGGATGCTCGAGCATTCATAAATTAGTGACAAGAAGAAGAAGCAGTACTTTTCTTTGGGCGTTACAGCCATCCCCATTTACGCTTCCTTGCCCAGAATTTAACGGTGCACACTGGATTGCTCCTCCACCGCCCGGAAGGCCCTATAGTGTTCGTCCACTCAAGAAACACTGCGGACGCACATGCACGTTCGTGACGCCTTCCGAACGCAGTACAACATCCATGCGGCCGCCGGCCGCGTGGTATTCCTCCTTTACGCCTCCTGCTTCTCAATATCCCTTGTAACACAGCCTATACCTCTCTGCAACAGCCTGGAAGCTAACGGCACTGTTGCCAGTGGAGAGGAGCACCTTATTCCGTCGATAGTTTCCTTCGCTTACATGGAATTTCCGCCACAAGAAGAATGGAAGAACGAGGATAATCGTGGAATCGACTGTCCTCTTCCACACCGCTGCTCCCCTTCGTTCACAAAAAACCTTCTCTTAAAATGTACACACGCACACCACGACCCTCGTGAAAGACTCCTTATTTTAACTCTTTTTCGAGATTGCTAGTCGTAGGCAGACAGTTCTTGGATCGGAGGGACTCTCATACAAAGGCGAGTGCCCAGCATGTGGTTGTCGACATTCCTATGGTGACGTCACGCCTGTGGGCATTCGTCGGTCTCGCCGGCGGATGCTGCGAGCCCATTGGGAGCCCGAAACCAACGTGATGAGTCACGCACTAAGCTGGTGGTGTTACTTTCAATCAAGAAGCGCCTGAGCTCTGCGTCGCTGTTCTGACACACACGGGTCCAGTCTCACCCTCAAGCATACAAACAGAATAGGTGGGTTTCTCTTAGAGGCATTGACTGCCCGCGTGTTCCGAGAAAAATGAAAAAAAGGAAAGGAAAACACTTAGCGCCGAAGAAAGTTTTCCGGAACTGAATAAAAGTCAACACTGTAAAGCTAATAGAGTTTGTCGTGGCAAGGACCTGCACAGATAAGGAACAACCAGGCTTACGATCTACTGAAAGCTGGGTCTAGGCATTTCAGTGTGGCTGGTCTAGTTGAAACCGCGTGGTAAGAGGTCCGACAGGAATGAAGAGGCCAGCTGTGAGGCACCCGCCAAGCGCTAAACACAGAACGCGAAGACCAGGCTTGTTTTTAACCAGCTCACGCGCGCTGCTCGACCGTGTCTGTCGGGCCCGGTTGGATGAGGCCGTCACTGAAGGACACTGCGCAGGACAACTGTACATAAGCGATCACCGAACACTCACCACGTACGAAAAAACCAAGGTTCCGAGATTCCGAACATACTTCCCACACGTAGTCAGTGTTCAGAATTCGTTTTTTTTTTTTCATGCCCATGCCTGACCAGACGAATATTCGTTGAAGCTTTGACTAGGAAAACTATAGACAAACAATTCCCGAACAGTGATGTCACCCGGAAGTGACAGCACGATGCCAGCGACCGAGAGCGGAAGAGAAAAATCCTATGGCAGCTAACTAAATGACCAAGCACCCAACAGAGGAAGTGGTGGAGCGTAAATCATAGTAATCCATGTTCCTTATCTCCTGGTGATGACAAGAAGAAACACGATCGAAGATAACGCGAAAGACTGAGCTACGACCGCTGTTTCGCATCCAACATTGCCAGGAATCTAGTGCTGATAATTTTCTTTTTTTTTTTCTCAAATCATGGGTACATAGCAGTCCCGGCGGCGGCGGCATATCCGGTGTATTTTTAGTACCCGGGGAGCAACTCTCACGAGCTAACGACTCAGAACCGCATCCGTCTCGCGCGTACAAAACGTGTTCACGACGTTCTTTTTGACAGCCGTCGCTAATGGTTCCCAACGACGACCGCCGCAGCACACATGGCTCAGCTCCACTCCCAACGATAAGCGACGGGGCCGCCTATTTCGTCGCAAGTTTGGACAACACAAAAACTCAGATCGCGCTCATCTCGCAAAAACTCCGGCGCCCAGAGACACGCTGCTGTGACGCGAATCGCGCGGCGTGCGCTGCACCATTCTCACTTGGAATAGATTTCGTTCGCCGCTGACTATCACGCCTGACACGAATGACTCAGCGTGGGCTTGTTCGTGGCTCTAGCATCCACGTTCCACTGCGTCTGCCGTGAGGGAAACAGAAAGAGACCAGGAAAAGAAAACATAAACAAGCCCGTACGCAGAGCGAAGCCACCGGCCTGCAGCCTCTCGGCGGCGTGTTTGTTTTGGGAGCCGATCCATTCTCGCTCGCTTTGTTGCTCAATGGGCCGCGAGGCGGACATTTAAAGCGTGGAAGAACACGCGCGCGCAGCGCGGACAGAAAACAAAAAGAAACTCTGAGAATTGCCGGCGGCAAGAAGACCAAAGCGATACAGATGTGAAGGGCTGCTGCTGCTACTTTGCCGCTGAGCATGCTCCCCGAATCACTCCTGCTTCGTAATCCTTCTTCACTCACGCTTTAGCCACGTGGTGGCAAACACTAACTTTATACTATAAAAAACACGCTCCGTCTTCTCTTACTTTTGTTTTCAGAAACTTGTAAACAGACAGTACCGCTCGATGCTGCTACAGCTGTAGGGTGGCATGGCCCCGTCAGGCGTGGTTTTGCCTTTTGCCATCTCACTCAAGGCCATACTGTAATTGTCTCGAACGAAATGAAGAAAGAAAGAGAAAGAGGGTACAACGCTTTTTTTATTTGCGCATACAACCGAAAAACAATATCTGTAGGTTCTTGAACGCTCCCGAAAGGCACAGCTAGTCGTCGCAGAAAATCCATTTGTTAAGCTGCGAGTTAGAACTTCACTGAGTTATAACCTCAGGACTACTGACTTGTGGTGGCGGCGGAAGATAGGCAAGAAGTAGGTTTTTACCTCCCTAAATGAGGCCGATTCGCGTTCATTGGTCCCACATAGCTTAAACACAGACAAGTGCGAAGGACGCGAATATAGGCAGTGTCTTGTTATGAGCGCAGTCAAAAGTGTGTCCTTCTCTTCCCAATGTTCCTGTCTCACTCCTTTTAAGGAGGCTGGGGCACCTCTCGTGCTGACTTTTTTTTTGTTTCAGCAAATATAAGTCCAGACCCAACGTATGCCCTGTAGAACACTAAAGGAATGGTCATACAACATAAAAAAAAATGAACACCCACCACAAAACATTGTTTTACGAGTGTTCGTGGGAAAAGAGAAGGAGGTGTTCTGGGCATCGCGAGAACAATTTCCGTCTCTTAGAAAAAAAAACAAAAAAAAAACAAGCCATTGTTTTTCATCCTGAAGCGAAGGTTTTTATTTATTTATTTATTTATTATTTATTTATTTATTTATTTATTTATTTATTTATTTATTTATTTATTTATTTATTTATTTATTTATTTATTTATTTATTTATTTATTTGCGAAGTGCCATTTTTTCCCTTCCATGTTTCTGAAGCACTTCGTTACAGTACACCAAAGCGTGGCACAGAGCACGCTTTACAGGAGGCTAGACTTCGCATACGTACTGAACCATCGTTTTAAGTGCAGAGCTCTTTATGAACTCGCCTTGTCGTGGTTTAAGTAGTCATAACCGTTCAAACCTCGTGAACCTCTGCCGCCTGTGATACATCTCCCCGTTGTTTAGTGCAAAGAAAACTGCAGGTATATTTCGGGCAAAATCTGTGTATATAACCGGCAGCCCCCGCGTTCATTTGGTTAGGAACTCTCGTTGGGTGGGTTTTTACTATAGTAAGCGAAAAAAGCGGCCGCGCAAAAAAAAAAAAAAAAAATGCCGCTTTCGTAATGACGCAGAAAGGCCCTAGCCGCGCGCAAAAAACATGGAGCGCTCGAAATCCTGCAAAAATGCTCCATCCCCGCAAGAAAAAAAATGCTGCGTTCAAAATGACGCAGAAAGGCTCCAGCCGCGCAAGAAAAAAATTACGCGTATGAAATGACGTAATACAGCTCCAGCATACGAAATTAAAGCAAGCACAAAAAAAAAGAACAGAACTCCCGCTGGCGCAGTTTTAGGCAGGGGGCGCGCAAGCACAGCGAAGGCGGGAAACTGGAATTACATATTCATCAAGAAACGAGTGAGACAGGGCGGCGAAGAGCGTGATGGGTGGTACAGTCAAACCCGATTATAACGAACCTGGATAGAGCAAATTATGCTATATATCGAACAAAAAAGATCAGTTACGAAAATACACGCGAAACATATTCCTTATAACGAAGTTTACATCTGATATATCGAACTCGGCGCGCCTAGAATTGCCGCCAAAATGCATGGTCTCGGAGCGGCGATCGAGATGTTGATTGGCCGCGATGGAGATTTTGAGCCTCCCATGGAGCAACGTGGCTCCCGGCACTTTCCGTAACTGTTAACGACGCGACTGACTCACGATTAAACACTCCCAGTCAGCGAGTCCGGACCAAGATGGAAGCATCGGCGAACTGTGAGAAGAGCTTGCCAACGTTTCCGATGTTGTGCTGAAAGGAGTGCCCTTCGAGGATTGCCTGAGTGTCGACGACGTCGTTGCCTTCACTGTGAGCCCCTCGGACGCCGACACCATCGCCGATGTCATCGCTGCTGGCGCTGCTGGAAGCACCGAAGAGGCGGCGGATGTCGCGAGCGGAAGCTGTCCGATGCTTAATGAAGCGCTTTCGGCAGTCAATGTGCTCCAACAATATTGCTTCGATATTGAAGGAGACGGACTGAAACTTTTGCAAATAATATCTGATGTATAGACTGCTGTGCTAGTTGACGCCGCCAAAACGAAAGTGAAAACAAGAATCCCCGCTTTTTGGGAAAGTAGATAGTTACGCGGAAAGTAGCTTAATTACTTGCAATAAAGATATTTTTCTGAATGGTAATTGGATACCTTATTATGTTCGTTTCTGCTTGCGGGGATGGAAGGAGAAGGGGGTGGGACTGTAGCAGGTGAGCGACAACGGCGCCACCAACTCGTTACAAAAAACTGTTATTCGGCGGGTTTTCGGCTTTTTGGGGAAACCCTTTATTGGTAATTCGAACTAATCGTACGCAAAAATTCAGTTCGCGAAAGGGTTTGATTGTAAAGGAGAAGGGGCGCCGAGAAATTACGGCGCCGACCACAAAGGAAAGCTGCACTTCCGAAGCTAGGGACATGACATGGAACGGCAAATGAACTTTTGTTAATTCCCGACACGCATAAAACCCAGTACAAGGGGCGCTAATAATCTAAGCATGCGGGTTCCCTTTTAACAGTAGAGGTGTTTAATCTTTTAGTTCCGCTGTCCAGCGTTACAGACAAAAAACGCCAAGAAAAATTTCCGGAAATTCAGCGAATTGTCTACTAAAGCGCAGCATTCCTATGCCTATTCCTATTCCTAGGTATCCACGTCTGCAGGCTATTGACCCGCACTATGACTTCCACTTTCCACGCGGCCTCAACAAGCGGTGTGAAGGAGTGTTGCACCGACTGCGCCTAGCTTACTCGAAGTTTTAAGCTTAAGATAGATTGGGACGATTCCCCCTGTGCCCGACTTGCTCCGTGCGTGAGAGTGTAAATCATTTGTGCGTCTGCCCTCGATTCGCTTCTGCGCGAAGAATAGCAGCGAAATCCCTGTCTCGTGTACGCCATGGAGGCAGGCTCGAACTTTGCCATTTTCTTGGGCCCTGGGCCAATAGTGCTGATAGTACCTTGGGGACAAAAGTTCTGCTCCGGCTCCTACGAGACTCTGAACTGGGCAAATCTCGTTAGATCATAAGCAGTGCAAGTGCCTTAACTCAATATATGTATTCTTTCGCGCTGTGGTGTTTATTACGTTTTTTTAGGCGGAGGGGTATTTTTTTTTGCACCGTTTACATGCGTATTTTGATTCAGATTTTACATTAAGCATTTCCTTTTCAAATGTAATCTATGTCGACACTGTGCTGGCAGCATTCCCTTGTTTCTCCTTTTTAACGTTTCTTGTTTGTTTCCTCCCTGCTGTAACCCTAATGTCCAACACATTCACCCCTCATCCTTGCAGTCATCTTCCACCTGGCGTAGCAAGCCTTGTCACCAGCAGGGCTGATCTCACCAGTTCACATTAATCTCTCTCTCTCCTCTCTGAAACATGTACAGTAGTGAAGTAAGCTTCAAAGGGGATTTCTGCCTAGCATTTTGTAGCAATACATGGGTCTTATGGAGGTACTTAATACTGGGTATTCATACTCTTATATCAGACTACTTAAACTGCCTCTAAAAAATCTCTCCCATCCAATAAATTTGTGTGCAGTAATGAAGCCGACTTTAGGGTTCGGTGTAAAACAGAGTGACTTGCGCATTTATCACCGAATTCCCACTTCGGAGTTTCTACGAATTTTTATAGGCTAGTCTATTCGCCCCTCAACCTTAGACCACCCCCCAGTCGTACATTTCACACCAACCGCACCTATCCTTCTCCAAGTCACTCATTGAAGCACTTGTGCTGTTTTTTTTTTTTTTTTTTTTCGCATCCTTTCCCTCCCGTGCAGGCTAAGACTGGAACGACGTTGCCCAACACATGTTGCAATTACTTGCCATTAACCTTTGCTGAAAATGTAACCGGTCACCCTTTTCACTGAATACATGTGGCAATGTTTTAAAGCGAAGCTTTCTACCTTTACCACCCGACGCTTCTTTCGTGGCGTGCGGGACAAGAGACTCCCAACGCGGCTGCGGAGGGAATTCACTCACGGAGCACAGTGCAGGTGGCGCGGCGAATTCACCCAGCGTTCCCCGCGTGCTCACGCCGGTGGGCGCACAGGCACGACCCGTCTTTGTCGCCTGCTTTAGCAAAGATTGTTTTGGGCCTGTTTGGGCGCAGCTTCGCGCCCATTGCGCGCTTCTTTCGCATGGCTTGATTACATTTTTTCGACAGCACATCCTGGGTAACCCGGACACGACGGACACGACGAAGCTATAGTTTGTACATAGTCTGTATGTATACATACAGACATCTGGCCGCTAGCCTTTTGCACACTTCTTGCCACGAATGGGACTCCGTTCTCTTAGTTGGTGAATACCAATTCGGTTGCATTTTAACATGTATTACAAAAGGCGAACATAGCAACTGGTTCTGATAAATAGCGATTATAAGAGTTCCCTCAGCTTTCTCGCAATTCTCAAACTTACTAAACTAACTAGTTTAAATCGGTATAAATGGGAATCACTAAGCTCGCATGCCGAATCGTTTCGGTGTCCGCGCTTGTGTTGCGCGGTGATGTCGCCCCGAGCTAGCACATCCGGACAGCTAGGTTTCGCTGTCTCACCCTTCGAATGACGCTCTTCTCCGTTTTCTTTCTGCCGACGCACATCCGGGCTACAGCGGCGGCGTCCGCCGCTCTAGCCCGGCCGTGACCGACGCTACTGCGTTCGGGACGCCGCCCCTGGGAGTTCTAGGTAACGGCTGGCAAAATCCTTGGTTTCACTCTTTGTAGAGCCACGTGTGTGGATTCAAGTGACGTCGCATGGGCTGTGGGTGTTGTGTTGTGGGTGTCGTTTAGAGCTTTGCTTTCCAACCACCTTCACAGCGTGGATTGGAACCAATTTTTTTTACGTTCTGTTCAAACCACTCCCTGTAGAATACCCGTCATGTGGGGTTTATAAGAAAAAAAAAATATTATGAAAGTTTTTGTCTTGCTTGCTTGTTTCAAGGTGACCTTATTTTAACCAAAGATCTATACCTGGCTTCAAGGTGCAATATTTATCAGAACAAATTTGTCGATGGCCTCTAAGCATGCGGGAGAGATATACTACTGCTCAATTAGAGCCAAGATTTCAGTCCAGAATGCAGAAAATGAGAAATGTGTATACTGTTTCATAGATCCAGCTCCAAAGGCCAGCGCAGACTAACGCGCCTTAATCTCACATATCTTACCGTGTGCCGGCGTCTCTCGATGGTATTCATGGACCAGCTCTCTTGGTTAGCTAAATTGCTTAAATAACTGTCCCGGTACAAAGGTGGGACCAGGGTGCAGGAGCGGCCTATAAAAAGAAGAAGCCACTGAGCTCTGTGAAAATCAACGAGCGGCGAAACTTCGTTGCACACCACATAGAGGTGACACAGTAACAAATTGCCGTGGTTGAAGGCGGTTAAACCACGTTTGTCTAGCGACAGCTCGGTTTCCGCGCCGACTGCGCGCAGTGAACGCCCACGCAATAGGTGACCGGTAAAAAGCGCAAAGGCTCACGGGTATGTACGTCGTCTGCTCCCGCGACTTCCGGTTCGAGATCTCTCCTGCCCTCCCGTAGTCCGGCGGCTTTCAGGAGCGTGTGTGCGCGTTGTTTATTTGTCACATGGTGCTTACCTATAGATAAACCACTAGTAGGGTCAATCGTTGTTATTTATGGAATTCCCGATGCACGAGTATCTTTTTCCCCGGTGGAAACAGGCAAACAACAAGCACAAACGCGCATGAAAGCCGACGGCGTACGGGAGGCCAGGAAAGCTCCCGAACCGGAAGTGGCGGCCCTCCGCGGGAGAAAACAATGTACCCATAAGCCTTTGCGCTTTTTACCGGTCTACTATTGCACTGCAAGAAAAAACACGCATGCTGCTCGGAGCTGTAGGCGCTAACGGGCAGTGAACTTGTATGCACCCAGCGCTCCCTTGCATCGTTTTCTTGTGACGCCCTTTCCACACCCTCTCCTCGGAACGAACCAGCGATCAGGCGCTTTCACTGCGCAACTGCACGATGCGCTGAGTTTGACCTTGACTGAGCTTGAAGGACAGATTGACGCTACGAGGAACGAGACGTTTTCTGGGTTTGATCTGGCGTACATATTCTTCACTTTAAAGAATGCTCTCTTACAACGACCGCTTTTGAGCGAAGCAGTTCCCTCCACTAGTCCTTGCCCGAGGATGGGCGCCCCGTGAAACCCTTTCGAGAAGCGTGCTGCCCATATACTGACCATTGCGCTGCAGACAGGCGGTCTTGGCGGGGGGCTCCTGGCCGTGGCGGCCGTTGTTCTGGGCCACGAGGGGCGTGAGTGGGGGCGGTGGAGACGACGGCGGCACCACGCTGGGCGTCCACGGGGGGGCCGATGGTTCAAGCGGCGGCATCACGTACAGGACGCCCCTGCACCACAGCGCCACACGTCACTGGCTGCTGCTGCCTGAAGATGATGGCCTCCGCAGCGAGACCGCGGTGACAGTGCGCGCAGGAAGCACGTTTTTTGGAACTCACCAGTCTGCCGAAGTCGTGTCAAAACCGGGGTCTTACGTGCACAACTTGTTGTGGCATAAATTAGACCTAAATCTCTACAACCCCTGACATTCCTAGATCGTGAATTCTGAATTGCCTTGGTGAGCAGCGCTAAAGAGTTCGTCTACTGTATTGCGCCTGAAAATCCCGGCTTGTTTAGAAGTAGCCGATTGTTCCCGCTTCCCGTAACACGGTTTCCTTCGCAATGATGCGCTGGAGGGAAAATAATCGCACACAGTGTCGGTGCCTGATGTGCGTCGCTAAGAGAATGCCACTTTGTTCGGGTTTACTTGGCATAACGCTTGACTTGACGCAATGTAGACTCGACCGCCGCAAAGGGCAAAAAAAAAAAAAGAGGAAAGAATAAATACGCAGGTAGCGTGGACACTTTACTGAAAGCGGGAAAAAAAAGAAAATTGCGATATGCGCCTATGTGGTGTTGAAAGTAGGCCCCATTTCAAGGAAGCAAAACCGAGGCGAATGCAAATCTCACGAACCAAGTAATTTCCTGTCAAGGACTTCGCACCAAGGATCGGGCCGAACGGTGTGTGCGCGTGTAGTCGTGCGTGCTACGGAAGGCTCGGGCCACAGACGTTAACAGTGTACAATGTCATGATTAACAGTTCAAGAAGCGTGCAACGCACAGCGCGAGAGACAGATTTTGCTATAAAAAATTACACCTGAGCAGAGTATAAATAGGAAGAAGAAGAAAAGGGAAGAAGTTGAAGCCAGAACGCAGAGACGGGCTTTAAGTAACGACTGGAGGCAGCCGCAAAAGAGGAGCAAAAAGAAAACAGAAAAAGAGAAACTGCCATAAAAAAAGGAGAACAAAGAAAAGTTTTCAAAGAGCTTGAGCGTGTAGGCGCACCACCTGAAGAGCGCATTGAAATGGGCAGAAGAACGTGTAACTGTGAACTGTCACTAATGCACGCAGCGGAAAGCTGTAAGTCGAAACAGAAAAAAGAAAGAAATGCGTCTTCAAATTTCCAAGCACACGTACGGCCCGTAAAAAAAAAGTGAGAGAGACAGGGGACACCCAAAAAAGGAGGATGGTGACCACATATAATGCATGAAAAATGTACAAGTCAACTAATCCAACTGGTAAGTTCACCTCACCAAACATTGTTGCAGAATACGTTCACGATAATATAAGAAAAAAAAAAAAAAAAAGACAAGAATAACGGAGCTACAAGACCTAATTGTATAGCAAGAATTGAAAAGTGGCCCTATAGCCTTTACTCTTTCATAGGATAGCTCATGAAACATATTTCAAGAAAGGGAGAGAGAGAGGAGAAGAGAGGAGGAGGAGAGCGAGAGATGAGAGGAGGAGAGAGGGGAAGAGAGGGGGAGGAGAGGAGAGAGAGAAGGAGAAGAGAGGAAGAGCCCCGAGGAACGGAGGAAGCGCGAAAGCGAAAGGGAGGGAAGCAGGGAGAAACGGAAAGGGATTGATGAATGAAGAGAGAAGGAAAAAAGAACGAGCACCGCGCAGAGTCTCAGGAACAGGGAAACGAGGTTGTGTGCGCGTGACTGACGGCACCCCTGCTCCCGACAGACAGTACCATAGCCGTGTACTGACAGCTGCGAACACTTTAAATGTGGGGCCCCTAAAGACACACGTCGATGACACGCCGTGGCCACTTCGTAGTTGCTTACCAGCCACTAGTGCTATGCTGATTCCATCAGGGCACATCATCACCAACATCGACATTATCGTCACCCTGCTCCTCATCGTAAACAATCTTCGGGTACCCTTTGCTCTATCAAGACTCCAGATGTATCCCACCCGCTTCTATCACCGTTTTGCATTTCTGCTCTCGTGATCCCGTCCTTCGGTAGCCCCCCGCTGCTACTTGTCCGCCCCTCTTGTTGCCCGTCTTTTGTGTCACGTACACGTCGTGCTCGAATCCACTACTTTTGCCTTTTCTGACCCTGGCTTTTGCACCCCTGCCGACACTCGTGGATATGTAATACACCAACACACAGTGAGCTCCCGTTGAGACGAAGTCGAGAGGACCATGCTAATTTGTTCGTCTTATCAGAAATTCGTCTTAAGCTGACGTTTTTTGCATTGTGGGCGTTACAAGAGAGCAAAAGCGTTGTTCGATTTAACCGAGTTCGGCTTAACCAGAGTCTACTGTATATGTAGTTCTGTAGTCAACAGTAAATTTTATACACGTTTCCTCAAAAGGAAAAGAAGGAAACATCTATTATTAAAAATTTCGGGGGGGGGGGGGGGGGGGGGCGTTGAACCCCACCACTGGTTGCGCCACTGAACGGTACTTATACAGAACCTACACTTTTTTTCTTTACAGCCGATGGAGGTGGAGAGCTACGCGGACGCGTGTTCTCCCAGGCTTGTCTCGCCGATGACCTGTGCGCAGTCCGCAGAAATTCACATTTTAAGTTTAAAACACCGAAACCTAACGCCGTGCACAAGGGTGTTTTTTATAGTGTGCCTTTGGCAATAAAGCCCCACCTCCCAACACACACACCTACACTCCGCCGCAGAGTTAGGTGTGCGACCAACCCATAAGCGGCAACAGAATGCGGCCAACGTATTGGCTGGAGACGAACTCGCGCTCCGTTACACACCCATGCATTTCTGGGCCGTCGCCAGCGCCTACCCCCCTTCGTACTGGAGCTCAACGCAGTCCGTAAGAAACAGCGCGGTGCTAAAGATACGGCGATGCTCTCAGCAGGCTTGTTTTCACGAAAGGTGCGCGCCCGACATACGTACTCACCCCATGCGGGGCGCGAGCGGCGAGCGTCGGCATACTTGAGCACGCGATCCAGGCGCGCATGCTTGCCTTTAGACGCGTGCTTACGAAACGATGCCACACAAGCGGTCAGCTTGCGTGAGTCACGCCGGCAGCGTCGCATTCGCGGGGGGAGGCCTTGCGAGGTGTACGCGCGCCTTCGTTTGGGTCGCGTCTGCCGCGTGGGAGGCCTATCTTTCGACCTCGCCGGCTAGACCACGGCGCAGTTGCCGGTTGCGTTGTCTCATCTTAGAATGTGTACACACAGCTGAGAAAGAAACCGAGAGGGAGGCGTTCCTCGCTCATCCACGCGATCAGAGTAATTATTGATATCTCCTTTTATTTATAAATTACCGGGTAACTAATTACTCCCAGATTGAACGACGCATTTGCGATACACATCCTAAATGTTACTGGTGCAGAGAAAAATGTAAACGAACATAAGTCATCATCATCATCATCATCATCATCATCATCATCACCAGCCTATCTACGCCCACTGCAGGGCAAAGGCCTTCTCCCATTATTCTCCAATTATCTCGGTCCTGTGTCAACTGTGACCAATTTATTCCCGCAAACTTCTTGATCTCATCTGCCCATCTAACTTTCTGCCGCCCCCTGCAACGGTTGCCTTCTCGAGGGATCCACCCTGTTACCCTTAATGACCAGCGGTTATCCTGCCTTCGCATTACATGCCCTGCCCACGTCCATTTCTGCTTAATTTCTACTAACATGTCTTTAACACCAGTTTGCTCCCTGACCCACTCCGCTCTCTTCTTGTCCCTTAATGTTACACCTATCATTTTCCGCTCCATTGCCCGCTGAGTCGTTCTCAATTTAAGTTGAACCCTCTTAGTGAGCCACCAAGTTTCTGCCCCGTAGGTGAGTACCGGTAAGATGCAGCTGTCTTACACTTTCTTCTTCAGCGACAATGGTAGGCTGCTATTCATGATCTGAGAATGTCTGCCATATGCACCCCACCCCATTCTGATACTTCTAATTATCTCTGCCTCATGGTTGGGATCTGGGGTCACAACTTGGCCTAAGTAGATATCATATATTCGCTTACCACTTCCACTGCCTCGCCACCTATCTCAAACTGCTGTGCTGTCCCGAGGTTATTGATCATTACTTTAGTTTTCTGCATATTAATTTTCAGGCCCACGGTTCTACTCTGTTCGCCCAGTGCGGAAAGCATGCTTTGCGATTCGTCCCCCGAGTTACTTAGCAAGGCAACGTCATCAGCAAATCTGAGGTTACTGAGGTATTCTCCATTAACCCTTACTCCCACCTGTTCCCAATCCAACGTTCTGAATACTTCTTGTAAGCATGCTGTGAATAACATTGGAGAGATTGTTTCTCCTTGTCTGAGGTATTTTACTGCTCTCCTTATGGAGGATGATGGTAGCTGTAGATCCATTGTAGATATCCTCTAGTATTCTTACATAATGCTCATCTACCCCCTAGTTCCGCTAATGCCTGAATGACTGCTAGGGTTTCGACCGAGTCAAATGCTTTCTCATAATCTATGAAGGCTATATATAGGGGTTCAGTATACTCAGCGCACTTTTCTATCACCTGATTGATCGTGTGAATATGGTCCATTGTTGAATAACCTTTACGGAACCCTGCTTGTTCTTTAGGTTGACTGAAATCTAAGGTTGCAGAGATTCGGTTAGCGATTACCTTGGTAAATACCTTGTAGACGACTGACAGTAAGCTGATCGGCCTATAATGTTTCAAGTCCTTCATGTCGCCTTTCTTATGGATTAGGATGATGTTCGCGTTCTTCCAGGATTCCGGTACCATTGCGGTCATTAGGCATTGCGTATACAGGTTTGCGAGTTTTTCAAGTACAATTTCTCCGCCATCCTTCAAGAGGTCTGCTGTTACCTGATCCTCACCAGGTGATTTGCCCCTTTCATTTCTTTCAAAGCCTTCTTTACTTCTTCGGTCGTTACTGGTGGGATGTCTATCTCCTCTGAACTACTGTCTCGTTCGGCATTATCCTGTAGTCCTGGCTACTGTACAGATCCCTATAGAACTCCTCGGCCACTGTGACTATTTTATCCCTATTTGTGATGACATTGCCTTGCTTATCCTTAAGTGCATACATCTGATTTTTCCCCACGCCAAGACGTCTCTTCACTGCTTTCAGGCTACCTCCGTTCTTTACAGCGTATTCGATCCTCTCCATATTATGCTTCCGTATGTCAGCTGTCTTACGCTTATTGATTAACTTCGAGAGCTCGGCTAGTTCTAACATAAGTAAATCATCTAGAATAGAAGCTGGATACCTGGGCTTACCGCTTCACGAAATTAAGAACCACCAAACCACCCGAGAAAGGTATCTTCGGTGCTGATGTTTTTATCCAGTTTTTCATATGCAAGGCGGGGTCATTATCGTCAGCAACAAGCTATTCTGTGCTCTACGCAGGATGATGGTCCCTCCGGTATTTCCAACTGCGCCTATCCCGGGCTGTCCGAATCCATTGTTTGCCCTGATCCGATCCCTCCATCGAGCTATCCGTCTTCCGCGCCTCGCAGCCAGTCCCTGGTCGTCTCTTTGTTAGCTGGGATGTATGCAGGCGAGCCCCCAGCTGGGCTCAATAATATCCCCAGTGCATCTCCTTTCCCTTTTCACTCGAACCACTTAGTAGTAGTTGTTAGCTGGGAAGTCCATCCCTTGTCCGTCGCCTGTATTACTGGACGCCTCGCCCAACTCCACTCCTTTCATTTAACCTCAGATCATCCGCGCAAGTTTGTACCCTAATCCATGACGCTCGTCTCCTATCCCTAAGCGTTGCTCCAACATCCTTCTTTTCATGGATCGCTAGTCCACAACTTTGCTTTCAGGGTGTTCAGTAAGACCCCATTTCTGCCCCTAAGAGGACCATACGCATTGGTTGCGCACCGTTATTCTTAGTGACCGGGATAACTTGCTGCTCGTTACTTCAGAATGCTTCTCCAACGCAACCCTGAATTCTTTTGTATCAGCACTTACAACTTGCCCTAGATTAATCCATCCACCTATATAGGCTGAACTGCAAGCCCTCAGCTTGGACGCTCACCACAAATTTCTATTGCTTCCTTATCCTTAACCCTAGAATTGACCGAGTTCTCGCTATTTTTCGCTGCTTCTCTAAGCGTTTTTACTCCCGCGCCACGGATTTGGCGAGTTGCTAATGGGCGTTCTGGAAACCGGCGGTCGTTCCAGCGATTCGGAAATCTAGGCCTGAACAATAACACGGCGCTTCATGCCTTGGCGGAGTACTTCGCTCAGACGCCTATGCAGCTTGTAAATCAGGGAGGAAGTCCGACCTTCTCTTGTCCGCGTGCGACATGAATCGGCCCTCAAACTCCGGGTGGTTCTGAGCAGTGTATACGCCGAAGCAACCAAATGCTTCGCAACTGCAACTTGCCATCAAAGCGTATATAAAAGACTTCAACTGCGTTTGGGTAACACGCAATAATCTCATCGCGGAGGCTCGCATGGGTGGCACTGGTGCTGAAACCTGGAAAAGGGTCACTGCTACGATCACTCGTACCGGCCTATTTTGCCTAAATCTTGTGCATCACAGCTCATGAGAAAGCTTGCGTGCCATGGCGGCTCGAAACGAACCAAAGGGTACAGTTATCTTCGTGTTGTTCTTTTCCCCGAGGCTTCTCCTCCAAGCCGCAGCAGCGCTGAGGATCTGACCCCGGGTATCCTCAACCGACAAACGCAGCCTCCGACACAAAAAGTGCACACTTATTTACAGCCCGGCGGGCGATTAAAAAACAGTACTCGCGCGGAGCCCAAAGACGACGTCTTCCCTCCACCCTGACGCTGGGGGCCAGGGAGCCCTTCGTGGGGGTCCAACCCCATGCGTTTCATTTGTCCGCTGCTCGTCCCACGGCCCGCGCGTGCGTCGAAGCGCCCGACAGGTGCCGTCGTGCGTGGATCGTTTCGATCAACGTCTGTGCGCGCAAGGTCAACAAACCGCATCAAACAGCAGCGAGCGTGTAGACTGTCAACACTAACTCTGCTTTGACGTCTATAAGGCGCATCACGATGTCTTACAAAGTTCAATCATTAAGAGCTTCCAGGAAACTGTAGTCACGACGAATCTCCGTTTCGTGCGGGCAGTGTTATGTTTCCTACATGCATTAATGGGCTAAAGCTTCCGGCCTTAAGCTTCTCGAGTCTTTCGCCTTTTGTTGAGGGGGGTGAAGCAGAAAGTGTTGATCTCCGCTCGGTTCGATAATTCACGAGCAATCTGATTCACTGGTTCGTTCCCTTCATGTCCTGGGGCCCATAGACTTTCTGATCAGGCCCTGGTGATCAGAGGGAGCTGTTCCAGTGGGCTGGTCAAGTTCAACAGCATGTCAGCAGAACGTGCAACTAGGTTTTCGCCTTCACATTCTTAGAAAGCTCTAAGCAATCGGCCTACTGGAATTCTTGCTTCACGCGGAAGTTATTTATGGCCCCCACTGCAGTGGACGAACAGCAAATCATTCCTGCTTTAAACGAAGTTTCACTTATAACGAAGTCAGTTTCCTGTCTCGCGGGAACTGGTTATGACAGAGGTTCACCTGAACATCGGGGAAGTGGAAAGTCGGATACGTTAAGCGACTCCTGGAAAAATAGTTCCGACTTTCAAAAAATATTTGAACACGCATTGTTCACAATCATTGACAAACAAGAAAGTCCTCGCGGGACACAAAAATGTCTCGAGACTGCGTGCATCCCTTGAGGACGCCGAGACAATGACACTGTCTTGCGTGAGCCTGGGGAATTGGTAAAAAATGACGAAACGGCCTGGCCAACAAACATAAAGGGCTCCCTCCCCACTCCCACTTGTTTAATCCCCGCACCCAGCCCAGGCAGAGCTCCATTATGTTCACGCAATGTTCACGAAACGGGGTCACGGTCCGCGCGCAGCGCAGCGCTCGACCGCCGCGCGTATGCTGTACACGCGTCGCTCTTCTCCTACCGATGAAGAGAAACACGACTTCCCGGCGGCAGCGGCAGTCGGGGCGCCGACACCGGCAGATTCATTATCGATCTCGTGACGTTCGGCGAGCGCTGCCCAACGGAAAAGACCGAGCTTCCTTCACCAGCGGCCAATCATAACCCCTCCGAGCAACGTAGCGCCATGGGCCGGCTGCCTGAAGCAAAGCAGATGTTGGCGCAGTGCCTGGCAATCGAGATACCACACAGCACGCTCCGCACCCCTTACCGTAGCCAGTGCCGAAAACGCCCCGTTCGCATTAAATGAACACACACCGTCCGAGCTCTTCTATTGCAACGGCAGAGCACATGCGCATGGTCTGCGCTGGTGGAGAGAGAGATCATTGTTGACATCTGGAGGGTCACCGCGCAACGACCCCTGCGAAAATTGTCGAGAAACGCCCACCATCGTGGCACCCAACTGAGCCTACTGGCGAATCTACGGCTATTAAATGCGGCTAGCTTTGTGGGCACGGACAGAAAGGGAAAAAGAAACCAGCTCCTGGCAAACCAGTAAAACGTGTATGAGGCTGTGCGCTGGTCGCAGCTGTGCACAACACGAGCGCCAGGCACTAGCAGCAGACGCGCCCAAAAAACAAACCTTTCCCACGTAGTTCCGAAACAACATGTTCGTCGCCCACGCTCAAACTCGTGTGCCCATCATTCGCATCGCCCGTAGCGCTCCGGGGACGAGAAGGAAACGGAGCGACGAAAGGGGGAAAGCCGTCCTCGCGAGGCGCGAGATTTTGTAACTAAAACGAGATAAAACAAGCGGACATCAGATGCAAAGCTTCGCTCCGACGTAGTTTACGGAAGAGATCCTAGCTGTGCACAGCAAACACACCCAAAGTCCCCCGCACAGCCTCTGTCAAGGGTGCGCAGGGTTCAAACGCTCACCCGCGGCTCGCGAGCAGGCTCTAATGATGTCATCGACCTAACGCAGCAGTGTCTATTAGCACGTCCGCATCCGCAACACGGCGGGAGGGCGGCACGCAGCTGCGCCGAAGGCGTTCGATCTAGACGTGCACCCTCGTGCAAAGAAGAAACGTTTCGTTGAGATGCCGGTGGCCCTACGATGCGGAGCGCTGGCCGCTGCTGCCGGGGATGCGAGCGTACGATCGGGGGCCGCCGCCGCGTCGTTCAAAAGAATGGACGGATTGGTTTACCCACCTGGCTACTGTGGCCATCTCCGCTTATCCGAGTGGTCCGAGGTCTTTTAAGCGAGACTTCTTGCTGACAGGCATGCTCACGACACTTCCTCGCCCGACGTGTAACAAACGAATAATTTTACATTTTGAAATCGCGAGGAACAATCAAAACGACGGACATCCTCGCGGGGCGAGGGAACGAAAAAAAAAGGGAAAAAATAGGCCGCGGCTGACAAGTGAGGGCATCTGGCGCCGGCGCGGAGAACGATACCCGTCGCGCAGGTTTTTGGCCTTGTTTTTTCTCCCACCCGGCGCCACTTGCAGGTCATCGGCACGGCGAAAAAAAAAAAAAAAGGGGGGGGGGGGGGGCGAAGAATAAGCGGGAATAATAAATGAAGCCAAGCTTTCGCTGCCTCCGGAGGCGCAGAACAGAAACGCGTTCAGCGCGCGGTGGTGCAGCCTGCATTTTATTCCGAATGATGCGTGATGAACTTCAGAATATCCGGCAGCGCGGAATTCTCGCCTCCTCTCACGACTGAGTTTGGGTGTGCGATTATTTTTTTTTTATTCCCAGGATGTTTGTATGCTACGCCAAACTCAGTAGTTGCAGATTCTGTTAGTCACATGGCGGCATGAAATTGACGTGAATGAGCTGCTTCAATTAAACTATATATCATTGTCATGCACGTAAAAAGCGACGATCTCTCCTAGTCTGCACAATTATTTTCATAAAGTTGTATCAGTAACTGTCCGTCCACCCTCCCCCCCCCCCCCCCCTCTGCACTTTTCAGAAAAGAAACGGAAGGAAAGGGGGGGGGGGGGGGGAGGCCTGAGCGGCGAGGGTTGTCCTCGGAACTGTGAGTCAAATCCATCCCCATCTACACAGTTCCCGTAGTACATTCTGAAGGCGGAAAGTGTTTTGTGAATAGGAATAGGTAAGATTATTTCGCGTACTTGTTAATGTACGCGAAATGATGTTTTAACGGAAGTTCCGGCGTCCGAACTGTGTATCACCGCTTCAGGAAATTAACAGGACTGGCCCAAGCACTAGAAACATGCAGTACAACGAACCAGCTCTCTCTCAGTTTCACAACGGCCACTGTCCTATCGATTCGCGTGAAGTCTTCTAAATGTCGCCTCGTAACTGTTAAAATAACCTTCTTCATGCAATTCGCAATTGTCATCCTTGTCTATCGAATCCACCTTTCGAGCATCGCGACGAACTGTAGAACGACGAAATACCAGCGTAAGAGGCACAAGTTGAGGTCGACAATAGCAGCTGCAGCCGCGCGAGCCTCTTCTAAGCTTGCCGTTTTTCCCCATACAGGTTGGTGCTCCACGTCTGATCATAACGCAGCATCGTTAATATTCTCGCCGTAGCTGTCACTGTATGCCGTACTGCGCACACGTATTAGCACTGTATTGTAGTGCCGAAAATAGTTTGACTCGTTCCATAAACAGATAAACCGCGGCGGGGCGGCATGTTTCTCGAAGCCCAAAAGAAACGCTGACGCCAACAGAGACTGCGCTGTGCCCGGATTCTGAAGTCCCAAATTCCATGACCGCAAGCGGCGGGGCAGCATGTTTCTCGAAGCACAAAAGAAACGCTGACGCCAACAGAGGCTGCGCTGTGCCCGGATTCTGAAGTCCCAAATTCCATGACCGCTTATCTCCTGACGTGGCTGCACGTGCGCAAGGAAAGCGGGTGGAGCACGCCTGGACGCGGAAAGGGAAAATTCTCTTGCGCAAACTCGATAGGACGCCTCTATTACGTTAATTATACTTACCTGATATTATGTAAGCCCACTTTTTTATTCTCGTGCATTCTTTTCTTTTCGTTCAGAATAGGAGCCTCCAATCATGCTAATCTAAGAAAAAAACCAACATGTTCGTTTTCCACTTTAATGTTCGCGCCTTGAGAGAGAGAGAGAGAGAGAGAGAGAGAGAGAGAGAGAGAGAGAGAGAGAGAGAGAGAGAGAGAGAGAGAGAGAGGAGAGAGAGAGAGAGATGTTTGTGGCCTCCTCATTCTAGGAGTCCACTGCACGGGTCGCTTCTTCTGGCCTCTCCGCCTACTCGGGGAAAATGAGGAAAACGACCTGCGGATACTGCGTGGAACATCTCTTTCCACAGTAACAGACATGGTACACCGAGGCATCTGCAAAGTGTCACCCTACTTCGGTGGCATTCAAAAATCGAGCGGCGAGGAGGGCGTGGGAGGGGGCAGCCGGGGGTGTCGCTTTTGGTTCGCGGAAATATTGCGTGTAAAATTGTCGCCAGACTAAGTGCATTAGCTGATTACGCTACGCAGCGCTGAGCGCTTACTCTGAAAAGCCACATAAGTGACGTTAGCGTATTGTACTCACTCGTGGTAAACCCTCGAAAATCCACCTTCACACACAAACACTTTGCGTGGCTGAAGCAAGAACGAGACACCATTGTGGTTATCTTCGGCGAAACACGAGATAGACTATAGTTCCTGGCTTTTGCAGCGGACAAATTTGGACCTGCACGCTACGATACCAATGAACTCACCACACGGATACACGGTGCAGGTCGTGTTCGGGTTTAGTGTTGGCGGCAAAGCGATCGCCGCTGCACTCACTCAAAAGCAATAAAAAGCACTGCATATCTTCATCAGAAGATGCAATGGTTTAGCATCAGCGTCGCTGCAGCATACAATTTTGCAGGGCTGGGACGACACATTAACATTTTACAGCGAAGCTGCCTATGGCTAAGACCCAGAAGATCATCTCCGGTGACAGACTGAGAGTTTTGAGCGTATGGAAAAGATTTCCGTACTTTGATATATAATACGACTGCTCCCCGAAAAAAAATCACGCACAGCTCCGTCAAACGACGACGATGGTTGAACGCGAAGCTTTCTCGTGATGGCTTCTTTGGTTGGCCAATCCCACACTGGGAGTATGTGGCGGTCGGATGTACGCATCACTTTTTCTAGAATAGCCACAGCAACTCTCGGTTGTGTACTCCGTAGGCATACATACGTCTGTATTCGGGGTGTACGGCGCGAATCGGCACCTGCTGCTTGGCGCTCGCCACGACCATGTCGAAATGCCATGAAGGAATACTGAAATCACCCCGCTGGCCCAAGAAGGGCTGTAGTTTTTAGTGTTTGTACTGAGTGTACACAGCATCATTTACGTATGTTTTGTTTATCATCCTGTCAAATAAGGCAATAAATAAAAAAAAAAGAAATTGAGCAATCGGATAGACGTCGGCTTCATAACGCGAGGGCTCCGGCCACGCGAAGCGTTTTTTTTTTTTAACTTTATCACATCGACAATGAAGCCCTACTCGAACTGACTGCTGCCAATAAGCCTTACTTAATTCACGCAAGACTCCTGCATGGGCCGGACATCTTCAGCCCTTCTGGCCTTCAATGGAACCAGAGTACCTATCTGCGTGAAACTGGCGTGCGAACTCATTCGCTGCCGCCCGAACAGGTGGGTGGCGCAAGTGTGCCAACAGTGCGGGGAGGTGGACCACCGCCGGGACGTGTGGCCCCACCCCGAGTCCACAAACTGTTTCAAGTGTGGTGCTGCTAGCCCCCCGCCAGACCACACCTGTCTCCCAAAGTGCAAACTCTGTGATCAGCCACACCCCACTGCCAGCAGAGTGCTCCAAAAGGCATCTTCCCACTCCGCCACCCCAGCGAGCACGAAAGCAACAACCTGCCCAGTTCCAGGCCCGTCTACAACAGCAGCAGCGGCACCAGGCACCTCCTGCTGGAGTCCCGAATCCTCCACTACCCACGGCCCAGGTGAGCTGGTCAGCGGCCGTACGCGGCACTCCCACTGCCCCCTCCCAACCTCTACAACTAAACGATGTCCCACAACTACACCCCCTATCCCCCTATATAACAGCCTTCCTAAACAAATTCTCCGAGCAACAAAAAGAATTTCAGGCACGCCTAGATGCATTCACAGAAAAAGTAAACAAACTCACCTCCTCCCCTCTCCCGCCTCCCCCGTCCCCGGAGCCCGAGCAGCTCGATGAGCGATTCAACAGTCTGCTGGACACCATTACAAAAGCCCTGTTCGAAGCAACCGCCCCACTACATGCCGCAGTGGAAGCACTTACAACACGTCAGCTGAAACTGGAAAAGGCAATCTCCGCCCTCTCACCAGCCACGACCCAATCCCTAGCCTCATCACGAAAATCGAAGTACCATCCATATAACGACGGCAGCCTGCTTCATGGAAATCGACACCCTGCTTCATGAAGCGCCCAAGATGTCCAAGCAAGACCCCTCCTTTTGGTGGGAGATTTAGCGCCCCACACCACAGCTGGGGCTACCCACAATCCACAAAAAAGGGCACGGCTTTATTACAAGCCACCCAACATCATGGCTCTGTACTTTACAACGATTTGACCCAAAAAGTTAACCAACCAGACTGGGCACGAGTGTGGCACGGGATACAACACCCGACCTCACTTTTACGACCAACACACCAAAAGTTCAGTGGACTCGCCTGCCGGACACATTGGGCAGCGACCACTCCATAATGTCTGTTACAATTACGGTCGCCCACTCTCCCACCAGGAGGAAGAAGGCTAGCTGACCCCACTCCGCTCCCACCCATTGGGGAAGGCATCACGGTATGGACGGAAGCACTTAACAAACTTGTTCGCCAGCACACACAGGAAATAGCCCTCCCGGACATCAGCCCTGACGTAGACCCGCATCTCCTCCACATCTGGGATGCCCGCCGAGGCCTCATCAAGAAATGGCAACGTCAGCGACACAACAAGAAATTAAGGAAGCGCATAGCCCAACTCACCCAACAAGCTCAAGACTATGCCAAAACACTCCAGCAGCAAAACTGGCGCTCGTTTAGTGACCGGTTGAAGGGCACAGTCAGTACCAAAAGCACGTGGCATATACTGCGCCACCTCATCGACAATATCAAATCCCGTTCCATCACCAACACCAAGATCCATCGACTAATCAGAAACAGTGATCTTACACCCGGAGAACTCCTTCAAGCCATCAAAACCCACCTCTTCGGTCACCCTACGGCGCATCCGGCCCCTATCTCAACTGAATACACGGGGCAGCCCAATAGCAAACTGGATGCTCCTTTCACAAAATCAGAATTCCAGCAAGCATTAACACGTCTCATCCGAAACACAACGCCAGGTAGAGATGGAATCACCAACCGACTGCCCAGAAACTTGGACCATGACTCTCAATATTCACTTCTAGAACTGTTGAATCATCATTGGGACTAGGGAACCTTGCCGGCCGAGTGGGAACATTCGGACATTACCCTCATCCCAAAACCAAACAAGCCCATTTCCCCAATATCGCTTCGCCCCATCTCACTGACATCGTGCATTGGAAAACGTTTCGAGCACCTGCAGGTGCACCAACGCTTGACAGCCTATCTAAAGAACGAGAACTTTTCCCCCTCACCACGTTTGGCTTTCGTCAAAATTTCTCGACGCAGGATGTTCTTATTCAACTAAAAGAGCAAGTCGTAGATAATCTCAGCCGTTCTACACCCAAAACCGTACTGGCACTAGATATAAAGGGGGCCTTTGACAACGTCACCCATGCAGCCATCCTAGAAAACCTCGTTAACACCAACTGTGGAGCTAAAACTGATAACAAACTGAAGCAAAATGGAGAGACGAGCTAGTTGGTGAACATCCATGAGTGAAACTTAAGCGCGAACAGACACAGGAACGAGAAAGGGAAACGACACCAGCGCTTACTATCAACTGAAAGATTTATTGAAATCGAAAACACATTTATACCACACCAAGACCTAGCAATCAAGCACGTGTGACCGTCGCGCATACGTACGGCGGTACATGAGGACAACCGCCCCATTTCCTTCTCCTCTTTTTCTTTCCCTCATCTTCTACCCCCTCTCCTTAAGAAGTTGGAGTAACACAGACTCCAATTTGTTCGGTGTATGACCAATATTGTGTACTGCATCCCAATGTCCTGTGGTCGGGTGTACGTCGGCCAGACCGGCCGCTGTCTCAATGTACGTTTGAGGGAGCACCATTCCTCCTTGAAAGGAAGGCCCTACACACACCTGGCGCTGCACTGTTCAGACTGCGGTTGTAAGCCATGCCTCACAGACACGCAAGTTGTCTTTAAGCACAGAGACCGTGCTGCCAGGGAAATTGCTGACACAAGGTTCTTATTGTATAAGTCACCCGTCGCTGAGTATTCTAGATAAAGAAGTGCAACTTCTTAAGGAGTGGGGGTAGAAGATCAGGGAAAGAAAAAGAGGAGAAGGAAATGGGGCGGTTGTCCTCATGTACCGCCGTACGTATGCGCAAAGGTCACACGTGCTTGATTGTTAGGTCTTGGTGTGGTATAAATGTGTTTTCGATTTTAATAAATCTTTCAGTTGATAGTAAGCGCTGGTTTCGTTTCCCTTTCTCGTCCCTGTGTCTGTTAGCGCTTAAGTTTCCCTCATAAAACTGATAACTTCGTCAGAACGTTCCTCACAAATCGAACGGCAACTCTCCGGCTCGGCCCCCATGTATCACCCACCTTCAACACTCCGGCCAAGGGGACACCACAGGGGTCAGTAATTACACCCATACTATTCAATGTAGCCCTTTTTCCACTCCCTTCACTATTGGAGTCGATACCACACCTTCAGCATGCATTTTATGCTGATGATATAACCCTGTGGACCACAGAAGGCTCGAGCGGTCACCAACAAGATGCCCTACAGAAAGCGGTCGACACCACGATCTCCTACCTCCAGTGCAGGGGGCTGTCTTGTGAACCCTCCAAATCAGCTCTTCTTGTCTTAAAGTCCCGCACCCGCGGTCGCCCACCTCTCCCGACGCCTGACCCACAAGTAATCATCTCCGGTCAACCCATACCCCAAGTCAAGACTCTAAGAATATTGGAAGTCCCATTCCACCATGATGGGTCCGGCGCGGCCCTCTTACCCTAACTGCAAACAACCATAGCCCAACTCACCTACCTCATTCATCGCATCAGCAACAAAAATTTTGGGCTGAAAGAACAGGACACGTGCCGCGTCGTACAAGCACTACTCCTCAGAAGGCTCACGTACGCCACGCCGTTCCTGGCCCTCAAGCCTCAAGAACAGGCCAAATTTGATGCCCTTGTACGCAAGACCTACAAAGCGGCACTGGGACTACCTGCGTACACCAGCAACGAGAAACGCTACAACTCCGCATACATAACACCCTCTCAGCACTTCTTGAAGCCCAGCACACGGCGCAACTCAACCGACTGTCCCTAACACCACCAGGCAGGACAGTACTCCAACTCATAGGGAGAGAACCCCCTATCCCAACGACGCCCCGCACCCGATCCCGACGAACATACGCTGCAAGATCCGGGTAGCTCCCATACCCCGCCACATGCACCCGACTTTCAACAAGGGCCGCAGAGAAGCTCACGTTCATCATACTCTGAAGACCGTCAGGTTCTGTACACAGACATTGCACATCACCCCCGATCACGAAGAACCACAATTGTTGCCCTTACTCCGCAAGGTGAGGTGGCCACAGCAGCATCTTATTGTAGTTTACCACCCACAGCGGCCGAGGCCATCGCGATTGCACATGCTGCAAGTATACTGACCAGAACCAACCACAAGTGACAGTTTTTACCGATTGCCAACAGGCCTGCCGACTGTGTCAATACGGCAGGGTACCGCAAAGCGCCCTTCGTCTCCTCCGTACCTTGTCCGAAGATCTTGAAATCACCATCTGGAAGATCTTGGACCCCAGGCCACTCGGGCCTTGCCGGGGAACGAGGCAGCTCCTGCCGCCCGCGATCTTCACACTTCCGGGCATTCTCATCCTCAAGGCAAGATGTCACGAGCTGCCCGGGCTCCACAATCCCCCCTCGATCCTACATACAATGCCATCCTATCGCACTACCTGCACTCCAGAAGGATCTATCCACCGCCACACCCTACTCTCAGCAACCAACAGGCTCCTACCTGGCGCCGGCTACAGACCGGTACTTACTTAAACCACACGGTTCTCTCCCACATTTCTCCACCACTCTTCCAACACGACTGCCGCACTTGCAACATCCCTCTCACTACCTACCACTTGGTGCACTCGTGCCCAGACAACCCTAAACCCCTCTCCAACCCATCACCTGAGCAGTGGGAGTTCGCGGTGACCAGCTCGGCTCCGGAGCAACAAGCTCTGGTCGACCGGGCACTGGAATCAGCGCGGGCTTGCGGCCTCCTGGACTTGGGAGGCTGACCGCTTTCGCTCTTACTCCTTTCTCTTTAAGATAAGTAAAAGTTTTTATCTCTCTCTTTATCCACGATCATTTATCATGATCGTCAGAGAAAGTTGGTGTACAACGCCGTCAATGAGGACAATAAAGTTTCGCTTTAAAATGCCTTCTAACGAAGCATTCTTGCTTAGAGGAGAAGCCGAATTTTAGGGCATGGGTTTATGCCAGATTCCCCACAACGTGTGTGTTCTCAGTGAGGAATGGCCATTTGCGGAGGGACTATGGCACCCGCCGCGGTGGCTCAGTGGCTAAGGCGTTGCGCTGCTGAGCACGAGGTCGCGGGTTCGATTCCCGGCCGCGGCGGCCGCTTTTCTAATGGAGGCGAAAAGCAAAAACGCCCGTGTGTACGAGATTTCGGCGCACGATAAAGATCCCCAGGTGGTCAAAATTAATCCGGAGCCCTCCACTACGGCGCGCCTCATCGCCTGCGTTGCGTCGGCGCGTTAAACCCCTCAGTCAATAAAATCCTTTGCCTGTGACGTAGAGATCGCGCCACTGTCCGTATAATTCAACATGCCAAATCCCTAATTTAGCCAAACCCTAACATAGCGCTGGACGTCCCGCTTCATGGGCGGGGGGACTATGATTTTTAACGCGATAGCGTTATTAGGCTCATTTTTCGATTTCCCCGTGACCCGCCGCGTTGGCTCAGTGGCTAAGGCGTTGCGCTGCTGAGCACGAGGTCCCGGGCTCGATTCCCGGCCGCGGCGGCCGCTTTTCTGATGGAGGCGAAAATCGAAAACGCCCGTGTGTACGAGGTTTTGGCACACGTTAAAGATCCCCAGGTGGTCAAAATTAATCCGGAACCCCCACTACGGCACGCCTCATAGCCTGCGTTGCGTCGGTGCGTTAAACCCTACAATCAATCAATCAATCGATTTCCCCGTGGCTGCTAGCCGTCCGCTATCAGCCGTGCTCATCAAGCGTCCACGAAAATACATCACGGCTGCCATCCGGAAGCTACGACTGAGGCAGCCAGATTAGAAAGCTGGCCTAAATCTGTAATATAGCGCAGGGGCAAGTGAAGTGAGGTTATATGTCGCATTATACGTGACAAAATCGCTCTTATTGGTGTTTGCTGTCGGTCGAAACGCGTCGCGTAGAATGTCAAAGTACGCTTTTCTCGCTCTTGGTGACGTATGAGGCCTGTCGTGCCAGCCAAGTAAGGTTGCTATCATATTTCCGGGGCTGACAACCAGCCTGACGTTCTCTTCCGAGATGGCATCGACGTTCACGTGAAGGAGCGTATCCCAACCCAGCTTCAGGGAATGATACTACGGCGGAGACGAAAGAAAGGACGCGCATTTTCAGCAGGTGCCGCGCCTGCGCAGTGAATTTCCTCCGCCGCCCTGTCGGTGATAGCATTATCGACAGACACGTTCGCCAGCCGTGCGCGCAAATGACGCCATCGCACCAAAGCGTCCTTCCACCAGAAGATAAAAAACACACAAATTTCCGGTAATCCACGTGCCGAGGCTACACCTGGGCTACGAGGCGCGGCTTCGTAATAATTTAGACCGCCTGGAGGTCTTTAATGTGCGACGAAATCTCGACACACGGGCGTTTCAGTTTTTCGCGTCCTTCACGAAAACGGCTGCCGCGGCCGGGAATCGAATCTGTGCGCTTGGGCTCAGTAGCGCAATGCTTTAACCACTGAGCCACCCCGGCGTCTTTTCCCACCCTACTGATACCGGCACCAACATTGGGTCACCCAACTAAAGCAGGGGCAAAGGATTAACGCCAGTCTCTCAGAAATCAAGGAAGGCAGTGATTACGAGCACAAACGAAGTGAAATAAAACTCAGTCATCATCATCATTATCAGCCTGGTTGTGCCCACTGCAGAGCGACGGCCTCTCCCAAAGATCTCCAGCAACGTTTATCGAGCGCTAGCTGAGTCCTCCTTTTCCCCCAAAATTTCCCCCGTTTTACCCTCCCCATTACCCCTCTCCCCCGACAATAAACCGTAAACGCAATAGGGGTCAGCCAAGGACTCGATGGAGGGATAAGATATACGAAAACCAGTATATAGGGTCTAACCGCATGAATTTTCAAACTACTTTTCAATATTCCCGTGGTTGTGTCTCATCTGCAAGTTCCGTTTTGCAAACGACGGAGGGCTTACGCGCCAGTCAAAAATCATCCTAAAACAAGCAAGGATGTCCTCCCAGGGAACAGTGACGCATGAATTCTCGGCGTGGCTCTAGGGTCAAGCGGCAGAGCCGAACTCACAATCATCAAAAAAGAGAAAATATTTAACCAATTGCCCACATTATAAAACGCCTAACTAAGAGAAGAGCAGGAAAGAAAGAAGAAGAAACGGTAAGACTCATTCAGACACTGATCATGAACTTGGTATTGCAGAGCCTCATCATCAGCATCAGCATCATCACCAGCCTATCTACGCCCACTGCAGGGCAAAGGCCTCTCCCATTATTCTCCAATTACCCCGGTCCTGTGCCAGCTGTGACCAAATTATCCCTGCAAACTTCTTGATCTCATCTGCCCATCTAGCTTGCTGCCGCCCCCTGCAACGCTTGCCTTCTCTAGGGATCCAATCTGCTACCCTTAATGACCAACGGTTATCTTGCCTTCGCATTACATGCCCTGCCCACGTCCATTTCTTCTTCTTAATTTCTACTAGTATGTCCTTAACAAGCGTTTATTTCCTGACCCACTCCGCTCTCTTCTTGTCCCTTAATGTTACACCTATCATTTTCCGCTCCATTGCCCGCTGAGTCGTTCTCAATTTAAGTTGAACCCTCTTAGTGAGCCTCCAAGTTTCTGCCCCGTAGGTGAGTACCGGTAAGATGCAGCTGTCATACATTTTCTTCTTCAGGGACAATGGTAGGCTGCCATTCATTATCTGAGAATGTCTGCCGTATGAACTCCACCCCATTCTTATCCTTCTAATTATCTCTGCCTCGTGGTTGGGATCCGGGGTCATAACTTGGCCTAAGTAGATATATTCGCTTACCACTTCCACTGCCTCGCCACTTATCTCAAACCGCTGTGCTGTCCCAAAGTTATTGATCATTGCTTTGGTTTTCTGCATATTAATTTTCAGGCCCACGGTTCTACTCTGTTTGTAAAGTGCGGAAAGCATGCTTTGCAATTCGTCCCCCGAGTTACTTAGCAAGGCAACATCATCAGCAAATCTGAGCTTTCTGAGGTATTCTCCATTAACCCTTACTCCCACCTGTTCCCAATCCAACGTTCTGAATACTTCTTGTAAACATGCTGTGGATAACATTGGAGAAATTGTGTCTCCTTGTCTGACGCCCTTTCTTATAGGTATTTTACTGCTCTCCTTATGGAGGATGATGGTAGCTGTGGACCCATTGTAGATATCCTCTAGTACTTTTACATAATGCTCATCTACCCCCTGGTTCCGTAATTCCTGAATGACTGCTAGGGATTCGACCGAGTCAAATGCTTTCTCATAATCTATGAAGGCTATATATAGGGGTTCAGTATACTCAGCGCACTTCTCTATCACCTGATTGATCGTGTGAATATGGTCCATTGTTGAATAGCCTTTACGGAACCCTGCTTGTTCTTTAGGTTGACTGAAATCTAAGGTTGCAGAGATTCGGTTAGCGATTACCTTGGTAAATACCTTGTAGACGACTGACAGTAAGCTGATCGGCCTGTAATTTTTCAAGTCCTTCATGTGACCTTTCTTATGGATTAGGATGATGTTCGCGTTCTTCCAAGATTCCGGTACACTTCCGGTAATTATTGCGTATACAGGTTTGCCAGTTTTTCCAGTACAATTTCTCCGCCATCCTTCATGAGGTCTGCTGTTATCTGATCCTCACCAAGTGCTTTGCCCCCTTTCATTTCTTTCAAAGCCTTCCTGACTCCTTCAGTCGTTACTGGTGGGATGTCTATCTCCTCTGAACTACTTTCTCGTTCGGCATTATCATGGATGTCCCGGCTATATAGAACTCCTCGGCCACTGTGACTATTTTATCCCTATTTGTGATGACATTGCCTTGTTTATCTTTAATCCCCACGCCAAGACGCCTCTTCACTGCTTTCAGGCTACCCCCGTTCTTTACAGCGTGTTCGATCCTCTCCATATTATACTTCCGTATGTCAGCTGTCTTACGCTTATTTATTTATTTATTTATTTATTTATTTATTTATTTATTTATTTATTTATTATTTATTATTTATTTATTTATTTCAATACTCTCCATGCCCAGAAAGGCGTTACAGAGAGGAGTGGGAAGGTTTATACCATAAACTCTATGGTTTATACAATGCAAGTTATGGCCGTCTCATAGGAAACAGGATCAGGGTTGCTGGCAATGGAGGCGGGGAGGCTGTTCCAGTCCGATGCTCTCTTCGGTAAGAACGAATTGAAACGTAAATTCGCCCGGCAATTGGGGACTGCAACTTTTAATCTGTGGTCAAAGCGTGGGGAAATGTAAGATGGGGGTGAAACAATGTCATTTTTAATATCCGGGTTAGTGTAGAATATTTTGTGAAAAAAGCTTAAACGTGCAATTTTCCTGCGAGTTGTTAAAATGGGAAGGTTAAGGTTTGCTTTCATTGATGAAACGCTAGCTGCCCCAGAGTAGTTGGAAACAATGAAACGAGTGGCACGGTTCTGGATTGATTCAAGCGATGAGGAGAACGATAATAAGTGTGGATCCCAGATAGCGGAAGCGTATTCGAGTTTAGTCCTAATAAGTGTTTTATAAAGCAGTAATTTCAAGGAAACAGGAGCTAAGGGAAAGTTACGACGTAAGTAGCCAAGCATGCGATTAGCATTGTTATAGCATCCTCGATTAACCGCACCGGTGCACACCGGGGCCTACCGGTGCGCCTTTTCATCCTCGATAAACCGCACCGGTGTGCACCGTCCGTCCTCGATCATAGCCTCGATAAACCGGGGCGCACCGTCGCGGGGCAATTTTTGGTTGCACCGCCGCGCACCGAGAGAGTCGATGGTGCGCCGGGGTGCAATCCCGAGATGCATCGCGGACGATGCCGGCGAAGGGGCTTCCTCCGCCGTCTGCTGCAGCGACGGCGCATCGCCGCACTCGTGTCAAGGCGGAAGGAGCTGTGTATTGTTACAGTGGCTAGAAGCCACTGTAGTATTGTTGCTGACAAGGATGGCAGGATGGCGTGCTTGTGAATTCATCGGGCAGCGATGCGACAGGCTCCTAACGGGCGGTAACAACGGCTAGAGATTGTAAATGAGACGCGAACTTCGTGTACTTCAAAGACGGCTGCATGCATTGCCAGACAGTTGGGGATTGACATTCGTTTCGTTCGATCGAATTATCATGAACTGTCACCGGAGTGCCTAGGCGATGAAGACCTACTTGTTTTGCTGTAACGGAAGGGCGGAACAAAACAGGCACTCGCATTATGGCTCAAACGAAGATGAGAAGCAGCTTGTATGTAGCTGTTTAGTGGAAGTGGTGGCGGTACGTTGTTCCGCATGTGTGACGGATTTAAGTTGTGCGTACATATAAACATTGGCCTTCAATAAATACCACTTTGTAATAGCGCTGTGTCTCATTACAGTGCTGTATTGCTACTTGTGAACGTTTTTATGAGTTGATTTCTTAGATTAAGAGATGGCGCCTGGGTAGAACCGCCCCGTTTGTCCTCGATCAACGCTCCGTGCCGGTACGCACCGTCGTGGGGCACTGTGCACCGCGCCGGTTTTGGGGGCAACACCGGTGCGTGTTTATCGAGGACGCTATTAATAATCTACGTGCGCTTGCAAAGAAAGGTTGCTACTGATATGAATGCCAAGGTATTTGTAGGTGTTAACTTTTGTGAGCGGAGTATTGCTAATTACATATGGATAAAGAGAAGGGGGGTGGCGACTTAGAGAAACTTGCATTAGTTTGCACTTACAAAGGTTAAGCTGTATGGACCAGTCAAAACACTATGCTGAAACGTTGTCCAGATGAGTTTGAAGTTGCAAGCAATCGTTAGTACTAGATATTTCGCTGTAGATAACACAATCGTCTGCAAAAAGCCGAATTGAGGAACAAATATGATTAGGAAGGTTGTTCATATATATAAGAAAAAGTAGTGGGCCGAACACAGAACCTTGTGGTACAGCAGAAGTTACTACGAAGTGGGTTACTACGGAAGTGGGTTATTGAAGTGGGTTAAGTGGCCGCACCCCAAGCCCCAATCTGCAGTTCCATGAATGCGCGTTCCGGTGGGAATTGTCCGGCACCGGGATTCGAACCACGGTCTTTCTGCGCGCGAGGCGGATGCTCTACCTCTACGCCACGACTGAGATGGGTCCTGGGAGCCTTGCGAACGAGCCTACCGAACCACAAATTTACCCGCACCGAAGAAACCATGCAAAGAGCGTCATAAGGGCAGCGTATAAGCCCGTCTTCAACCTCGAAGTTTTGACCGTGATACGAACTGACAATAGGTGGAACACGAAGGGAACAAAATGGACAACCAGAGACGGATCTGGATAAAGGGGAAGCCCATTAAATCGATGCAGGGATGAAATAACATTTGGAGACAAAGAATGGACTCGGGCAGCGCAGGACAAGAGCGGTTAAGGTCAATGGGAGAGGCCTTCGTCCTGCCGTCGACCTAAATAGGATGTTGATGACAATGACGATGAATAGGCCCTCAAATTTTTGTCTTCATAGTGCTTTTGAAGAAATCGGAGAAACCACCCTGCCAGCACCAAGAGATGGGCTGGGAAAACAAAATCGGGACGGGCCATCGTACGGAAGGCCCTCTGAACATAAACGGCTGCGTGCCATGTAAACCTGTCCCCGATCCAGCGACTCCGCATTATAACTCTCCTATACCAAAAACACGGATCCAAACCTAGGCAAGAACAGGCGATATGGCAGGATCAAGTTCATCTGAGGAAAGTTCCAAAATTATGAGACCACAATGTACACCGACTCCGGCCTCTATGAAAGTACTACGAGGCAGCAGTTGTCGTAGTTGACTACTTAGGCCTTCTACGTACTCGTAGTTGACTACTTAGGCCTGCTACGTACACGGCCCTTCTACGTACGAGAACAAAGAAACGAAAGTTGGAGACGTCTTCATGGCAGTTCGACAAGCGAAAGTATCAAATACAAGCTTCACCATCATTGCAGGCTTTCAAAGGGCATTGGAGAGTTTCTGCTTGCAGAATATACCTAAACGCTTCGGAAAGATACTCCGTTCCACAATTCAGAAAATTAACGTCTCCTGGACACCCGGACACAAGTGCCTGGAAGAGAATGACGCACCGACCAAGAGGCACGCGAACCCACATACCGTGCTCCTTGCGACCACGACTACCGCACTTTCCTCCACGAAAAACGCCAAGAACGCCTCCTCATCCTACGCCTAGGAACACAATTTTCCCCGTGCTTCACGGGGTCAGAATGCCGAAGAATCGCAAACTCGGTGGAAGATAAACCGACACAAGTATCTACAAATCGATGTGGGCGAAGATGTTCGGTGGGAACGTCCCGCATTAATCGGCGAAACATCCATCCTCTTTCCCGCAACCTTGTCATGTGCAAGGGTATACGTTCAAGGGAGAACAACTCAAACATTACATATTCCACTTCTGTTGAGACGTGGGAGGCAACCTTGACCAGCTCGTTACCTCAAAATCAGCCCCAACTGATGAGAGGGCAAGGGAAGCAGCGGCTGCATACGGCGCCCTAGACCTTGAGCTCCCTACCATCGCTTTACCCCCTCTTCCCAAACTCCAACTCTCTCTCTTCAGAAAAAGCTGAAAGGCTGTCTGGCATACGCATCACATCATGAATACTTTCATACACTGGCATTGGCACCTTCTCGCTCAAACTGACCAAAACCCAGCCGCAACCTTTGACGCTCGCATCTCAAGCATCAGAAGCAGAGAGGGTCTCCCGGGCCACGGCGAATAAAAACCCTCGCTGCTAGTCTTTCTTCGCCGACCTGCATGCAGTGCTCGTGAAGCATAGATCGCTAATACGGAAACTGCGTCCGAAAACGCTCCCTGGGAGTCGAAGTAACGCTATGGCGTCTTGCATCTTAAGACCCAAACGCAGATGCCACCTGAACTTTTTTTGTAGCCTGGCATCTTTTAGACACGATAGTCTTTCTTGGGCTCCTCGAACGCGTAAATTTTGGTGTCTGTGTCTCTGTCCTTCGATTCATCCACTCGGCCAAAGTTGCTTTCTTCTTTCGTGCATTCGTTTTAAGGCTCGCATTGTTTTCCTTCGCTGTTTTGCGTTATCTCTTGTTACTTTGCATGTACTTTCACCGCCTTTGATGGTTTTCACATTCTGTTGTGGTTGAACTCTACAATAAACAAAAAGGGTTCTGTGGTTAGGAGGGGGTACTCTCCCTGTGGATGAGAACCGTGTACCAAACGGAAAGCGTGATATAGAAGGGTTGGGGGAAGTAATTTTCAAAGAAATTTGTTGCTCCTAATCAACTTGCCGTCACTGAAGGACAGAGCAGCAAACATTTATGGCAGTGAAGCAGCAGGGTGGCCTCCCGTCCATGGATTGCGGACAACTCCAGACTTAAACGAGCAGTTTGCACTTTTCGGCGGGATTCATGGCGTCTTCGAGACTGCAGCTCCAGGCGTGCGCGAAGGAAGGAGTGTTCCTCAGAGGAACCACAACCCGAAGCCTCGGAGGCGTCCTGGCGTCTTCAGCGAACTCCTGGCGCAGCTGCTCCGAGGACCCGCCCTCGCACAGGTCGGCAGTGTACAGGACGTGGAAGAGCTGCTTCGAGTTTAGAGGCAGGTTGAGCATGTCTCGCTGGACGGCGACACCGCTCTCGGCAACGTACTTCGAGAACTGCGCAACGGCGAGCCCTACGGCCGCGTTGTCCAGGAAGTCGTACGTCGTGGTAACGACTGAACGGATCTTCTGGTCGTGCAAGTTGTTGGACACGGTTCGGTACTGGGACTCCAGGCAAGTCGTCACACTCGCCAATCCTGCCGTGGTGTTGGGCATCCTTGGCAGCTCGGGGTGCGGGTACGAGTTGCGGTGCAGGGCGGCGATCAGGGCTGCCATGACGCGGGTGGCAATGCGCGGAGTTTGGAACAGGAGTCCCGCATCGGTGTCTGGGATACTGAAGTTGAAGAGCGCCACGGGGACGTAGACGGAGCGAGTCTCGTAGTCGAATTTCGGAAAGGTGGAAAATATGGAGCCTTTCCACTCGGGGTACGCCGCCGGGAAGCCGCCGCCCGCGATGCTCAGCAGCCTGCGCTCCGTGTTACTCCGGACAAAGTGCGAGTAGACGCTCAGCAGCTCCGCTCGGGTCCCGTCGGGCGGCGCGGCGGGCAGCAGCGCACTGGACGCCTCTCCGCTGTCTTCCCTGATCCAGGATGGATAGAATACTTCGAGGTTAACGTCGGCCAAGATGTTCCTAGCGTGCATCTTGTCGACGGCATCCATCCAGGTGAAATTGCTCACTGCCAGAAGAACGGTACTCTTGAGGTCGTTCAACAGCGCAGTGACCCTCTCAATGTTCAGGAGCCTATTGGTTGCCCTGAAGAATGCCCGCTGGTAAACGAACGGTACAGCATCTTCGAGCATCCTCAAACACGTCTTCCAGCGTGGCCATCGCAGCTTTTTGTTCCCGGTCAGCTGGCGCATTCTCACCGACGCTAGATCGACGAATTCTTCGCCAAACATAAGCGGCGAGATGTGAAGAACTGCCCGGAATCCCAAGTAATTGAGAAGGTCGTGGTTTTGTGTCACGTGGACCAGCGTCCTCAGCGCCTTCAGGTAACGTATGTTCTTAACCAGGAGCCTCGTCTTGTCGTTTACACTGGTCACGTCGCCGAAGAGCAGGCCCAGGAACTGCGCGTACGACGGGAGGTTGTGGACGGTGGTGAGCTTCGCTTCTTGCACGTAGTTCCTTTCGCCGCGCGTACTCGTGATCTCGGCCAGTTTCTCGGAGAACGCGAGAACCTTGTCCGCCTGGTTCAGGTACTTGTAGGGACTGAACGTTTTCATGGTTCCTCGCACCAAATTGGGGTACCAGCTGGGCAGGTTCGTGTCTTTCGTGCCAAAGAGGCCGATCGCGATGTCCGGCTCGTCGACTGATATCACGAGTGCCGTGTCGTTCTCGGGGTCTCTTTCCACGGACACCGCAACCAGAGTGGTCAGGCCGAGGTGCCGGTACAGGAGCACCACTGTTCTCCACAGGTCCGCTCTGCTGGCCGTGTCGTTTTGGTACGGCCAGCTCTCCAGTCCCACAGTGGTCAAGAGCGAGCGCAGGTGCGTCCACTGATCCTCCTGCTTCTCCGTGTCACTCTTGTTGCTGCGGTCGTGCATGCAAAGCTCCACGAGTTCCCGAACGTAGTCCAATCGAGAGCTTGAGTTCTCACCCAGCACCGGCTTGTCGTCAGCTGCCTTGTACAGCTGGCTTGCCTCGTCCGAAGGCTCCAGAAGCGCGGTTTTCAGCACGTTTTCAACCCCTTCGGCGTACAACGAGTCTTGCGAGAACACCTCTGCTTTCTGTGTTCTCCAAGACGAACAAACAAACTCGTAAAAGTCCCCGCAGGGCGGTAGAGTCCAGTTCAGGGCAGATTTGAAGTGCTCCGTCATGGAGCGGCAGAAAGTGGTGCGGCAACGCGGAATTTGGGCACCCGTGTACTTCGGCGCTGGTTCCGTTTCCTCCGCGGGTGCGCTGACCCCAGGATTGAAGTAGAAGACCTTGTTCCCTTGTCTAGCATTGGCGGAGCCGGCGTCGACCGCTGCGGGCAGCAAGGATGCAGGATGGCTAAATTCCGTCTTCGGCAAGGCGGCCACCCTCTTTTCGTCGCGGTTGACGGCGAACGGGGTGAAGTTGAGGAACGACAGGTCCCTCTCTGACAACTGCCGGCTGACGACGTAGAAGGAGAACGCGCTGCCCACGACTAACGCCAGGGCCACAGTGGCCAGGAAGAAGATGGCGCGACAACAGCCGTGGCCACGCTCGGCCTCGGGCGCCTTGGTCTTCATCTTGCAGTCCTCGCCGGCGGCCACCGCTGCCCGGCTCAGGAGTTCAACCAGGGCCCTGTTCAGAGTCTGCGCGGGAATCGACTCCACAGCTGGCACGTACCGGGAATCCACGGCCAGCGCCGGTGCCGCGTACAACGGCGCTGGACCCAAGAAGGTGGGCGTCGCGGGCGGCTTGAGGAAGCTTGGCAGCTGCAGGCTGGGGAAGGCGGCGGCAGCGGGCGACCGCGCTCTGTCGGCGGCGGCCGCCGGGGAGCCCCCGGTCGGCTGGTCGGCCGGCGCGGCGCCGTAGGGCACGAAGTAGCCCATGGGCAGGTACGTGGTCGGGCCTTCGTAGCTCGGGCTCTGGACCGTCGTGGAGAGCGTTCGGCGCGGGGCCTGCGGAGGATTGACGGATCGGTTCTTGGGTTGCGGGGCTGGTCGCCTGGGTAGCATCGTTACGGATCGCCCGCAGTCGGCCCACCTTCGTGTCTCGGGAATCGTGCGGCGAGGCCCCTGTCGCCTTGGACACAGCCCACGGGTACTGCCGAAGGTAATGCGTCACGCGCGGCGCCCAGCTTTTCTTCTTCTTCGAAAGAAACGCGCTGCGGCCGTACGCAAAATTTTGCTTCGGAGGGGGGGGGGGGCACATAAAATTGGAGAAAATATTCACAAACGAAAATTACCAAATAATATTAATAACAACCAAAATAGTTTTAAAAAATCAACAATAACAAACAAACCCCAAAACAAAAAAAAAACGGTTGAACCAGCCTTGAAAATCACCCCCATCCCAAAAATTTCAGGGGGGGGGGGGTGCTGCGGCCCCCTCGCCCCGCCCCCTTTGCGTACACCAGCGCCCTCCTACAACACTGTCCCTTGTGCCCGGGCTACGCAGGCGATTATCGAACCTCTCAGAGCCGATTGCCCCGGAATTCTGAGTAGATCATTTGAAAACAAAGTGAACGTGATTTTGCGGCAGGTTTCACAAATGACCGCACTCACACAAACTTCGCTAGGAATTTCCCACAGAACAGGATCTGATAAATATGATGAGAATTTCCATTCGCGAAAAGGTATACGCGTGGGTTTAGCACTGAGAAACGTGTGCAGTAGCCGAACTCCTCATCGTTTGCCCTGCTTTTCCACTAGGACACCACAGAGAGCGCCCGAGCGAAAAAAGGCCGATGTATGCGGTCTGCATGACACACGCAAGAGCAGACTTTTTTTTTCGCTGGAGCCAGGCGCATCCTGTCCGAGGGAGAAAATCGTTCGCTCATTAAACGCTTTCACCTACCTACCTTATGCAGGGTGAAGGTTGAATCCCGGAACTTCCTGGTTCGGACGGGACCAGTGGCGTAGCCAGAGGGGGGGTTTGGGGGGTTCAAACCCCCCCCCCCCCCGAAATTTTCACTGCACCCCCCCTCCTCACTCCGTAGTTTTTAAGGAACCATCTTCTGCCCACAGCACGCGCATAGTGCCTCATTTTCACCAAATTGGCGAACTTCAGGCTCGTAGCAAGAGAAAATTATGAATGACGGTGATTTTCTTGCGACTTTCGGTAAGATCTCGATCAAGGTTTGGGTTCTAGTCGCTGTTGTGATCTCCCGGTTTGTCTAGGTTGCCTCCCTTCCGCGGGTTCCTCTATCCGTCCCCCCCCCCTTGAAGTTTTTCCGGCCGGCGCCGTGCTGCCTGTTATGCCTGTACGTCGCCTGTGAACAAAGGCGCATATCCTTCCAATGTGCCGCTATTTAAAACATTCACGACCCAATGCCTGTGCTAACGCATTGGTGCTAACACAAAACGAAGCGCCGCGGTCAGGATAATTAATTGCGTCGGAGGGATGCAGCTCCAAAAGAGATGGTGCCTTCGGGTAAGCTCAGCCCACGTTGTGCCCCTGTGTGTGTGGCATGTCGCCACACAGAGAATCTAAGTCGTTCTCAGCAGATGAGATTGACTCGTCACGGTATAACCGGGAAAGCAAGGAGTGGTCCTCACTGACTCGCGGCAGAAAAAAAGAGAGACCGCTCGCCATTGATGGGTGAAGAATGGTATGATAAAGGGCCGAAACGGAAAAGACGATCTTTGTATGTGTAAACAGAACTGAAGAAAGCGATGGGTCTGCGTATTGGGCGAAATGTGTGCTTTAGCTATATGAATGTAGTGGTTTAGGCAGAGGGTCTTTGTGGATGAGGCGCATAGCAAAGTATGCCCCTCTTCTGCGCGTCACCCCTTCATTCTTTTTCACGTTTCTGTGGAGCCCGGGAGGGTGTTGGCGTGAAATAATTGAACGGGCTCAGCTTGCCTGCACTGCATGTCCCCTTCAGAAAGCGGTGTTGCAGACAGTAATTTTCTCCTCCGCGATGAGGCAGATTCGTTCGGCGGTATTTTTCGCTAACCTACGAAACTGGGGAATAGGGAGTTGACGAAAAGGGCACGCTGCGGCTTTCCGAGCGAGTTCCAGACTTTAACCTACACGTGAAGGCTTGACGGTCACCAGCCCTGCCATAGGCAGACGGCGCTCAGTAACAAATACCCGATGGCCATCTTCGACTTCGGTCACAACAAAAGCCCCTCCATTGCGTCTACGGCCGCTGTTTGCCTGGGCGGCGGCTGCCCAGAGCAGTGTATATTCAGGGGACTGAGTCACAAAAACGCCGACATGACAGAACGGTGCAAGAGCCGAAGTGCCCTGGCTTTGGGAGGCTCTCACTCGAAGTGCCATGCAAAACACAAAAGAGGCCGCAATTGTAAGTCATTTTCTTTCCCTGACCCCTGATTTATCCTTGCGTGATCACTGTGTCTTTTAATATTTAAATAATTGCTTCCTAATATTTACACGATGTCACAGTTCCTTTATGTCTGCGAGCCAAAAAAATTATATCTCGTTTTATTTATGCAATATTTGCGTTTGAATTGGTTGTTGAAAGGAGCGCCAGCTATGAAGCGGGAAGGTAACTTAGAAAGAGGGAAAACGTACATTCTACTCATATAAACGCCTAATTTTCCTATGATGCACAAAGTTGACGAGGTTTACTCAAAGGGCATCGGGACAGCGTTAATTACATGAAGAGTTACCGCTGTCCGTGAATTACGTGGACAGTTAACGTACATGAAGAGTTTAAAAATATATTTGTTCTCGCTGCAGTTGTAGTAGTTAGCTTCATCTACACGCACGCAACTCCAAGTGAGGTACACAGCGGCTGTCGCATGGTGTGCCCGTTATCGTGACCTTTGTTACCCCATTTCACACCACGCGATCGGGCGTAGAATGCTTATCAGCAAAAAAAAATTTCTTCTGCGTTTTGGACAACAGCAACCAAAAAAATCTCATTCTTACGGCCTACGCCATTTTATTGCGGATGTCCCTCTCATCATACGACACACGTTGAAATAAACCAAGTAATCCCATGATTAATGCAATGCCTGCACATGGTGCCCGTGCGTGCAGTATACGTATATCGTATCACGGGCGCAGATTTCAACCACGCGATCTGCGGATTTTTTCCCAGTTTACAACTTCATCTGGCACTAAATACCATCATAAATCAACACCATTAGAGACCTTAAGCCCATTTGAAGACAAAATACAACCTTGCTGGGTAACTCCCTCAGCTACATTCCAACCCAGAAGACGTTTTTCAACCGGAGCAATGCAACAAATATAAACAAATTTCAAATTTCGCGCTGCAGTGACGTATTTTGGGCAGGAGTGATTTAGTACAGGTCAGCACTATCGTAGTTATGAGCGTGTTAACTGCACGTAACAAATGAAATGATAGCATCAATGGAACTAAATGCTCTCTACAATCGCGCAGCCATGTTGATTGGCTGTGTCTTAGGTCGTTTGACGCCAATCGTAAAAAGATCCTGTGATGTCATAGAGAAATCGCCGGAAAGTTGGTGGGGAGTGGCCGCTGCTTCATATTTTTATTTCCTATCTCGATTATTCTTTTGAAGTTTGCGATAAGGTGGGTATCATTGTTATCGGGAAAATGCAGTCTGTTTAATGAACCAAACATGTATTTTGTCTTCATAGCCATTAAGGGCGCCCGCAAACTACCTCGCTTTTTCTCCGTCGGGGGAGGGGGGGCTTGAAAACAACTTTAGCCCCCCCCCCTCCCGAAAAAAAATCCTGGCTACGCGCCTGGACGGGACAAACATGCGCTGTCCATTTCCCTCCAATGTCGTAGAAGCATCTTACACACCAACTCAAACCGCTCGACCACGGAGGACAGCATTTAGGTTGCATCAAGCCGTGAGACGGCACCGTTGAAATCTCCCTCAGCAGAACGGCACATCCAAGTTCGGACATCGGCGCTAATTAGCGCGTTTTCGTCGCCAGTCCCATCATCGCTCGCCCTAAGCTTCGTCGTTTTCGGCTCGTGCCAAGTGTGAATCCGCATTGAATAAAGCGGTTCACCAACCCTGCGTCAACCGCACCCCTTCAACTCTGAGTGACTACAGCGGAAACGTGGGAGGCGAGTTCGGACACGCGACACCCCGAGCCATCCCCGCACGGGCAACTCTGATGAATGGAGACACCTGCGGCAACATGGGAGACGACTTCGGAGACGCGCCTCGTGCTTGGGAAAAAGGTCTCCCCGTACCAGCGGCGCCATCGCATCCTCTCCCTCGTGGTCACGTGGGCAAGCAAACAGAACAGCTACGCGCGATGACTGAGCCTATGTGCGTAAGATTGCGGGTTCGTGATCGGACCAGACATGTGAGTCAGATTGTGGGTCCGTGAATGTTGGGAGTTGAATTCTCAAGAACCCTAGAGACTTCGGCTTGAGCAAAAAGGCGGTGTTACGAGCCGCCGAGTGTTGCTGGCTGTGCGATTCGTTCGAGGGACAGCATCCAAATTAACTTGTACTCATCAAAGTTTCTTCTTCTTCATCAGCAAGCCTCGGTCTCCTGATCAACGTCTGCGGTCACGTTACCAAGATGGATTCCCGATCCCGGAGGCCACAACAACTGGTCGCAGCTGTGGAACTTTAATCCCAACAACTGGTGAACGCGGTGCGATCTGACCATGCAAGGCGCAATACCCGCGAGTACGCCGACAACGCCACAGAGCACAAGGCGTAAACTGGAACTCGACTGCTCGCGCAGGCGCAGTCGGGTCCCGGTCGACACGGTAACCACAGAACATACGGAGTGATAAAGCTCTCTACTCTCAATAGCAATCCGTATGCTGCGAATTTTCCGTGGTTACCGCGTTGACCGTGCGCCGATTGCACCTGCGCAGGCACGGCGAGGAGGACACCCCCCCACCGTAACGAATGCGCGCTCATGGTGAGGGCTAATCCACCCTACCGGAACGAATTCGCAAGTGCCCAGTCGGGTCCCGGTCAACACGGTGTTACGAATCAGCCGGTCGCTGTGCTGCAAGCTTCGTGCAGTGCTTTTGTGCTTTGTTTTGGCCCGAGGTGCATCACGTCGCACCCATAATCCATTTCAGCCACCATTATGAACATCTTCACGCTTTAGTGGACGGGCCCTCTACACCCATATATACAGTATTTTAAGATATATCATACTCATTTCATACATATTTTAAGCACAAACATGACTATTGAAAGACCACGTAGCATAGTTCTGGCGCTCTTTGGTCTTAGAAACCCTTGCGCCAATAAACCACAAACATACATACATACATGCTTTTGTTCTTTGTGGCGGAGCCACCAATACGCGCGCCTTCCGCGAGGGTGCTTATGCGTCGGTGACCCAGGCTTTCAGCGACAGCCAACAGATTCCAACAAGCCGCAACATGCATGGGAAATGCCGGATCACTGTCGACTCGCTGTCGGCGGGATTCAAACTTCGGCGGCAGCGAACGCGACGTGTGGATACACGTCCGAAGGACGCGGAAGCCGCAGCGGAGAAACCCTCTCTCCTCCTCTCTCAAACTCAGCGTGCGCCGCTACTACCGACCCCTCACGAACTCTGGAAAGAGGGTTGTGTTTGTACCATGTGGCGCCGCGTGCAAAAGCAGGGGGAACGCTTATTTGGCCGTTAGCGTTTTGGACACTTTGGATATAAATATGAACCCCAAGCGCCGAAGTGCATTCCTGTTGGAGCAGTGAATCAATGCTGTCACTCTGCTCGAGTCCGGCACTGTAATCAGGGCACTGTTCTTGTCTTGCTTCGGCTCATCTCTCGCCATGCAGTAAAACAGTTAATTTTCCTTTCGGCTTCTGGTCGTCTTCTCCAGGGCAGCAACATTTGCTGGCCGCTCGCTTCACCACTCGCATGCTGGAGGCGACGGAGCTTGGCTCGGGTACGCCTTCCCGTATGCAACAACGGGTTGCCACACGTGGGACGGCAACAACGGTAACCACGAAACATATACAGGGCATGCGGAGTGCTAAGACTCTTCAATGCATTCAAGCCACGTAAGCAGACTTAAGTACACCGAAGAATATTCGCTGCAAAATCATCGCAGCCCATGCTAGCACGCTTGGGGCAAAACATTTAAGGAAACAATCCCGTCATTGAGGACGCGCGCTAATAGCAACCTTATTTCGCGCCTCTGGAAGCGGCTCACTGACAAATATTCATCATTAAAGCGTGAACTAATTTTCTATGTAATAATTCAATAATGCCATTCGGAGGAAACAAAAAAAAATGTGCGCCTGACAAATGCTTCATTCATTTATAACGCAGTCTGCTCTTTAAAGTACCACGAAGGTACCACCCTTGTTTTATTTGAAGGAACTAGCCTACAGTAAACTCTATTTCGGCTCCGAATGACGCTTTTGACCCCCCCACACACACACAAAAAAAACACCAGCAATGTCATAGACTGAAATTTCCCGCTAAGCACTGTGAACAGTGCATATGGAGTCATTCTTGAAGTACCAAAAATAAAATCGACGTGTTAAATCCGTGATAACATTCAAGCGCCGCGGTGAAACGAAGCTGTGGGTATCAACGCAGTTGCATAATCATTTTCATTGGCGGTAGCTTTAAATCGTCGGCGGCCATCAGTCGCACAGGGTAGTTCTTGTGACAAAATCGCAGAGAGTGGCTGGTGAGTCGCCACTTTTTCGTCTGTAGTTTGTGGGGTTTCAGTAATGAAGTAGGTAGTTACTTTCCCATGTAATGCCAAAACCGGCGACGAGAGACACTAATCAGCCCTTGTGTCCTCCCGTTTCGGCCAGCTAGCAAGCTGTCTCCCACCCCGCCCGCGACGGCGCGCTGTGGCTCGGCGGAACAAAGGAAGCGACAAGTGTTTTCGCTCATTGATATTTATTTGCGAACAATAAACATCTAAAGGGCATGCAGGCCAGCTGGCTGTCGGCGAGGATCTATTTTCTCGCCCGGGAAATTGAAGGGAATCGAGAGGTTCGACTCACCGCGACAGCAGTCATCTCCGGGGCGCCTCAGCGCGCTCGCGTTTGCCTCGCTCAGACGCCGATGGCAGCCATTGTCGCCCTCCTTTTTGCCCGATCCTCGAAGGAAGGAGGTCGCCAGGCGCGTCCTGTCACCTCGCTTCCGAGCACCAACTTCTTGCAGATTGCATCCCGAGTGCTCGCGCCGACCACAAGACGAGGAGAGGAAGCAGATCCCCCTCGCCGACGCCTCGCCAAGCAAGTTCCGGTGATTCCATTTGGAATCACCGGGACAGAAAGGGTTAAGGTGGCGTCAAACTGGTACTATTGTTTTTCTGACGTAGCAATGCTTCGGACGAACCAAACTTGAACCAAACTTGCATTTGGTCTTCATGGTTCCCTTAAATCGCCCTGAATAAGGTACACTGACCAGAGCCCCCCTCCTTTTTTTTCGTCCTGCTCATTCCGTATTCGTATTCCGTATTTTCGACCATACTCATCTTGATGAGGGTTGATTTATTGACTATGTAGTTTAACGCGCCGACGCTTCACAGACGATGAGGCACGCCGTAGTGGAGGGCTCCGTATTAATTTTGACCACCTGGGGATATTTCACGTGCGCCGAAATCTCTAACTAACGGGATTTTTCGCTTTTCACCTCTTGATGAGGGTTCGCCCCGCGTCTGGGAACCTAATGCGTTAAAATTAAGAGCCCACCGACTGGCCGTGTCGATTGTATTGGCATTATTGCGAAGCATTTTACGTTTCCACAGCTCAGCTGAAGATGCGATGTTACGAGCAAGAAACTCTATGGTTACGAGGTCGCCAACGTTGAATGTCTTTCCCCGCAAAATAATAATAATAATAATAAAGATGCTCTGCGCCAAAAGGCAACTTTGTAGCAAAACCAGCAATGTACGCCGAAGCAGACGATTCAGATGCGCCCGTCCTTCTCTCCGCCTTGCGCCCGAAACAGCACCTGGGGATGAGGCGCGCACGAGAGCTACATCTTACGTTAGCCACTGGTAGCGCTCGCTGCTCCCAGCCGGCGCGGAGAGAGCGCCGCGTGCCATGCGTTTACGTTTGCCCCGCGAAATGTGTCGACGTACGCCTGGCCAAGCGGCCGCTTTGTCACGTCATCCCCCATAATCATTCCAATTACCTCTCAATTGTAATCAGCTGAGTTGCTGTTCGGCCTTACGTCGTGTGATCATCGCACACTTATTTTTGGACCCCGTATTGTGATTCCGCTTATTTCATTTACGAACGTTGGAAGCGGGAATCCTCCTCTTCGCGCGACCGATGGCAGCCCAAGAAATCGCGCCATATGTTAGGGGCAGGTTGGAATATCATTCTCAACGCTAAATTTTGCCCGAAAGACAAAGCAGTGAGGCGTTAAGCATTCCTCGCGAGCACGACGCTTTTTTGCGTGGGGCCTTTCAATATCCCTGCATAATAAATTCATATTTTTTAAAGTTATAATGCGTCATCATCAAAAGAGTGCAAATGATATTATTTGTACTGCAAGAATCGATAAAGAAGAACGAAAAAATTAAAACGCGTGACACGACGCGCATACATACCGAGTGACGCCTTGTGTCTGCCAAGTTCATGCATAAAATGATTAAATTCATACGTGCAATCGCTATTAATAGAGCAAATGTGGGTGATTGGCACCTTAAGAATCAACAATAAAAATAACGCGTGATACGGTCACAGACCGGTGGTAGACACGATGCGCTACTAGCAAAAAATAGCAATGCACTTCTGCGTAGCAGTGAAGCCGATGTAAAACGGACTCTGTGCATTGATACAAGACTGCTGACATGCCCCTAGAAAAACGTTTTTTCAGCATTGCATTGACGTACAACAGAGAGGCATGCTTCTGAAGATTCGGTGGGTAGCAGGGCGTTTGGGAAAATTGCCTACGCACGAGTAGACAATTATCAAAATTTCTGTACCATTTTTCTACAAGTATGCTTGGCCCGCATGATTTTCAGCAGCAAGCTCCCTTCAAAA